>LPNX010163595.1:0-164185 GCA_001517045.1 Pseudotsuga menziesii | reverse complement strand
AAAACAAGAACTACTTCATGGTGTCCTGCCATGAAAAATGGATGGAGAATAAATTTTTATTAGTTTATGCAACACTTAATTTTTTCAACTATTTTTAAAAAAAATAAATTTAGTAGATATACACAACAAAAACTACTTCACTATGTTATGTAGTACAAAGAACTACCATAAAACCTAGATGGACAATGAAATTTTTAATAGTATATGCAACCCTTAAATTTTCCAACTTAGTTTTTTTTCAAATATATTTAGTATATATATGCACAAAACAAAAACTATTTCAAGGTATTATGCAATGCAATCCTTTAAATTTTCAAGTTAGTTTTTAAAATATATTTAGTATATATATACACAAAACAAAAACTACTTCAATGTGTTATGTAGTAAAGTTTTAGGGAATGTCGTGAAAAATTGATGGACAATGGATATATATGGTTATTATTTCGAATATATATATGGTTATTATTTGTAGTGATTATCATTAAAATATATATGATTGGTTATTATTAAAAAACAATTAATGTGTGATTTTATATATATATAAAGTGAGAGATTGGAGAATTTTGAATTTTGAAAGATTAAAAAGATTGGAAATTTATTGTAAAGGTTGTAAATGGGTAAAAAATAGAAAGTTTTTCATAAGGGTTTAATATGGACTTATTTTAGTACCAACAAAATTTGTTAAATGGTTACACATTTTTAGGCTAAAATTATGTTTTGAGAGATTAAAAATTATGCCTTTATTATGCATGTATGTGTAGGGTTAAGCCTTGTTTTGAGGATAGGTGTTTTTATGCCAATTTGGAGTGGGATAAGGTGTAGTTATTTTGCATCATGAATTTCTTTCTTGCTCATTTTAGAATTTAGATGAGCAATATTATGTTTTCTAAACCTATTGGTGCAAATAATTTCTATTGGAGTAAAACAATGCAACCCATATTTATCACTAAAAATTTATAGAATCTTGTGACTAGAAGCTATGGTTTTTGATCTAATCAAGAATACAAAGTATTTGATGATAATGGAAAGAAATCATGACAATAATTATTGCATCAAGAGAAGCGAGGTGCTCTCCATCCCAATATGGGGGAGATCCTGTCACGTTAGTCACGTTATGCCAGCCGACATAAATAAAAAAATATTAAAAAGTAAAAAATGAAAAATACAAATTACATATCGACTTAAATAGAATAAAAAAAATAAACTAGCATAGATCCATTTTAAACCCATATCTATCAAGTACCCAAAGGGATTCAAATGGTAAAAAATGTACGCCTCAAGAAATTGGATCCCTCTTGGTGCTCGATAGATCCGGGTTAAAAATGGATCTATGCTAGTATACAAATATAATGACGCACTTTCCCTCATAAATAGTACATTCGATGAACCGATATTTTCAAGGATTTAGGTTGCAAAATCATCTAAACAAGCATGTATTATATTAAAGAATACTTATGAAGATTAAGTAGTAGACAATATGAATAAATTTAATGTGAAAATTGTATGTGCATAAGTAAATGATATTGATAATGTTCAAATTGAGTTCGGGAACGAAGAAAGAGTTTGAAGGCTAAATATGGGGTTTTAACAATGGAAACCCCAACCAATGAAGATCAAAATGTCCAATTAGTGGATTATTCTGATGACTCAATAAAGAACATGCATATTTTTTATCATTGGGGTTTAAGGTCCCATGAGAGGCTTTTGGAACTTGAATTTTCATCACAATTGATTGATTCCAAACATATAGTGCCAATGGGGCTTGGGTAATTTTCATTTAATATATTTAATGAGCTATCAATCTCACATGAAGATCATTGTCAAAACTCTTTATGTTCACCATGCCAAGGTGGTAAGGTTATCCTATCATATTGACCCTAATTATGGAAAAACATATATCGAGGTGGTGAAGAGGTATTTTCCTTCACCCAAGATCAAATTTAATCTCTTGGGATTTCGATCCATAAATTCCATGTGATACTCAATGTTTTCCAAGTTTCAAGAGCAAAGGGGATGAGACATATAGCTTACATAATCATAACTTTATAGACAATAATTTTGATAAGAATGATGAAGAGACTATGAAGGATTGGGGTTATGAAGGTAGCATTTGTTTGGTCGAAAAATGGATTTTGAAACTCTTAGAAGAGGTGTAGATGTGTCAAAGGCTATAGAAACAATGCCACCTAAAAAGATCCTAGGAAGATGCTTAGGAGGAAAAAATACAAGGTTAGTATGGTGGTGAGGGAGGATATTGAGGTTAATCAGGTTTTGGATTTTTTAGGTAAGACCATCGTGGAGAATTTCCTATAGCATCACCTTGAGGAATAGTTCCAGAATAGATGCTTCTCTATGATAGGTTACAAACCCATCATCCATGTACTTAATTTTGGTTATATTGTTTTCATTTTTCAGTCAAAGGAAGACACCCACAAAATTATCAAAGGATGATGGTTTTAGGGTCAAGGTTACCTAAACCTCAAACCACAACACCTATATTTTGATGCCAAGGATGAGGTGGTCACAATCCTACTGATATGGGTCAAAATTTCAATCCTCTGTATGGATTTATGGTCAACGAAGGGTATATATTCAATTGGTATCAAATTGGAAAGATAATAACGACTGATAACTCATTCAAGGAGGAATGCATAAGGGTGGTAGTCCATGTTATAGTTGATATTGATATAAGGAGAGGGCTCTTTGAGATCATATATATAATTTATAGTGATAAGAGATATACCCAGGTCTTGGACTATTCAAATGTGCTATTTTGGTGCATCTCATGTCATATATATGGAAATATTTTTTAAGAATTTCAATTGTGTTTTAGAAAGTATATGTGGTGAAAGTATTTTGGTCATGAATTTCTCATGTTGGAAATATAAAAATGGAGGGACACATAAGGATTATGAATAAGGGTGAAAAGGGTGAATACCATGTTCTTGTTACCACTTATTTGCACCCAGGTTCAAATCGATCCTTGGCACACGGAGTAAATTGTAATCCGAGGGGAATTGATTGGACTAGTGGAGACATGGTTGTGGGATATCCCATGGGGAAAACATGGAAGTGACCGGTGGAGCTTATTATACCATTTCTATTGCAAATTATAAAGGTAAAATCTCATCTTTCTGAGGTTTCTAGTTTCTACTTTTATACATGAAGAGAGGTATATTGGCTAACCTTGCCCAAGGGAACAAAATATTTTGTTCCCCTACAAAAAAGCTTAGTAAAGTATGAGGTGTTGTTTTGGGTTAGAGAGTTTTGAAGGATATAACTCTAATGCACATGTTAGAAATTTGACATTTGTAATGGTCAAACAAAACAATCCACAATTAATGATTTCAAGCTATACTTTCATCACATCTAGGATCACTAGGTGGTATGGTTGAAAATAAATTCCCCTTAATTTTCCTTCCATAGCGAAAGTAATTGAAGAAGACCGGTCCAAAAGTGTAAGGAAAAAGTTCACACTTGAGTACTGTTTACGCCTCTAACAACATCATTGGTGATTTTGATTCCCGTGTGGATGCTAAAATAAACTAAGAATTTTAATGAACAATGGAAATGTGAAGAGTTCTCATTTTCCTTCATACCTCCTATAGAGTTAGTGACTTGCACAATAGATAAGAGACCTCTTCCTTTGAAAACCTCTTACATCATCGATCTCAACTAGTATTCTCACATGTGATTCTATTTCAATGAGGATACACCAATGATTATCCTCCAAATGAATTAATGGATTTTCGGAAATAAATTGCAACAAATGACAAATATTATCACCTATGCGTAATATATTCAAGAAAATAAACAATATGTTTAAGAAATATGAACTTTTCATGGTTCCCAGAGTAATGAAAAGCTATGTTACTAGAAACACAACCCCTCCATTTCATTGAAACATACAAGGAAACTTTTACAAAGTGGAAATACCATAGAAATTTCTTGGAAATGCCTGAAAATATTTCCTATGACATTTTAGTTTCTTGAAACTTTTTTTTTTAGATTTCCAATTTGTGTCCTTTAGTTAAGTTACATTTTAAACAAAAAATAATATTTCTTGATATTTGACTTGTGAGGACCACCATAGACTAAATTTTGAAGAGGGGAAAATGTTAAAAAAAATAAAAGAAAAAGACTAAATTGAGAGAAGAAATATCGAACTCTTTTCTTATTGACAAACAACTAGCTTTAAGGGACTAGGAAACGATTTTTCACAAGGAGGAAGAAGAATGGTAGTTGAAATTGAGAATGACTTGGCTTAAAGTAGGTAATATAAATATTAAAAATTTTCATAAAGAATACATGAAAAGTTCAGCAACCAATCATTTATCTAGCTTAATATTAAGGAAAGACCTTTCCAATGTGGGTAGAGAAAAGACATTTATGTAGCATTAAATACATTGTTGAAATGGTAGGAAAGGGCCCACCATCTGTAACATTAGTTTTTTTAAGGAGACACTATTAGGAGGCAAGGGCCCACCTTGTCACTGAGCTCACCCAGTTTGAATAGCTATCGAATTTCATAATTCTTTTCGTGTGATAATTTGTTGATACAATGCATGCATGTGGATTATGCGAGTAGTGTGTTGTTGGATCAATTAGTCATCAATAACATTAATACATTGTTGAAAAAATTAGTTAATTAAAGTGTGTGAATCTTGCATTGCTGAAACAATTGATTACTTGGCATGTGTGATCTCTCTTAGGAATCCAATGATTTCTTGATAATTAGAAGTGCTGAAAAATATTTAATTTCTTGTTGAATTGATATTAAAGGTTGAATTCGTTATGATTAATTATTTCTAAAACAAATCTAGATGAATGTGTGGTTGTAGTTCATTGTCAAGTAGAGTTGAGAATTCTGGAGCTTGGATATTGTGAGAATTCTTGCACGAGTGATGATTGGATTTAACTTCTTGCAAAAGTAATATAGGATTTAAATTTTTGCAAAAATAATATATATACTTTATCTTTATGAACATTTCTATATTTCCATTCTTGCTAGAGTGATTTCATTTTTCCACAAGGAGTGATTTATTCTTGAAGATTGAATTAGTAGTAATTATTCTTGAAGATTCAATTAGCAATTAGAATTAAGATGATTTAGTGAGAATGAAGTTACACAACCGTTTTAGCAATTAGGTTGTTCAATTTAGCATTGGTTGATTTGGGTGATTGTATGAGAATTAGTGTCAGAAAGAATTGAAATAATACGAAGAGAAACCTATTAGAAGGAAAAGTGAAAGCATAATGAATTATGTTTTCTTAGGAATCAAAGAGATGGTGAATCTTCTTGGAAAAATATTTGCCAAATTTTTACAATATTTTATAAATCCGTGAAAGATTCGTCGGGTTTTACAATTTTTTATAATGCAGTGAAATGTTCGCCAAGATTTTACAATATCTTATAATTTAGTGAAAGATTCGCCAATATTTTACAACATTATATAATACAATGAAATATTTTCCAAAACATTTATATATACATATTATATTAATGATAAAATCACCTTCAAATTTTCCTATATATTAGGGAGATTCACCCATTTTTTATACAATAAATCTAAGGGGGGTTCTTAAAATCATCCCTGGGCTAATCTTCATTTTGTTTGGTGTTTGGACATGAATCTATGATCCCTATGGAGTATATTGTCTCGAGCTTAAGAATTGTTGTGATCACAACAATGCCAGATCTCGATTATGTCGAAGAAAGATTGTCGTAACTTGTGCAGCTGGAAGAAGAATGTTTTGTCACAGACTTTTATCAAAATGTTGAAAAACATAGGCAAAAAGCATGGCATGATCGACAAATTAAGAGCAAGCACTTTGAGTTCGGAGGACTTGTTCTTATGTATGACAAAAAAGTTTTCAAGCATCCAGGAAAGTTGAGAACACATTCGTTAGGACAATATATCATCACAAATATCGTTGATGGAGGAATAGTGAAATTGCAAAAGTTAGATGGAACATAAGTCCAAGGACTGGTGAATGGAAGTCGGTTGAAGCTATATCATGATAGAAACAACTTGGTCGCATAAGAGAGAGAGAGAGAGGGAGAGAGAAATGAAAGAAAACAAGAGGGGAAATTTTTTCTTCGCCGCAAACTGCTAGTCTGCTGTCGTAAAAAGATGAAGTCTCACAGACTCTTTGTCTAGCGAAGACAAAAAATTCAAGGCAAAGACACATAATCTGTTGCAATAAACATAAACCAAAGGAAGAAGAAAAATAGGTTGCAAGGAGCGCGACACTGTCGCAAGAAAAGGATATCTATCGAAGGGAGAAAATAGGCCACAAGGAGTGCGACGCTGTCGTAAGAAATACGAGAGGCACAGATAAGACAACTAGATGCCATTAATTTTTGATATGACAATTAGAGAGAATTAATTTGAAAAGTCTGGAAGATTTCCGCGACGTGCTTTTAAGTCACTTCGGTCATGATTGCAATGACGTCATAGTGGAAAGTGGGGGGTTACATGGCATTTTTCGTAAATGATGATTTGGACAGGTGATCCACATGATGGATCATGTTGCCACTATTCCACTCAGTGGTTGCGTGTGTGAAGGTTTGATAGATCGAACCAATAGGTATTTCCTACATTCACCCTTCACTTTCAAATCAGTCTGATGCACTAGAATGAGGAATTGTTCTCTGCAACTCCTAGGGACAAAGTAAGGTTGTTGGTTACAGAAGTATGGTTTCTATGAATCCTAGTGACATTTCACTCACAGGATCTGAAATTTAGGCTATGTTACTGATGTTGATTGAGGAAGACTCTACTGGATATGTTCCACCGCAAGCAAGGGTGTGATTGGAAACTGAGCTAGTTCCAGTCATTCCTGAGATAAGGATAAGAACTGACCTACTGAGTTCATCGATGAAGATTCATTCTAGGTCTTGCAAGAGTAAATATCTCTCAACACTACTGATGAAGCATGAAGATGCAGCGGTCATAATTTGATTACCAAATGACATCACGTCGAAACCACTAGATAGACTTGTGGAAGGATTCGCTTAAGTGCACAATATCCATTGCTAAAACCCATTGGTTTGAACCAATGTTTAGATAATGACAAACAAATATAAAGGCCACTATCATCACCATCATATGTACAAGGATCTCAAAATAAATTTGGTGATAGTGTTTAAAAGAAGAATATGAAATGGAAGATTCCGACGAAGAAAAAAAGACGTCAATGAGATGGCAAATTTCATCGTCAAAGAAATGGAAGACGTCGATGAGATGACAGAATTCATCATTAATAAAATAGAGAAGACAATTAAATGTTGAGTTACATTGCAGATGAAGAAGAATTTTAACAACATGGTCTTCCTGTGAGGGGGAAGAAGCCAAAGGACAGATGCCCAATCAAGCACTTCAGATCTTGTCTTTAGCTTTCAAAATCAGTGATGTTGATGAGCTTTTCCATCTTGTCCGTCCTACCATTCCAAAACAATAACTTTATCCAATAGAAGAACTAAGTCAAGCATCAACACAAGTTGCGAAGAAGATAGAGGAGGTAGAGGCACTATGTCCTAAGGTCATTGACTAAGTATATCAGACTTGAGAAGCATTCATTGAAGACATCAAACTAGAGAAATTCGTAGAGGAGTTGTGCACAGCTGAATGAGATGAAAAAATTACCCTTAGCACGAAAGATTGCTAAGGCAAAATAATGAAGAAGATCCAAAAACAAGTGAAGGTGTTGGGCATGCAACAACAACAAAGGACAGATACAGTTGAAGAGTTGCAGGCTGAAGCAAAGCGTATTACAAGCATTATTCAACTTATACTTCAGAGGGTACAATAAGTAGTGGAAGAAACAAGGCTTGTACCGTCAGAACACCTTAGTTTCGACCTTGTGGAAAACTTCCAGAAAGCAGAGGAAGATGTGCAACAAGAGAAAGAGAAAGTAGCGAAAATATTGCAAGATTTTCAAGTTCAAGTCGACATAGGTCAAGAAATGGACGAATAGCATTGCATGGCTCGGGACAAGCCACATGTGAGTGTTGGGGGCCTTTTGGGCCTAGGGAAATATATACAGACTTCAATTATAATTATGGCCAAGGATGGAAAAGAGTCAGGTCACAAGAAGTAAAAGGAGTCGCGAAAAAAGTAGATAAGGAAGAACAAAAGAAGGAAAATAAGGAAAAGGAGTTGCAACAGAAGTAGTCGTGGAAGGAAGGAAGACAAGGTAGAAGAAGTAGTAAGGAAGGAGGATGTGATAGAGGAAGAACATAAGCAAACAAAGAAGAAAGAGCTAAGGAAAGACATAGTTGAAGAGGAATTTGTGAGAGGAGAAGAAGAGATTTCACGATAGAAGAGAGTCTGCGACAGAAGAGAGTCCGCGACAGAAGAGGAATAGCGATAGAAGGAAATGATGCGACAAGGAAGGAAAAGACGAAGTTAACCATTTCAAAAGACTTGCAGTGGCGCAATGACTGGAAAGTGACAGTTCAAAAAAATCATGGTTACGAGGTCGAATAGAGTCAGAGGAGGCCACATGTATGAAATCATCTTTGTAAGTAAGGCCGTTAGTTCCTACTGACACGTGCTAATAGAATAGGAAAGATGACCTATTGGCTAACTGTATGAAGTTTCCCGAAAGTAACATGTAAGAGTCTATGAAAGGAGGAACCAAAGCTATATGTAGGTTAGTCTCTATGATATCTGGTCATAGACACTCGCTAGTCATTTAGTGACATTTTGATTGTATTGTATGTTAGTGTGTTGAGTCGTAGAGAGGGGTCAAAGAACCTGCAGTTGAGTGCGCTGTAGTGTAGAAGAGATTGAGTCAATCCAAGATGTGTGAGCATCATCAATAGAGTTAAGTAGAGAAGGAATAGCGGCAGAAGACCAGAGAGCATGAGAGGAGGAAGAAGTCTGTATAGATAAGAAAGAAAAATCTAGAACATAGTCTATGGCTTAGTGCATAGACAAAAGGGTGCCATATATTTCTCATGCTAGTTGAAGAGCGCCTTTATGGTTTTTCTTAGATGGGTTTCCATTTTAGATACTATGTTGAATGTGTGAATGATGAATATGCTTGAGTTGCATATATATGTTACTGTAAATATGTGTTTATGTATTTTCTTATGAATGAGTTTATATATATATATCGCACTACTATTATTGGACATACCTATGCTGCATCGGGTTTATTGTTATAATATCTATCGAAGGACAATTTGTAGTGAAAATTAATTGTGTGTAATAAGTATAAATACCCCGCCCATCACCCTATGTCAAGCATCTTGGTAGAACACCAAGGGATGAGAAATCACCCACCCAACTATAGAAACCTGGTTTTGGCAGTTACCCATAGAAAGATATCTCAGCTGAGACTGCATCTATGTCGTAGGTGCTACCGACTAAGAATTTTTGTGTCAGGATGATATCTTGGGATTTGTTGCGCGCCAAGGAGGGAATGAACCTGGTTCAAAGAGAGAGAAAACACAAGCATATTCCAAAAGAAATTTTATGAGGAAGATATACTTCATGATCCGATTCCCAATAAATGATGTCCATAATCCAATCATCCATCAACTTATATACTACTCCATAGTCATTTTCTTTCCTGCTCCGTTCAAGGAAAAACATCAGTATCGAGCTTCGATACCATGCTAAATTTTTAACTAATTTCATAAGATGATAATTATGAGTGTTTTTAAAAACATTTTTAGCATAATTGCACACGAAACTATCAACCATATTAATTAATCATGAGAAGTATGATATCAACCAATTGTACTAGTAAACTAAATAGAGCATAAAGTAAACACGTCACATCATAAGAGACATGCACAATAGACACCATGTTTTACCTTGGTAAAACCCTCTTTCCTTCTGAGGGAAAAAAACCCAATAACCTTTCTTATGATTGATTCATTAATAGAATAAAAGTATGCATCCTAAGCATGAACATTAAACCCTTCGCAGATGAGGGTAAGCAAATAGAGAGACCAAGTAATTATCTTTTCAATTGATTTAATCCATGTTCATAATGACATCAACCTTGATGTTGTTGTCAGCCTTAAGCTGAGATGATGATATCCTTGAGAGAAAAAGACTTGCCCAAATATCCTAATAGAAGGCACTATAAAAACATCAAACTCATAAGCCTCCAATCTCCTGAGTTGAAGAACAAGAGATACATAAATTAAACCCACTATGATCATTGAAGTTTGTTGTAGGTGATGTCAACCCTGTAACAAACAATGGAAACTTGGTTCTTGTTCAAAACTGATAGTAGCATTGTATCTAAAGTTTGATATGAATCATAACATCCCTTTAGGGCCTTATATGTCTCATAGTAGCTCTGTTAGGGTTAGTCATAGCCACAACAACCCTCCTTAGGGATCCAACTGTCCACGACTTCTCTCCTAGGTTTCTAACATCCTCTTCTAGATCTGCAGTAGACCTCACCTACCCTTTCTAGACCTGTAGAAAACCTCAACAACCTCAAAGAAACCCTTTGAAACCTTCTTAGGAGGTAGTATCCTTGTTAGGGATTGAACATTCTCACAAAAACCTTGTTTAGGGCCTTAAGTAACCACAACAACCCTGTTCAAACACTCAACAACCTTCCAAAGGGGATGACAGCCCTTCTAGGGATGAGTTTGAGCCACAAAAACCTTGTTAGGGTTGTAGAAGAGCCTTAATGTCCTCACGATATCCCTGTTTAGGGATTTAACTATCACGACAACCCTTCTAGAGCTGTGGAAGACCCTTAGTGATCCATCTGTAACCCTTGACACCTACAAAGAATAGAGAAACATACTTGTAGATGAAGACACCAGTCCTCTAGGGATTGAGACAAATTTTTGGTTGCCACAAGAAGATAAGACAAACCTGTAGATGATACAAACCCTTAGAGGAAAATATGAGATAAAGAAAATAACCACTAGTTGAATATACCTGAACGAATTCTAGGACAAAAGTGATTTATTGATGAATGATAGAATTGATGTGTTGAGAGTGTTCCATATTTATTATCCATCTTTGGGTGACTTCCACAAGTCATGGAGTCCAAAATAATAATTTAAAATACATTGGTTGGGGCATTTTAATTCCATTGTGGCTTTTTAACACTTTGGTACATTAGTTGGGGTATTTTTATTATTTTAATTTTCCCTTTTAATAATCCATTAGGGATCTTGAATTTTTATGTTGGGATATATACCCACAACTTCTTAAACAAGTCATTTTAGAATTTTTTAGGCCCTTCTCTTGGTCCACACGTGCTAATTCAAGTGCATCATTATATACAAGGAATATTATTCTTTGATTGTATTAGAAGCAACATTAAAAATTTCCTCTTCTAACTTCTCATGAAGGCTTAAACTCTAGCCCCTCTTGGTATTCATGGTCCACATGTGTCCTTAGGGTCTTTCATTAATTACTTTACACTGGGTCGTCTACGGTCAACTCGTATTCCCGAATCTTCATAAGAAAGGTCTTCTCATGTTGATGTAGTCTCCTCTTGGAGGAGATAAAGTAACATCAACTGTCTAGTCCCTGACTAGGTCCTCAGCCCCAAGATGATGCCAATGTTCTAGAGAATGGCTCTTGATGCTTCCCAAAAATCAATAGGTTGTTCAACTACTTGACTAGTAATTACAACCAATGATTCACATGGTTTTTTTGAGCTATGTTCTAACTCTTGGAATCACAAGCTATTTATTTGATGAGAAAACAACCAAGCTATCCAAGTGGCACCATTGTTTCTTGTTGTGTCCTCAAACTTTGGCATTGTTATCACTAGTTTCCTTGGCAACAAAAAGGTTTCCTTGGTAGAAACCAAATCTGTAGGTGAGTTCTCTAAAAAATCATTCATGATTCAATACTTTGGGGGTAACTATATAGTGTGTTGGAATTGATGGAAGCAAGTCATAGCTTATCATTAACATTAAATCAAATCAAGCATTAGAGGAAATTTCAACTCAAAATGGGCCTTTTAAATTTTATTCAAATTCCATGTCATCATGTGTTAGCCAATGAAATTGCTTTAAATTTGAAATACCGTATAGGTCTTAAACACTTTTTTAATATAAATTTGGGGATAGGTATCATAAAAAAAACTACTTTTTTTGTTTGTATTTTTGACATATCTCCCTGTGTTTTTACTCAAATTTCGATCGGGAGAGCTCGTTGGATGTGGAATTAAATTCCGCATCCAACGAGTACCCACTCGGCATACTTTTGACGGACCCCGCTACCCCAAAAACAAGAAATACCTGAAAAAATGGAATGATGATGTCATCATTCCATTTTTTCAGGTATTTCTTGTTTTTGGGGTAGCAGGGTCCGTCAAAAGTATTCCGAGTGAGCTCTCCTAGTCAAAATTTGAGTAAAAACACAAGGAGATATGTCAAAAATACAAACAAAAAAGTAGTTTTTTTTCTTTTCTTCCTCCAAAATTAATAAATATTATTTTATTATTTTAACTATTATTTTATTAGTTCATTTTAGGAGGCCCGTTTTGAGTTGAAATTTCCTCTAATGTATGCCAAATATGAGCACTTCTCTATTATTCATTGTTGTGAAAGTTATTATGTTAACTATACTACAAAGATGAAAATCCAAATGTGGTCCAATCTCAATAGTAG
Organism: Pseudotsuga menziesii; assembly: GCA_001517045.1. Classification (NCBI taxonomy): domain Eukaryota; kingdom Viridiplantae; phylum Streptophyta; class Pinopsida; order Pinales; family Pinaceae; genus Pseudotsuga; species Pseudotsuga menziesii. The sequence continues at coordinate 151,572 of LPNX010163595.1, read as the reverse complement.
ATTTGAACATAATGGACTTTCCTCCTAGATTTGCATTTGACATGGCCTCCTTAGCATTTCAGGTAAAAAACAATTATTGCACCTCCACCTTGTAGTATGATTTTGAAGCATTGTTATGCTATGTTTTTCTACAGTAAAAGGGAACAATAAAAGAAGATGGGTGAGGAACCACCCTTCAATAAGACCTATACTCCTTCACATATTCCTTGTCCCTTCACAGCTGGGTTCCACAATTGGCCTCAAGCATGCAACTAATCATGTGGTGGGTGGTAGCCGCAAGTTACCACCCATTGATGGATTGACTGCACCATCATTATCAACAACATGAGGACATGTAGGTTATTTCTGATGGTAAATAACTTACATAATTTGATACATGAATTATAACTACAAATGCACTATACTTTGAAATAAGCTAAATATTAGATGATTTGCACCTTTATGGCATCTTGTGGAATATATCTGGTGAGTGAAGAGTTAGTGTCAACGTTTCGAGCCATGTTTGGCTCATCTTTAGGATAAATCCTCTCTTCTTAAGTTCACCCATTTTTTTTATTAAAAAAACCTACATACCTTCCCCGTTAAATTTATATTTAACCTCACCCATTTTTATGTACCTACACAACAATTATATATATGAATAGAGAGATTGTATTAATCGAACCGTACATGAGTGATTTTTTTTAAAAACTGAATGTTTTCATATAGTTGTAATTTTTTAAATTAAATCAAATTTTATAAAAAATATTTATTTTCAATTTTATTGGTTCTGTATTACTGACGTCGACCTCGTTTTGTGTAGCCCCAACGTAGGAGGCAGAGGTGACATTAGAATTCCAACAATATAATGATAGTTAGTACTTCATGGTAAATGCAACAACATACCCGTAACATATTTCTGGTAGTTCAAGGGAAAGGCAGTCTGTGGTGGATGCGACCCTGCGGTGAAAACATGTGGGAGTCTTAATGTGGGAGCCCATGGGGGCTCCACAAAGGAAGAAGTCTTTTTAGTTTTTTATATTTTTTTGGGCAAGCAGTCATGAGAGGAACAGCAGGTGGCTTTCGGTCGGATCCTCAGAATGGGAAGGAACCGATCGCGATCGACATGGAGCTAGGAGCAGGGTCAGGATTACCGGCAGACATGGTGAACTACTCGGATGACCCATGGAAAGGGCTCAACATTTTCTCTTCACCAAAAATTACCGGACTCCTGTCCTCGGAAATAGTCCAGAACACCCTGGAAAAACTGACAGTTGGACCTGAGACTAGGGTTCCGGATTCACCGCCTGAGGAAGGACTGGTAAGACTGTTCACAGCACGACCATTATACCCAGCTTTAGGAGGAGCCCCGTACTCACTCTTCCCTTCAAGCCAGCCTCTGCAGAGCACAGATGTAAAAACCCTCATTAATGATCCTCCCTAAGTAGAACCACGACACCAACAACTGGAAGGCATCTTGAACAGAGGAAGCGAACCCGTAGTGGTACAAACAGCACCCACAGGAGATACAGAGCAAGCCTCTAAACCTCTAGATGGACTTCCAAATAGGAGCCCCATATCAAAAGACGAAGGCACCCCCTCTGATAGAAGTTTGTAGGAAACCCTACCCAGCTCCAGGAAACAGAAAAAACATTGCTTAAATCCCTCCAGAGGAGCGTCTAACCTAATTTGTGGAGTCAATGTCTCTATGGCAGAAGCCTAGGAGATGGAAGGATTGGCCCTAGTTGGGAAAATCATAGGATGAAACCCCACCCAGGGGAAAATAGAAGAATGGGTTAGGGAAAATTGTACAGAGTTTCAAGGTGAAGGCCCAGAAATTACATCGCTAGCAAAGGGCTGGTTCAGCTTCCATTTCAGATGCAGAGAAGATGCATACCTCATTATCAAGAGAGTCTAGACATATGGGAAAACCCCTTTTCAGTTAAAGCGGTGGTCACCCTTGTTTGATGCAGAAACTAAGAGATTGGACACAATACCAGTCTGGGTTTGTCTTCCAGGCCTACCATGGGAATTTTGGAACCTGACATCTCTCAACGACATCGGAAAGGCATTGGGGACCTTCGTAAAGGTGGACCTCTTGTATCAGCAGATGAAAATCAGAAAGGTAGCTAGGATCCTAGTCTCATTGAACATCAGAACCAGTCTCCAGGAACACTTTAATCTGATATGGTAAACCAAGACAAAAAAAAATAGTTGTTGGACTATGAGGGGCTCATGTTTTGTTGCCACAAATGTCACGAAACAAGACACTTGGCAAGAAATTGCCCAAATTTTGTTCCATCACCTTCTGGAAGAAAAAAGTGGGTTAGACGAACAGGGGTTTCGAGCTCAAAAGAAATTGATCTGAACCCAGTCCTGGATGAAGAACATCTTATGTTGATGGTCGTAGATCAACCATTGGATCAATCGAAAGAAATGGCTACAGTAGCAGATGAGGGGCTTCCTCAGCGGACGGAGCATCACCCGAGTGCGCCTTCCATACCAGGTATGAGCTCTTCTTCCCTTAGCAAGCATCTAAATGTTTTATCATTAAATGAGGACAAATTTTTTCCTGCCCCCCTCACAAACAGTCCTATTCCCACACAAAGTTGCACCTCAGCCCCCCCACACAAAACAATCTCCACCATAAACCATGCAGCCTCCCCTCCTCTCACAAAAACTGACTCATCCAATCAGTCCTCTTCTATCCATTTCCACCTTCGATCAAGAGATGTTCCAATCCCTCTGAAACCAAGAGTTCATGCTAAAGGGATCGGGGTAAACCCTAGTATCACCTCCAAAGTCAAAGGGAGGGGAAGACCCTCACACCTCTCCGCGGCCCGGGGCAAGGCTCTCAGGGACCAGGCAAGCAAAAGACAAACAACCATTTTTGGGGTGCTTAGAGCAGTACAAACCCCAGATGGGGTGCCAAAATGAAACTTGTCTCTCTAAACTGCAGGGGTCTGGCAAGTACCCAGAAAAAGCTTTCCCTAAAAAGGATGATGGAGGTTCTTTCACCAGAATTCATTCTTCTACAAGAAACCATGGGACCAGAGCTGGAAGTAGAAACTAGTCTATCCTCACTTCTCCTGCTCTACACTTTCACAGCACAAAGTGCTTTTGGCCACTCAAGAGGATTAGCAATTGGCTGGAATAAAACAAGCATTAAGTGTACAAACTCCTAAGGCTTCCCACTTGGGCTAGGAACCTACCTGTGCTGGGCGGAAATAAACACAACCCTAACTGTTGTTAACATCTACGGGCCTTACACAAACAGATCAGATTTCTGGGATTCTTTCAAAAAAGCTGGATTTATAGAGGAAAGAAACTTGATTATAGGGGGGGATCTAAATTTCACTCTCGGAGCCCATGAATTTTGGGGGCCAAAAGCACAAACTGACCCCACAGCCCCCTATTTCAACAACCTCCTGCTAGACTCCAAACTAATTGACCTTGATCTGTAGGCCCTAAAACCAACTTGGTCAAACAGACGTTTGGGAGAAGAAAGAATAGCCAAGAGACTGGACATATTTTTGATCTCTGAAGATCTGCTGGAGACAGACCTCATGTTCAAACAATGGGTGGATTCAGGAGCGGACTCTGATCACCTACCCATATGCTTGGAAATCAGGAAACAACCAAAAAACTCGGCCAGTCCTTTCAAGCTTTGTTCTGCATGGCTTAAGAATGAAGAGGTAGTGCAACTCATTCACTCAAATTGGATCCCATATCAGGCTGACAATGGTACTAGGGCTTCCATTCATTTCACCCAAAACCTAATAATAATTAAAAAACTTTTTAAGGAATGGACAGCAAATAAGAATTTACAGGATGATCAACACATCATCCAAATTGAGCAGGATTTGAAGGAGCTCCAAAACAAATAAGGGGGGGGTTCCTTACTCAAGATGACAGAGAGAAACTCTATTCACTAGAAGCTTCAAGAACCAAACTTCTAATGGAAAGATAGGAGGTCTTGATATTAAAAAGCCGAGCAATTTGGATGGAATGTGGAGATGATAATACAAAATACTTCCAGGCCTTTGCAAAAGGTAGGAAGCAACAAAATACTATATGGGAGCTAAAGAATGAAAACAATGAGACAGTAAACACTTTTGAAGACCTAGCTGACACAGGGAAGAAATACTTCGAAAACATATTTAAAGAAGGCCATCAAACAACTATAGCTGAAGTAATTCAAATTTCTCAGTTCTTCCATGGAAGCATCAGTGAGGAAGACAACTTGGAGCTAATGGAAGAAGTCTCAGAGGAGGAGGTAAAAACAACTCTACTTAGTTTTCAAAAAGATAAAAGCCCGGGGTCTGATGGGTGGACAGTAGAATTCTTCCTAGCAGGATATAACTCCATAGGCCCAGACCTACTACAGCTGGTAGAGGAAACAAGGGAAAATGGTGTCCTCCACCCTCCACTGAATTCAACTTTCCTAACCCTAATTCCAAAAAGGGACACACCAGAATCATTGGAGGACTACAGACCTATCTCTTTATGCAACATAACCTACAAGGTGGTCACAAATATTATTGCTCAGAGATTTCAAAAGGTCCTTTCAAAAATTACCTCTAAGAAACAGTTTGGTTTTCTGGAGGATCGAAAAATCCACGAAGCCATAGGGATTTCCCAAGAGGGACTCCACAGTGCCAAAACAAAACAAAAAAAGCAAAGGGGGCGATCCTAAAAATCAATCTCTCAAAGGCCTTTGACCAAGTAAGCTGGATTTATCTTAGACTCCTGCTCACACATCTAGGCTTCAACTACCCCTTCATAAAATGGATTTTTGCATGCATCACAATTGCCTCCTTTACAATCCTTATAAATGGAGCGGCTTCCCCATTCTTCCATGCCGAAAGGGGTCTGAGACAAGGTTGTCCACTATCCCCCCTGCTCTTCCTGCTAGTTGCGGAAGGATTAAGCAGAGCTATCCTAGATGAAAAAAGAAGAAGTTTGTTTGAAGGTCTCAGAATTACCCCAAACACGAGCATAACACACCTACTATTTGTAGATGACATCCTCATTTTTTGCAAGGACTCTAAAAGAGAGGCAGAAAGGCTCTCAGAAATCCTAACCCTCTTTTGTAAAGCTACAGGTATGCAAATAAACCTACAAAAGTCCTCGACAGCAATAAATTTGGAGGAGGATATGCATAGATCTTTTCAGGTTCTATTCCCTTATCAACAGCTATCCCTAGATGATGGAATAAAATATCTAGGATTCATACTTAAACCAAACTGCTACAAAAAAAGAGGATTGGAACTGGCTGCTTGCCAAACTGGAAGCCAGAATAAATAATTGGTGCACTAGATGGCTCTCAAGAGCCAGCAAACTAGTTTTGATCAAATCAGTTTTGGAAGCAATCCCAGTCTACTGGATGGCATTGGCATGGATTCCTAAATCAATCCTGAACAAATCTAGAAGAATCTGCTCAACTTTTCTATTTTCCAGGAAAAAAGATCAAAAGCCTTTCTTCCTTGGGTAAAATGGGATCAAATTGCAAGACCAAAAGCATTGGGAGGATGGGGCATAAAGAACACTACCTTCTTTGCAAAAGCTTTGACAGCAAAACTAGGATGGAGACTCATTTCAACCCAGAGTCTGTGGACAGAAGTCATCATCCATAAATATATTTCCCCAACCCTGATTTTAGATTGGATCAAGGATATGGGACCAAGAAACCTCCAAATGGATCCATTATCTGGAAAGGCTTATGCAAATATTTCTCACTTATATCAGAAGGACTGGTTTGGAAGGTAGGGGACAGTACAAAATTCAGAATAGGGGTAGACCCTTGGCCAGGCAGTGCCCAAAATCACATTCTTCCCCAACCTTTAATTCAATTTTTTTATCAAAAGGGGTGCTATCATTTAAATCAAATTGCAGACCCTACCTCAACCAACATCTGCCATCAAGGCTGTAGGAAGAGCCAAGATATGGAGCTTCTAGAACAATGGGAAAACCTTTGGGATCAATACACTCTATCATTGCAATCTTCTCACATCTAGATTACTAACAGAGAAGATGAGTTGATATGGGAAAAAGCTCAACTCGGAAAATACACCCCAAAGATTGGATATCAACAACTCTATTCTCAACTCTTCCAAGAGAGTAAAAAATGGTGGCAAAAAGGAATTTAGAAGATAAAATGTCCTCTAAAGGAAAAAAAATTTACATGGTGCGTCCTTGCAAACAAAATCCCAACATGGGAGCATCTTCAGAAAAGCTAGATAGCAGGTCTGGGATGGTGCAACCTCTGCAAAGATGCTGAGGAAAACTCAAATCATCTCTTCCTTCACTGCGCTTTTTCCAAACAGGTTTGGGAGCACTCCAAGTCTTTCACATATTCAAACTTCACTTGGAAAGGAAGCACAGTTGAAGAGGCCTGGAAGGACTAGTCATCATCCCCCCAAATAATTCAGATAAAAGCCCTCCCACTTATCCACATTTGGGGCCTATGGTTGGCCAGAAACAAGATCATGTTTCTTGAAAAAGCCAGCTCACCTGAAGACGTAGAAAGGAGGGGCTTGGATATAATCTCTTACTTTCCCCAAGCAAAGAACACCCCCCCCCCCCCCCCAAGAATTGTTGTCCCTGAACAATTGAATAGAAACACCCCTTGGGCATTTTTTGATGGAGCCTCCCAAAAATTGACATGTGGAGGAGGTGCATGCTTATTTCTTAATCAAAACCACTATTTCCAAATATATTTGGGGCTGGGAGATGGAACCAACAACTATGCAGAGCTCATGACGCTGAAACTTCTCCTTTGTTTTGCAATTGAAAGAAACTACAGACAGCTACAAGTTTTTGGTGATTCAATGGTGCTTATAAATTGGCTAAACAAGACTCAAAAATGTAGAATTGCTACACTAGAAGCATTATATGAAGAGACAACCCGATCTCTCTCTTTCTTTGAAACAATCTCTTTCACTCATGTTTACAGGGAGCGAAATGTGGATGCGGACAAGCTCTCAAAGACAGGACTAAAATTGCAATGGGGTGAATGGAAAATTTTGGAAATAAAGGACTCAGAGGCCATGGAATATCCACATATGCCTTTTATAAACCCACCACACTAAAACTTTTTCATTTCAAAATATATATATATATTTTTGACAATGCTAAGCACCAGCAACAGACTTCACACACAGGATGAAAAATTCTCTTATACCAGTCTATATTTAGCTTGGAGGATGGAGCAGTTTTGTTCATGAAGCAGACCTACATGGGCACTTTTCCACCATCAAGACAAACAGTCTATAAAGACTAGTCTAGTATTTTTAGATCCCAGAAGGGAGGAACATCTACATCAGAATAGATGTAAGAACATTTTGTAAATCTACATATAGCAGGAACAGAACACATACTGTATTCTAGTATGCAACTTTTGATTAATAAAAATCAGCTTTTTTTCTTTTGGAAAAAAAAACATATTTCTAGTAGTTTACGCAGTACCCACAGGTAGCAAATGGGACTCAGCACTCAGGAGATAAGAAGGAACATACTGCACTCTAATTGATGCATAAGTCCTGGATGAACTGATGATGTTCACTTCCTCCATTGATGAATTCCATTCCCTTGTATATGGATCACGTCTCCCGCATCGAACTTTTATAAATATATTTTTTGAAATATTTTCAATTATTTAAACTTTATTTAACTTTATTTATGAGTTAGGGATAAAGACGAGGAGTGTTCCGACGAAATCGTTCCTACACAAGTCCTTTGTTCCCTCACCTTCCTTGGTACACTCATAATCGACATTCGATAAACCAATACCATGAAACTCTTCGTCCAAAGCTCGTACATGTACACGTCGAGGGATGTACTTTTACTGATGCAATCCATAACATGTATGGATTACCATCCATGTGCTATGTGTGATCATATCCACGGAAGAGGGAAACACAAATTTGAATCATATCCACGGAAGAGGGAAACACAAATTTGAATCATATCCATGGAAGAGGGAAACACAAATTCGAATTTTGAATGTTGGATAGAGGGAAATGCAAATTCATATTTCGATGGTATCTCACTTCCCTGCGCATAAAAAAACCTCTGTGGGATGGTATATGGCTCTTAGATCCATTTTTGTGCAACCCACTGACTCCATTCACCATTGACACATATGTGGAGAACTACACTATGTTGGGATATCAAATCCCCGGAATCCTTGTTATTATTAACATTTGAATGATTTGGAGGAATCCTCCTCGACGAGATGAATGGGCACGAATTGGACATGAACGAAACGTGGAATGCACTCAAATTCTAATTGTTCCTGGGTGGTCTGAGAAGAGCTGTCGAGTATGGAAACATTGCTATATTTGGAGGAGTTGTTAACTGAAGTTGAAGAGCACACAGGGATTGGTGCAATGTGCAAAGATCCGTGTGCTAGATGTTGATGGGTATTGTGAGTTAGAAGACTTGGAAGGCCTTGAAGATTATATATGGTTGGAGAAGTTCAATGCTTCTGGATGTCCCAAATTACAACCTCCAGTGCATGATGGAAGTAATGGACGATAGAAGGAAGACCTGTTATATAAAAAAAGAAATCAAGAAATAAATGTAGAGCAACCAAATTGTTGTATCGAAGGAATAAATTAAAGTCAACTTCAAGTAATTCATATAATGTTGGCTGCGATTAGTATTACTATGATTTTTTATGCTCGTTTTATATTATTTAAATTAATTATTTTTAAGAAATATTTTTTAATTCTAGATTGTATCTTTGAGCAACTTTGAAAGTGGATTAAAATAACAAAACCTTCTACTGTTTTAAAAAATTATTTATTTATTTATAGTTTTAATTTTAATTTTATTAATTTTTTAAATGAAAAAATAGAAAATATATGTAAAAAGATGTAAATATATAATATTTTATTTTTTATTATTTTTATTAATCATAAATTTAAAAATTTACATTTATAGCAGACGATTTTAAAGTGAAAATATGTCGTTTTCTTTTCATTTTTTTTTAAATTTATTACTTTACATAAATATATACAAATATATCTTTTTTTAATTTATTATTGGACATAACTCCTAAAGGGTTTGGCTTGTTGGCCAACTCTACGTTCTCTTATGGTGTAGAGGCTGTTAAGCAGGTCAGAGGTTCAAATCCCCCGTGCAAAAAAGCGACCGCCCATGCAATGTCAGGGTCGAGTAGGCTGCTGAGGGGTTATAGTGGTAGCGACAGGAATCGACCCCGTGTCACGCAAGTAGGAAACCTGCCAATTGTCAATTCCTCCATACAAAAAAAATTATTACTGGACATAAATATATTAGTTTTGCTAATTTATTATTTTACATAAATATATACAAATTTATTAGTTTTGTTTCTTTAATTTATTACTTTACATAAATATAAATATATATATATATATATATTGTAAATAAAGATAATATATTACATCAAAAGTGGATCATTACATAGCAGTGATACAAAACATGACCTTCAGATGGCTGGCATGTTCTGGACACAGCGCAGCATCAGGCTTGAGATACAAAAATTTTAGTCCCATGGGGAACACCAGAGTTGGGACTTCAGTAGGGCACGAGGGCCATGACATTCAGTAACAAAAATTGGGCTATCCCCGGAGTAGGGCCTGATATTCTCAAAATGAGCGGTATCAGATAGGCCATCTTTACTAGCTGAGAAATAAGCTGAGATGAACATTAAGCCTTACTAGTCGAGATAAAAGCTGAAAAAACAAAAGACCACATAAAATCAAACCATTTTCTTAAAATCCGAGGGCAGACTCGACACCATAGCCTGAATAGGGGTGGAAGCAATGCATAGGGGGACCGCATCGGGCTGGATGGAAGGACTGGAGCTCTTGTGTGCTTTGCTGCATCTGCCACATCGAGCTTGCAACCTCACAAATTCCTTAGAGCCTTTACTCACAGCGTAGAATGAGACCTCGAGCCTAGATGCAATGATGTCAACCTTCTTGTGGATCAGGTGGCACTCCCCATTGTGAGATTTCCAAGATTTCATAGGCTCCTGGTCCCCTTCCTATTTGGCTTCACGTTCCATGTAAGAGTGGCTGACCATATTCATATTGACCCAGTATTACATCAGAAGGCAATCATAGGCAACCGCACAACCAACAATGGATCATGGGTCAAGAACCTATTCCGCCACTTCATGGTGAAGGTCCTCCTTGGGCATATTTTTGACTATATGCCAGAGGTCCTCAACCCTTTCCTCCACTACTAGGTGAATGTTCAGAGGAATATGATCTTTGAAGTATTCAGCCTCTTCCTGGGCTTGGAGTTGCACCCTCGTGGCCCTGCGGGGATTCTTCACGTTACCTTGCTCAGCCGAAGAATCGCCAAGGGACTTACCCTTGTCCATCAAACATTTCAGACCCATTTTCCAAAGGAGGGGGGGTGGGGAAAGCACAAAGGCTAAGGAGGACACAGTGACCCACAGGAAGGCAAGGAGGAGGGGCCACGGGGAAAACCAAAGAGACCGAAAGACAGAGAGAGTGCCTAAGCGATGGAAGTGGGGAGATCGAAGGGACGCAAAATAAAAAGGAAAAGGTGGCATAATTGCCCGGCCAAGGGTGTACCTTGAAAACGTCATGGCGATGATGCAAATGACCTCCCTCATACTCTTTCCCATGGCGGATCCCCTACCAAAAATAAATTCCTAGTCGATTCGGCTGTCACACCATTCCTCGTCCGTCCTTTCGCAATCGGTACCAACGATAAACATAATGACGAAGGATAGCCACCTTTGGATCCGCTCGCTTTCCAGACAGATTTGGCCAGGCAAATTAATGGAGTCTTGTCATGGTGTGCTCGTGCCATCTGTCACCATCTGTTGGAGTAGGGTCCCGCAGCTACAGAAGAAGCTGCTAAGTTTAGCGGAGAAATAAGTTTTGGCGGAAAGAATATAAGACAGAGCTACGACGCCGTAGCACGTTTCCAGCTGCAGAGCAGAGCCAGAAACCATGACTTTTTGAGATAGGAAAGTCAAAGAAAGGCAACAGTACCTAAGTGGCCGAGAAGAGAGAGCTCACCCACTGCATTGAAGGCAGCGACGGAAGATAGGAGGGCTCAGCGACCCTCATAAAGAAGAAGGAGCAACGAGGCTCAAGCATTGAAGACGAAGGACAGAAAAGAGAAGCGGTGCATAGTACCCATGGTCAGTGCCGGGAAGCATGGAAGACTGCAGAGAGCTGTGGTGTGACGGGAAGCGGCTACCTCAAGGACAGAGAGGACCGACTGTCACTAATTAGGGTTTGGGTTACTGTTGGGATAGGCCCACAGTGTTGTAAAAGCAAGACCTTTGGGCTGCTTATAAAGGGATGTAATTTTGTATTGTAAAGGGTTGGTTAGATAGTTAGACAGTCGTGATTGAAATAGGCAATAAGGATAAGTAGACTGTTGTAAAATCCAAGCTCTGGTTCTGGTTTTAGCTGTAGCATTCTTACTGAAACCAGTAGCTGTCTTATAGAGCATGAATGTAATGATCCGCAGGGATCGACTGAGAGGGAAGAGTATGTTGTAAGAGTGACAACATAAAGGTAGAGAAGAAAGATCTAAGAGAAAATATCTTGAGCTGCATACGAGGTGCAGCAGAACTGTGTTTGCCTTCCCTTAAGCTATAATAGAGAAGCACAGTTCTGTGGACGTAACTCCCATCCTGGGGGCGAACCACGTTAAAATCCAGTGTTCTGTGATTGATTTGCGTATTGTGTTTATTTCCTGCATCCATCAGTTATGTTATGCAATTTGTTTTACTGTTAATGTATGAATGAGTTATTCAGTTACAGAACTATAGGAAGATAAATATAAGTCGAAATCCTTGGCACGTCGTATACGGACTTATTTATGCTTGCTTTAGATGGTCAAGTAATCACAGTAAGACAGTCTTGGTATCGAGTCCTGCACGTTGACACGAGCAACGCTAAGTGTGCTAAGTCGCGGGAGGAGGGTATCACAAGAAGGCGATACCGCACCGGCAAAGGAGCTGCAGTGCACGATACCGTAGGTTGGGGACTTAGCGTTGAGCGGGAGTTGTGTGTCGCACGGTGTGCAGCGATGCGGTAAGATTGGAAATATTGTGGAAAGGAAGGAGTCGTGCGATGGGATAAGAGTCCGCGTGACGTGCGCAAGGGTAGAGACGTCGTGGCTAGAAGAGCCACGAGTGGGGAATAGATTGCGCATCACGAGCGGAAGATCGCGCGGTGCACAGGAAAGAGATCTTGCAGCTAGGAGAGCTGCGAGTCACCAGTACGATTGCCACGGAACCTGGTCCAAGATGCTTGAGTCCTTGTCCAACCCATTAGAATCACTTCGGGTGAGACTTCAGGCCGCTGTGCGGTCTGTCGCCGAAAGGGCCAGTGAGCTAGGGGTGTTGTTGGTTGATTATAGTAAACCCAGGTCTACCCATGCAATCAACAAATGGTTGGAGCACTTCTCAAACACTAGAGCGTTCTCAAAGGAGAACAAGCAATGAGAGCAAAACTATCACTACGGGAAGGAGGGATAAGAGAGCTCCGAGAACTAAGTTACCGAAACTACAAAAGGGCGTGTCGAGATGATGAAGAACAAGTCGCAGGACTTCGGGACAAGCTACAGCACACTTCGCAGGAGGCGAAGGAGAAGCTACGGCAGAAGAAGCCCACTGGTAGTGGCTCGAGGGCGAGCCACAAGTAAGTGTTAGGGGACTGTTGGAGTAGGGTCCCGCAGCTACAGAAGAAGCTGCTAAGTTTAGCGGAGAAATAAGTTTTGGCAGAAAGAAGATAAGACAGAGCTACGACGCCGTAGCACGTTTCCAGCTGCAGAGCAGAGCCGGAAACCATGACTTTTTGAGATAGGAAAGTCAAATAAAGGCAACAGTACCTGAGCGACTGAGAAGAGAGAGCTCACCCACTACATTGAAGGCAGCGGCGGAAGACAGGAGGGCTCAGCGACCCTCATAAAGAAGAAGGAGCAACGAGGCTCAAGCATTGAAGACGAAGGACAGAAAAGAGAAGCGGTGCATAGTACCCATGGTCAGTGCCGGGAAGCATGGAAGACTGCAGAGAGCTGTGGTGTGACGGGAAGCGGCTACCTCAAGGACAGAGAGGACCTACTGTCACTAATTACGGTTTGGGTTACTGTTGGGACAGGCCCACAGTGTTGTAAAAGCAAGACCTTCGGGATGCTTATAAAGGGATGTAATTTTGTATTGTAAAGGGTTGGTTGGATAGTTAGACAGTCGTGATTGAAATAGGCAATAAGGATAAGTAGACTATTGTAAAAGCCGAGCTCTGGTTCTGGTTTTAGCTGTAGCATTCTTACTGAAACCAGTAGCTGGCTTATAGAGCATGAATGTAACGATCCGTAGGGATCAACTGAGAGGGAAGAGTATGTTGTAAGAGCGACAACATAAAGGTAGAGAAGAAAGATCTAAGAGAAAAGATCTTGAGCTACATACGAGGTGCAGCAGAACTGTGTTTGCCTTCCCTTAAGCTATAATAGAGAAGCACAGTTCTATGGACGTAACTCCCATCGTGGGGGCGAACCACGTTAAAATCCAGTGTTTTATGATTGATTTGCGTATTGTGTTTATTTCCTGCATCCATCAGTTATGTTATGCAATTTGTTTTACTGTTAATGTATGAATGAGTTATTCAGTTACAGCACTATAGGAAGATAAATATAAGTCGAAATCCTTGGCACGTCGTATACGGACTTATTTATGCTTGCTTTAGATGGTCAAGTAATCACAGTAAGACAGTCTTGGTATCGAGTCCTGCACGTCGACATGAGCAACGCTAAGTGTGCTAAGCCACGGGAGGAGGGTATCGCAAGAAGGCGATACCGCACCGGCAGAGGAGCTGCGGTGCGCGATACCGTAGGTTGGGGACTTAGCGTTGAGCGGGAGTTGCGTGTCGCACGGTGCACGGCGATGTGGTAAGATTGGAAATATTGTGGAAAGGAAGGAGTCATGCGATGGGAGAAGAGTCCGCGCGACATGCGCAAGGGTAGAGACGTCGTGGCTAGAAGAGCCACGAGTGGGGAATAGATTGCACATCATGAGCGGAAGATCACGCGGTGCACAGGAAAGAGATCTCGCAGCTAGGAGAGCTGCGAGTCACCAGTAGGATTGCCACGGAACCTGGTCCAAGACGCTTGAGTCCTTGTCCAACCCATTAGAATCACTTCGGGTGAGACTTCAGGCCACTGTGCGGTCTGTCTCCGAAAGGGCCAGTGAGCTAGGGGTGTTGTTGGTTGATTATAGTAAACCCAGGTCTGCCCATGCAATCAACACCATCTTCCACTGCATCATTTGGGAGGGCCATCTATGTCTCTCCCTCGAAGTATTGAGCTACCACATGTCTACAATGCTGGGCCCAAACTTCAGCTTCAAAATTCTCGAGAGGGCCCCATCGATGAGCCAAGTCACCATCCACACCCACATTGGCAAGGAGGTCAGCTGCCTTGTTGGTATCCCTTTTGATGTGGCTGAAGGAGACATTTGTATGAGTGAGGAGCATATCACGGAGGGAGTTGAGGCGACTAGTGATCCTCCGGTTGGTGGAAACCTTTCCGCTGACTTGGCCATTTTCTAAGCATTTCGCCACTTGGATCATGATGTTAGAGTCTCCCTCAATTAGAGTGGGGAAACAACCGTCACGAACCAGGCATTCTAGGCCTTGAATCAGACCCTCTAGCTCAGTGAAATTGTTGGTGTCTTGGCCGATGGCTCCCAGAAAGATGAAAAGGATCCGCCCTTGGTAGTCCCTACATAATCGACCATAGCCCGCATCTCCTAGATTCCCCCTGGATGCCCTGTCAAAGTTGATCTTGAATACCTGAGGGGGGGGAGCCAACCAAAAATTTGGGTTGGAAGGTTTAATGATCTTGTCGCGCCAGCGCAACCCTGCCATTTGAGTATTGTCGATCCCCCAAAATTCTGCGATGTGAGTTTCATCTGCTGGGATGAGCTTGTCCTCGTCGTGCCACTGCATGCTTCTAATGGAGGAGAGGAGGTTGTCCTTCACCATCTGCCAAACCTTCTCAATGTTGTTTCTTTGTCTCGAAAGATTCTCCCATTCCTTTCCTTCCATAGGCACCACATGGTCATTCTTGGTAAGGCATTCCATATAGTCCTAATGATTTTGTTTTTGAATGCTTTATGATTCTAATCAGTCAAGGTTCTAGTCGGCTGAGCTCTTTGCCTATCACTTCTTCAAAATCCAATGCCCCCCTTATCCCATATGGCTACAGAAAAAGGGCAACAATCAAGAAGGTGGCTCGTGGTTCCTTTCTCTTGGGAGCACATGCAGCATTGGGATGGTCTATGGACACCTCACTTCTGGATATTTTCACAGGTGAGGATACGTCCCTTAACCACTAGCCAGCCAAAGAGGCCTACCTTGGGCCATATATTTAGGGTCCATATCTTCTTCCAAATTTCCTCCTCCTTTATGTATGCCTCCTTGATGCTAAACATCCCCCTGTCAGCATATCCCCATCTCAGAATATTCAGTCCCTCCTTGAGCCTGATGAAATGATTGAGAATTTCCTCCTGAAAAGCATCCCAGTACGCCATATTCATTTGATCTGGTTTGTCTATGAAGCTCCAGTATCTTCTCCCATGAAGGTTTCTGTCTTGCCAAAAATGGTGCACTTGTATCTTGCCTGCTACCATAGCATTTTCCCGAATAGGGGGCCATCTTGGGTTATCTTCGAGTCGTGGGAGCTGGTTCCATGAGTCCTCCCAAAATTTGGCACTCCTACCATCCTAAATTTCCCAAAAACTATGGCTTTGCACCAAGTGTCGACCTCCTTTTTCCTTTGTCCATATGGGAGATCCCAACTGTTCCTCATTGAAACGTATCAACTGGGAGAGAGGCCTGTCTCAGCCATATTTGATGTGCCATAGTTTGGCCCATGGTTTGGATGTGTGGGTTACCCATCTCCACCAAAATTTCGCACCTTGGGCTTCAGCCATAATTTATGGATCTCTGAGACCTAGACCCCCCATCAACTTGGACTGACATATGATTTCCCAGCTTACCAGAGCGAATTTGGCCTTTTTCGCTTGGCCTCCCCACCGAAAATTACATTGAAGGCTTTGGATTTCGTGGAGGATAGATTTGGGGGTGGAGAGGACAGAGAACAGGTATATGGGCATAGCCTATAACACCGATTTGATCAGGACAAGCCTGTTGGGGAGGTTAAGAGGTCTTAGAGTCCATCTTGAGAGCTTCTGCTTCATTATGTCGAGGAGTTCAAGCCAAGAAGTTCTTTTCAACTTTCTCAAACCTAGCGGAACGCCCAGGTATTTTGAGGGGAAGGATCCTTTCATGAAACCCAGGATGCGGATGATGTTCCTCTGGGTAGCTGGGGCAGTATTAAGGAAAAAGACTTGGGATTTGATCAGGTTTACAGCTACGCCCAAAGCCTTGGCAAAGAGAGATATGATTTTTTTAAGCTTCTTGCTTCTTGGACTGAAGGGTGCCCCATAAGCATGGTGTCATCAACGAATTGTTGGTGGGTCTGCGGGTCCATGTTTTCCTGAAATCAAAGGGCTCTCAACTCCCCATTCTCTGCCTGGGTCTGAAGGAGACGGCTCAGGACTTCCACCATCAGAATGAAGAGAAAGGGGGAGAGAGGGTCGCCCTGTCTGATACCCCTAGACAGTTGGAAGATGAGGGTTGGATCTCCATTCAGAAGGATGTTAAAAAAATGGGTGGAGATTAGTCCCATAACCCACTCAACCCAGCCTTGGCAAAAACCATAGGATTCCAGCATTTTGCTAATGAATTGCCAACTTAATTTGTCAAAGGCCTTTGCTATATCAAGCTTGATCATCATACCTGGTTGCTGAGAGCTTTGGAGGGAGTGAATGACTTCATGCACGAGGATGACCCCGTCAAGAATCTGATGACCTTCCACAAAGCCAAATTGTTCGGGGCAGATTAGGTTAGGGAGGAGGGGCTTCAGTCGATTCACAATCACTTTGGAGATAATCTTGTAGATCACATTACAGAGGGCTATAGGCCTGAACTTGTATGGGATTTCAGCTCCCAGTTCCTTGGGGATTAGGGATAAGAAGGTCGCGTTGAAAGCTTTTAGAACCCCCCTTTTAATTCTAGATTCTTCGACAATTTCCATTACCTCTTCCTTCACCATATCCCAGAAATGATGGAAAAAATTGGAAGTGAAGCCATCTGGGCCAAGGGATTTACCCAAGGCCATTTGATTGATCGCTTCTTCAACTTCCTACATAGAAACCGGCTTGATGAGCATCTCATTATTTTCCCTAGTGACAGTGGAGGGGATTAGGTGAGTGATGTTTGCTATGTCTCTCTCCCTATCATGGTCGTCTTCATGGAGGATCTCCGAAAAATGGTGGGAAAGCTCCTCTTTAATCTTCCCTCTGGTTTCAATCCGGCTGCCATCCAACTTTCTAAGTTTTTGGATTCTAGAGTTGCTCCTGTTCTGGAGCACCGAATTATGAAAGAACTTGGTGTTCTTTTCCCCATCCTGCAACCATTTGACCTTGGATTTTTGTTTCCAGTATATGCCTTCCTGCCTTTCTCTTGCCTCTAGTTGTCCCCATAGCTCTCTCTCTTTTTGCTGCATGTCTTCATCCCATCCTTCCTCCATCCCCTTCTGACTAAGGAGCTCTAGCTCAATAGTCCACCTTTTTTTATCTTCAAAAATGTTACCATACTCTTCTTTGTTCCAAGTACGAATTTTGGCCTTGAGAGTTTTGAGTTTCTGTTGAAAACGGTACATGGTTGTACCTGTGGGGGGGACCATCTCCTGTCAGCACTAATGGACAAGATCTTTAAAATTCTTGTGTTCCATCTAGAATTGTTCAAATCTGAATGGTTTCCTCAGGGTAAAACAGGACCAATCCCAGTTAAGGTTGATAGGCCAGTGGTCAGATCCTGCAGCAGGGAGGACATCAACCATGATTTCACCCGTACCGTGGACAATGTTCTCCAAGACCAAGAATCTATCCAAACGGGAAGCCACCAGATGCTCTCCACCTCGTTTATTGTTCCAAGTATACCAGCCATTTCTAGTTTCCATATCCACAAAGGAGCTTTGGGTCTGGAAATCACTGAAAGCCTCTTGGTATTTGTCCAGAGTTCTTCTTCCTCCCATCTTTTCTTTGAGGTTGGAAATGAGGTTGAAATCCCCGCCCATGACCCAACTTCCCCCTTCTGACTGGTGCTTGATCCAGTCAAGGAAATCAATGAAGGCCTGCTTCTCAGGGAAGCTACTGGGGCCATAAACATTAACAATTGTGCCCTTCACCCCTGAATCAAGTTGTTGGAAATCAGCCATGAGAGCAAACTTATTGGCCCTCCAGTCTGTGAACTCCACCACCTGGGGGCACCAGAAAATTGCAATCCCACCTAATTGCCCAACAGCATCCAGGGCCATGACTTTGCTGCCCTTCCAAATTTTACTTCTGATTTTTTCCAACCCCGCACAACTACATTTAGTTTCCTGGAGGAGAAGGATATCAGGGTTTTCCTACTTAATTTTCCTGTTAAGAGTCCTCCACTTCCTGGGGTTACTACACCCCCTAATATTCCAAGAGATTAGCTTCATTGGTAAACTTTGGAGACTTCAGAGAAGGATGCCTTGATCATTGGGTATTGGCATGATTCAATGAGTTTAACTCCTACTTCTGCAATGCGCTGCTTGTTTGTTTTTCTCCCGCTGCGTTCTTCCTCCTCTAAAGACTTCCTCTTGTTTCCTTTTTGAGGATCTGGGTTTAAACCTAGGATCATTTGTACCCCAGCCTTGATTATTGCTTCCTAGAGGAGCTCGATTTGCCACATGGGGACATAGCCTTTACCCTTATTTCCACATCCGTCTTCTATCGCATCCATATCTAGTTCTCCTAGCTCCATTTCTTCATCCTCTTCTTCCTAAACTATTTCCATCTGTTCGGTTTCCTCTTTCTTCAAGGCACTAGTATCCTTCTTTAGCTGCTCCACTTCCTCCTTGTCCTCGGGCATGCCTCCTTCCACTCTATCCCCTAAGACAGTAAAGGAGTTTTTGGATCTGTTCTCCCTTACCTCCAGGTCTTTTTTTTCCTTTGGTTCCCTGCCGCCTCTGCTTCTTCTTCTGTTCTTTACTTGGGTAAATCCATCATTGTCCTCGGCTCCCACCGGCCTTTGTTCAGCGGAAGCAGCCAGCGAGGCATTCTTGGGGCAATTCCTTCCTAGGTGATTGTACTCATGGAAATGCCTACATCGGAAGGGGATCTGCTCATAGTCTATGGGCTGAATCCATTATTTATCTTCCCAGCTAAGGCCTATGGCCTCTAGCAGCTCTTTGGAAAGATCCAAGTAGACGTAGATTCTAGCAAAGGAAGTATACCTTTGGTTCTTGGTTTGCTCGGAAACCTTTATGAATTTTCCTAAGGTATTCCCTATGTCCTTCAGGGTGTCCATATCCCAGTATTCCCCTGGCAGAGAAAAGAGGCAAATCCAAACAGGGGCAATTGTCATGTCTTCAGTTTCTGGGTTGAAGCGTTCGTTCCATGGGCGAAGGTAGAGACCCACAAAGAAAAAGAAGTAGGGGTCTCCTTCTATAATGCAATCACGATCCTCCTGTTTGAAGAAAATAATAGTGAAGAAACCTTTAGAGCCGAGTTGTAGGTCATAGTGGCCTTTAGGGTTCCACACACTGTTGATCCATTTGACTAGATCCTTTTCCTTGGGCCAGATCCCCACAAACTTCCCGATCAGGGCTTTCTCCTTCCAGAGCTCAATCGTGCCCCTGACCTTCTCAGATCTGATATGGATTGCTAGGATGGTGGGAGCCTTAGGCAAACATCCCCCCACCCCAGGCTTCTGGTCGTTTGAAGTACCAACCTGCTTCTCGTTCTCAGCTGTTGCAGTGCCATCAACTAGCATGGGACCCGGAGGTCCCGTCTCCACCATTGAGCAGCCAAGGCGGGCCTTGCATCCCTGAGGACCAGCACACCCTTGCGCGGAGAGAGCCAGGAGAGCCCCCGCAACCGGGCGTAGCAGGTGAAACCCTAGGCATGATCCAAGTGACAAGTTTACTGCGCTCTCGTCTGTCTCTCAGCTCGAGCGAGTCCTGTGCCTCCAGGTCAACCTTAACATCATTCAAATATATTATTTTGTTATTTAATATTAATTATTGAAAATTTAAAAGTAAAATGTTTGAAATCAAGTTTTAAAAAGACAAAGAAAAAACTTTAAATTAATATAAAAAATGTTAAGGATTGACACTTAATTATTCTTTATTATAATAGATAAATGTCCCAATAAATTTTAACTATCATTTATTTTTAAAATTATTTTTTATTTTAGAATTATTATTTTAAAAATGTTATTTTTAATTGTTTTTAATATATATATATAATTTCAATAAAATAATATTTATAATAAATTAGTTTTTTTTAATTTGAAATAAATTAGTTAAATATTTTTTTATTTAAGAATTGAAATATACTCAAGTTTTACAATTCATTCATTTCTCATCTCATTTTAATTCATCAACAAATAAAATATTTCAAGAACATCTTAGAAAAAGAATAAAATATTAATATATTTAATTTAAAATGATAATTTACTTTCTAATTTATGATATTGCAATTAAGTCTTTCTCATCTCCTTATTGTATAAGGATCAATCAAAGGAGCATTTAAACATTGTTTTTACAATTTAGAATCAACATAATATTTTCATGTGGCAAACTTTGTAGATATTGTTATACTTGGAAAAGAGAGAAAATATTGAAAAATACCATACAAATAGATGGAAATTTTGAGAAGGTGTCACCTTTGAACATTAAACCATTCATTACAAGTGACTACTTAGTGGTGTAAATGATTTAGGAGAGGATTCAGGTTTACATCATTCTTATGCATGACAAGTGTAATGGAATTTTCCATAAATCATGATGCCAAAAAAGCATTAAATTTGATTTGCATACATATCCATAAGGTTAATTGGAAATCATATGCATCACTTATTATTTACCATTTTCGTATTTTATATGGATATGTTTACATGAGGTATTTGAGAATTTTAATGTTATAGACAAACAATTGGAGAATAAAACAAGAGTCATAAGGTAAATTTTTAAAGATATTTGTTGAATACAAATTATTATTGACAAAAATAATATTTATGGAAATGAAAATCCATACTACTAACTACGAACCACTTAGCTTGATGTATATATGGAAATTCAAAAATTCACATTTGTGAGAATAAACTCTATCTTAGCTATAGCATATACATTTGATCAAGAACGTTGCTCTATCCTGGACTCTTTTGATTTATATGCTTAAGAAAAAAACTTATTAACAATTACGCAAGTACATTACCACTTCTATACTGTTGTTTTATCAAAAGGTACATTGCAACTTCAAGACTCTTGTTTTATAAAAAAAACCTTACATACCTTCTCTCTTAAATTTAAATTTAACGTCTCTGAATTTAAATATATATATATATATATAAGCCAAATAATGCAGGAGTGCCTGACAATATTCTATAACCAGAGAAGGTAGGCTTTCTTTAAACGAAACCATATACTTAGATTTTGCATGGCTTAGATTTTACAATTACACAAGTACATTACCACTTCTATACTCTTGTTTTATCAAAAGGTGCATTGCCACTTCAAGAATCTTGTTTTATAAAAAATACTTACCTACCTTCCCTTCTAAATTTAAATTTAACATCTCTAAATTAATCCAAAAAAAACTAAACATATAAGCCAGATAATGCAGGAGTGCCTATGGTGATATTCATAAAGTTTGACAGTTGTGGGATTTGAGAGCGACAGATGTTATTTAAAAAGTTTGATAGCTGTGGGATTTGAGGGGGACATATGTTATTTAAAAAGTTTGACAACTGTGGGATTTGAACCCGCGCCCTTTCCTACCAAAGCCTAAATCTGTAGCCTTAGACCGCTCGGCCAAACTATCATGTGTGTCAATTCCTGCTCATTTAAGCACACATGTATTGTCAGTCGCAGAATTAGTTTCACAAGCACCGCGAGTTTATGATGGTGATGCAATTCTTGATTCATTTAATTTATGTTCTTCCTTATTATCGGAAGCCATGTGCAATTTTGTGATGGTAATGAAATTATATT
The DNA here is from genome assembly GCA_001517045.1 of Pseudotsuga menziesii. Taxonomy (NCBI): domain Eukaryota; kingdom Viridiplantae; phylum Streptophyta; class Pinopsida; order Pinales; family Pinaceae; genus Pseudotsuga; species Pseudotsuga menziesii. Next base: position 129,462 of record LPNX010163595.1, on the reverse strand, counting down.
AACGTAAAAAATATTTTTTTTGATATCCAATGCCTTTCAAACTTATTTAATACTGGTTCCTACAGGGGATGTAGCACAAACGGTAGAGCGCTCGCTTTGCATGCGGGACGTACTATGGGGTTCGATACCTCGCATCTCCATGGCATATATAAATTTCATCCAAAACACGGTTATACCATCCAGTCTTGGCATTTTAATATAAATTCCATCATGATCGCTCGTGGCCCACACCCTTAACCTTAATATCAATCCAAATTTTCAATAACCTTGGTAAATTAATACCAGCTTTCCAAAAACCACTAATCTAACCTTGTTTTCTTGCATGCCAACAAAGAGGTAGCCATGCCACTGTGCCAGTTTTCTTCATTGCCCTTAATCTAACCTTGTTTTCTTGTGTGCCAACACAAAGGTAGCCACACCAGTTTTCTTCATTGCCCTTAATCTAACCTTGTTTTCTTGTGTGCCAACAAAGAGGTAGCCACGCCAGTTTTCTTCATTGCACTACATTTTACTTTGGTTGATGTCTCATTGTTGTTGCTCTTCAAAGTGGCTTATCATTTATTTTGTTTGGCAAAGAGCCGGTAGCCACTCTAGTTTTATTCATTGCCCTACATTTTACTTTGGTTGATGTCTCTTTGTTGTTGTTCATCAAAGTGGTCTATCATCTATTTCGACGATCATTTTCACAACTGTTTGGATTGGGTTGGATGATGAAAGGAGGCCTAGAATAGTGATTGAGTAGATTACTTTAGGTTTTTTATTTAATTATAGGTTTTGGTTGGAATTCGGTAATCCTTTTTGGTAAAATCTAAATTTGGAAGTGTTTAAATTGTGTTTTTGAATTTATAAATAGATTTAGCACGCTCAAATACCCCCACTGCATCCAAATTATGCAATTTCCATAGCTAATATGTGATTCTATGATTTTTTAAAGATTTCCAACCGGATTTTGAACAAAATAAGACCTAAAATATGCTCAAAAAAGGTTAAAAACCTAGAATATTTAGACTATACCTACTTAAAGCCGCTTTGAAATTTTTGAGGTTTTCTTTAGGGATTGTTAAAATGCAACTTCAAATAGTTGAGTCTTCCATTATAGGGTTGTTCAATTGCTTCACTAGTCATTACGACCAATGATTCACATGGTTTTTCTGAGCTACACTCTAACTGTTGGAATGACACTATTTCTTTCATGAGAAAACAACCAAGCTATCCAGGTGAGGCACCATTGTTGCTTGCTGTGTCCTCGAACTTTGGCATTGTTATCACTAGTATCCTCGCTACTTTCCTTGGCAGCAAGCAAATATGTAGGTAAGTTCTCTACAAATCATTCATGATTTAATATTTTGGGAGTAACAATTTAGTGCGTTGGAATTAATGGATGCAGGGCATAGCTTACCAGTAACGTTATCAGATCAAAGATGCTAAAGATGGGAACTTCTTGGTTATTTATTGTTGTGAACATTATTGTGTTAATTGTACTACAAATATCAAAATCCAAATGTGGTCCAATCTCAACAATAGATTTGAAAAAAATGGTCTTTCCTCCTAGGTTTGTATTTGGCATGGCCTCCTTAGCGTTTCTAGTAAAAAAACAATTATTACTCCTCCACCTTGTAGTATAATTTTGAAGCATTGTTATACTATGTTGTTCTACGGTACAAGGGAGCAATAAAAGAAGATGGGTGAGGAACTACCCTTGAGCAAGAACTATAATCCTTCACATCTTCCTAGTCCCTTCATAGTTGCGTGCCATCCTTGGACTCAAGCATGATAACTAACCATGTGGGTGGGTGGTGATCGCAAGTTACCACCCGTTGTTGGATTGACAACAACATCATTATCAACAACACAAGGACATGTAGGTTGTTTCTGACAGTAAATAACTTGCACATTTCGATACATGAATTATAACTACATATGCACTATACTTTAGGGTAAGCTAAACAATAGATGATTGCACCTTTTCAATGATTTTGGCTTGAATCAGGAGACACAATTTTTGTTGAATTCACAATTTTGATTGTTCAAATTCAATTTTTTATTGCAAAAATGGATTCAACGACCACGATTAACCATGGGGCACCTAGATTTTGTAATTCCAACCATGCCTGGAATTTGATGTGATGTAGCACATATTTGATTGTGTAGAACATATTTGACAGGTTGGCTTAAAATTTACACGCCAACATCTACCGGCATGTAAAACATAAACTCATCGATTGACGCCCACCAAATTTACTTACTCGTCATAAATACCAATAGTTTGCTTTGGTTTTTTAGCATGGTCAATAAATTATACCATCTTCCCAAAGTAATCTTTGCTAGTACATGAACCTCTAAATGCCAACTGTCAATAAATAATAATTCATTGTTCTTTGACACATTCCCAACTTCGCATGCAAGAATGCCTCCAGGTAACTAGTCTCAACTTCCAAGGCCTTGCCTCATTACTTGGCCCATTCAAGCCTCATCAATGAAATTGTATTCAACTTGTTCCTCCTCATTTCAATTAGGCTATCGTGGGAGTCCGATTTTCAACCCATGAACATATCAATTTCTAAACTCAGCTACTGAGGGATTCCAATTTTCAACTCATGAACATGAATGATGTAGAGAAAAAAAACACACTTCATGAGCAGAGGAGTTTGAATTGGAGTGTCTTCATTCTTCTATTTTCTACCATTCAAAAGCTTTATGCGCATTGCCAAATGAATATTAACTCTTCGCTAGTAAAGGGATTATTTTCATCATATTTGTGGAAAATATTTTAGTTTCTATAATGAAATGTTTGCCACATCCAAATGTCTATTACTGGACGCTATAACAAAGCATGCCAACTTGTTAATAACAACGAAGTATTTACCAAAGTACCATGACATTGTAATTTTCTTGATTTCCATTTCATGGCAGAATACTGCATTATTCAATCTATCATTATCTTTGTTAATTGCCACACTTTGTCTAGATTAGGAGTAGCTTACAAGTACCATCTTATTCAATTAGAAAGTTCAAGGAATCGATTTGCGGGATGAAATATGTAGCTTACTTATGCCACTTGATGTGGTTGGGATTGTCATATTATGAGGGTTATTTCACAAAAGCATTCCTTGACAGGAAGAGCAATTGGAGTTCAGGGCTAAGGCATATTGCATTTCCAGTGAATGAGGCTAGGAATTCCATAAGGAGAACCTAATTTTTAATGCATTATTACCTCAATCTACTGCGAGTCTCAGACATCTCCACTTTCGGGTACTAATTGATCTGTCTCTTTACTTAACTCTTTTACTATATATTTAAATGAATGTGGATCAAAATTCCTTCTAGGGTTTCCAAACTAAGTCTCCCCTCCCCCTACTTCTCAAGTCTCAACCTCAAACCAAGTGCAAATGTTAGTCGTTCTTGTCTTCATAGGAAAACACATATTTTGAATTGTTCACACAAACCTAATAAAAAATAATATAGTCCAGATATTGTGTATACATATACAAACACACTGACATCCTGTTTTGTTTTTCTCTTTGAATGTATTTTTATCTATGGAAGTCTTATATAGCATATTTTTGGCTTTGTGAACTTAATACCGAATATAGCAGTTTGTATTATCCTATAGGTTTTGTTATGTATTAAACTGGAGGTTTTCTTATGGACTTGAAGGTTTATGGTCTTTTGTTATTTCGTTAATTGATTTATTTCCTTTATGATGCCAGGATTTTCTTTTAATCCTATGAAGCAATTTCTCTATATATTTTCAAAATTAGAGCAGACTATAACAATTGTGTTTTCCCTACGCTTGCTTGTAGACTTTTTTACTGTTTAAAGGCTTTTGTATTTTTGTGTGGAATTGATGGGTTTAATTTTAAATTAAACTTGTGGAGAATATGTTAGTATGTTTGCATATAACATCAAAAATGAAGTGACAGCCTATAAATTTGCATAGGTCGACATCAAAAACATTTAACCATCATCAAATTTTCACTTGACAAGCACAAATAATTTGAAATTCCAAGGCTGCAATTTAAACAATTTACACTACATTTTAACTGGAAAATTTGTCAAATAATGAGTACAAATCATCTCTATACTTCAACCTAAGCGCATATGATATTATCCCAATCCAAATTGTCTCACTGAGACCTAATAAAACCTTCAAACATGAGATTGGTCTGAAGACAAAAATGTAAAAAAAATTGTTTAAAATGCTTTGGAAATAATGCCGAAACTAATACATTAGCCCAAAACAATTTCAAGAATCACTAAGTCCTACTCTTCGTAGGGACTAATATTAAAAGGCTATTTAACAATCTTAAATCAAAACAAAAAATAATGTACTTTTCTAAGAAACCCTCCTTAATTAATCATTAAGGATATCATCCCCTTATGAAAATTGGTGAACAATGGGAGGTATACTTAATTTTAATTATTTTTTATAATTTTGTAATAGTTTATATATATATATATATATATAGGTAATAAAACTTATAATTTGGTTGTTGGATGGGTACTGAGGACAACAATTGTTAAGTGTGATTCGTAGTTGCAAACTAACTTATTATTGCTATTAAAGAAAAACCATCTTACCCGAAATAAATTACCGGTGTTATGAAGAAGAAGAGACTTCCACTCTTGACTAGATGCCTCTAGATCTTGGGTGGTTAAACTATTTTCTTATGTCAAAGGAAGACAAACTCTTAGCCAATAAAAAACAGTTTTAGGCCTTTGCTTGAGGACAAATAAAGGTAGTTAGGCTAAGCAAAGCTGAAGTTGTATCACGTACGCACCAAAACTTAACTCCATACAAGAAATTAAAATAGTGTACATCCTTGCATTATTGCAGTTTTTTAATTGGATACATCATAAATCCACTCTTCTTAAGCTCACCCATTTTTTATTATAAAAACCTACATACATTCCCCATTAAATTTAAATTTAACTTCCTCGAATTAACCCAAAAAAGCCTAAACCAACAATATACTATAACTTAAATTTAAATTTAACATCCCTAAATTAACCAAAAAAATATATGGCAGAAGATTAAGAATCTGAAACATTAATGCTAGGTTAGCCATAACGGTGCACATAAGTGTACACTTAAAGTTACAAGAAATAATGAAGTAATGCTAGAGTGGTTTCTAGCATTATTTGGATTCATAACCTGGTACCCAACATTGTCCACTTTAACCTAGCATATGGACACTCTGCCTCAAGTTGAGGTCAAGTAAGAATCTAAAATGTGTAATTAGTTAATAAAAAGTACTTCACATTTTACTTCATTGTTGAAAAGCGTTTTCATAATCTACTTAAAAAATTATGATAATTATCTAAAAATACATTCTGGTCCTCGTGCAAGCTAATTGAAATGAGGACAAGCCAAATCATAGAGAGAATGTATGTGTTCTTAAAATGAAACCACATATTTTGATTTTTTTTCTTTTTCAGAAGAAAAAAGCATGTCCTTGTTATTCATAGAGAATCAAAGGACATCAAATATACATCCCGACACTGGGGCACTGTCATAACATATCATAATATGAACTCCGCCATACACATAGCCATATACAACCTTACAAACTAAAGAAGGCAATGCAAAAAAAGTGCAGTTCACCCATCCAGAGAACCGGAAATCTACCAAAATGAAGAGACAAACTAAAACACGACATCTCCGAATCAAACCTGTGCATCAGACATACATATCGAGGAGACAAAAAAAGTGCAGAGAGATGATAACAAAGAATCCCGCTCCTAATGACAAATATCCCACCAGGGAAAAGGTGCAAAAAGAGAGACATAAGGAGCCTTGCTCCTGCACCAAGCTCTAAAAGAGCTGAAAAGTATCATTCATGACAGAAATGCCATCATATATTTATGAGAAAGAACCACACCCAAGAGCCAATGCTAGGGCTTATTTTGATAAGCTATCTACACGTTGATTGTGTTCTCGATATGTATGCTTGATAGACAGGTTGGAAAAGCAAGACATCAAGCATATGGTGTCCATGCACCGGTGACTCAAACAGGGAGAATCCATTGAATCTTGATAGTTTTCCCAATTTATGATGACTATTGAATCTCCATAAATATTCAACGTAGGGATCCCCTTCAATTTTGCAACTGTCAACAATACCCACAGTGCCAGGAGTTCAGCTCTGGTATTTGAGCAAAGACCTCCACCCATCGCACATTCAAATGAATGAGACTCATTCAAAGCCAAGTAAAAGCCGGCTCCACCTTTACTGTCTATAGCTTCCCCATCAAAGAAACCACAAGGGTAAACCAGAGTTGGGCTAGGACCCACTATCCTGAGTTTTATTTTCATTTTTTCCACGGGATAAAGATGTATAAAATAGTCAACCTCGTGAATCATGCTGAGAACAGAGGCTTTCTTTCCCTCAAATAAACAAAGATTGCGACCTCTCCATATACGCCAGAGAATAAAAAGATGGAGATAGCTGCACTCCGAGAGTAGTGTGTATTTAGTAAACCAGCGTTCCAAGAAGGTTCCGAGTGAGCAGTCCAGAGACGATGACTCATAATGGAATCTATCACTGAAGCTAGAATGAACAGATTTAATGAAGAAACACGCAATGAACAAGTGATGTACGGAATCCTCACCTGAACTGCAGAGTACACAACAGCCAGGCCCAATCCATCCCTTTTTAGTAAGATTTTCCCAAGTTAAAATCTTGTTCTCAATAGCCGGCCAAATGAAGCATCATATCTTTAAGGGAATCCAATAGCACCATATATTGCCAGAAACCTTGTCACAAATCGGATTGGAGAAATATTTATCAATCAAATCATATACCAAGGCGGTCGAGACATTTCCATCTTTCTTATTATGTGCCCATAATAATGAGTCTGCTAAGGAATTGAGACGAATTCTACCTTGTTCTAGGTCCTTTGTATAAACATCCCATGCAAATTTCCACGCTCCTCCAATATTCAGGTCCTCTGCCGAGAACCAATATCCATGGGTCCCGATTAAAGTGTTTTCAACCTGATGTAGAGTGGCTATACCATAGTATAAAAGATAATCACGAAGATCATGAGGAAGAAACGAGTGAGATGTAGAGCTAATAATCGGATCAGTTCTAATGAGGATGTCCTGACCATTACCCACTTGCCAAGCCAAGAGAGGGTATTTAGGAATCCATTCCAGAAAATAGAGGAGCCTCTAAGAGAGATTTTTTTTTCCTGAGCCATGAAACCACAAATCCATTTTTTAAGTATTTTGCAATTATTACATGATGCCATATGCCACTACCATGAAGAACCATCCAAAGGATTTTAAGTCTCAAAGAAATGCTGAACCATGCCAAATTTTTAATTCCCCATCCGCCTGAGTCCTTCGGCCTGGAAAGGAGTTGCCAGTCCATTAGGTGGTATTTGTTCTTTTCCTCTGAAGAGCCCCAAAGGAAAGCAAAGATTAGCTTCCTAAGCCTGTCCATAATAGATATAGGTATTGGCACCAGTGCCATCCAGTAAACATGCATGCTAGACATAACAACTCATATCATAACTAGTTTACCTCCCAGTGAGAGGAGCTTATGTGCCCAATGTTTGATTCTCCTTTCAAAGTTTTGTACCAGCCAGAACCAGTATTTCACCTCATATCCGAGGGGCTTGATAAAGTATCCTAGATACTTGAAGCCCTTAGAGATATGTTCCATCTTATAAGGTAAGGAACGATATATACTGTGTAAAGTTCCATCTTATAAGGTAAGGAACGATAGATACTGTGTAAAGTTCCCACCTCCATATTATTAAAGAGAAACCCAGAATTGTCCAAACCGATGCACATTCCAGAAGCCTTACAGAAAGTATCCAATATGACCTCAAAATCCAACCATTCTTCAATAATTCCAATACCAAGGAGCACAACATCGTCCACAAACAAGAGATTTGTTAAGGCCATGGAAGACAAAATTTTAATACCTCTGATCAAGCCCTTTGACTTCACATCCTTAATCAATAAGTTGAGTCCTTCTATTACAAGTATGAAGAGGAGGGGGGATAAGGGGCAGCCTTGCCTTATACCCCTTGTGGCAGTGAAGAAATTTGAGGGGGGTCCATTGACCAGCACAGCAAGGTTGGCTGATGACAGGAAACCCATAATCCAATTTACACCCTGCAAAGGTACCCCAATCTGAAGCAAGATAAGTCTGAGAAAAGTCCAATTAACCCTATCAAAGGCTTTTACTAAGTCAAGATTAAGGATAAGTGCACATTTATTTTTTGTCTTGAATGAATGTAAGACCTCATGTGTTATATCAATGGGCTCAACTATTTGCTTGTTCTTGAGAAACCCGAACTGCTCCTGAGAAATAGATTTATCCAATTGAGGCTTTACCCTGAGGGCTATGATTTTAGTAATGAGCTTGTAAACCAGGTTACACAGAGAGATGGGGCTAAAATCAGCAAAAGAAATTGGTTTATCCTTTTTGGGAATCAAGGCAAGGAAGGTAGAGTTCAAGCAGGGAGTGACCCTTCCAGAAAGTCTTGAGCATTCCATCGCATTCAGAAGATCCCCTCCAATCAAGTTGAAGAACTCAAGGAAGAATTCCACAGGCCATCCATCCGACCCAGGACTTTTGTCCTTCTTGAAAGTATTTAAGGCCCCCTCTATTTCCCCAATGGTAACTTCCTCAATGAGGCAATCATCCCCCTCTTTTGTGAGCATAGATGGGAAAAGTTTAATGACCTTGAGCTGTGCCAAAATGTTTGACTGATTGTCAAACTTGAAAATTTGAGAAAAATGTTTGATACCCAGATCCTTCAAACTACCCTCATCTTCCACCAAGATTCGAGCCTTTTTGTTATAAGGTGGAGATATTATATACTTCCACGTTGGTAAGTACGGTTAATGGATAAGGTAAAGATTCGATGTTGATATATGGACTGAAACATAGACATATGGTTGGAGAGATATATGGTGTTAGTTATAACAAGCCTTTTGAGATATTATATAATTCCACGTTGGTATAGTATGCTTAAAGGATAAGGTAAAGATTCGAGCCTTTTTGTTATAAGGTGGAGATATTATATACTTCCACGTTGGTAAAGTATGGTTGATGGATAAGGTAAAGATTCGATGTTGATATATGGACTGAAACATAGACATATGGTTGGAGAGATATATGGTGTTAGTTATAACAAGCCTTTTGTTATAAGGTCGAGATATTATATACTTCCACGTTGGTATAGTATGCTTAATCGATAAGGTAAAGATTCGATGTTGATATATGGACTGAAACATAGACATATGGTTGGAGAGATATATGGTGTTAGTTATAACAAGCATTTTGTTATAAGGTGGAGATATTATATAATTCCACGTTGGTATAGTATGGTTAATGGATAAGGTAAATAGCATTCTGATTCATGTGGCCCAATGTAATAGAGTGGAAATATTTAGTATTTGCATCACGTTGTGCTGTCCAGGAAGTTCTACTCTTAAGCTGCCATCTACTCTTAATTTGCCATGTGAAAAGCTCATGTGCCGTTAAACTTTTTTTTTTCAGTCTCATGGCTGAGGTTTCTCAGAAGAAAATGTGAGCGGGAGTGCCTAAGAGAAAGTGAGTGGGAGTTCCTATGACCGATGTTTAAAAGTTTCACAGCTGTGGAATTTGAACCCATGCCCTTTCGGACCATAGCCTAAATTTGGAGCCTTAGACCACTCGATGAAATTGTCACATTATGATAAAATGTTTAATCATATGGTCTCTAATAATGTTTTCTAAGGAAAGTAAAATGATTACATTAACAAGGAGCTCAACACAAATTTCTTATCATCGATAGCATATAGAATTCCACGAGTGCGAGTTTATGATGAAATTCTTGATTCATGTAATTGATGTTCTTCATTAAATAATGATATTCTTCCTTTTGATTTTTAGACTGAGGATGAGAGGAAAGAGGTATTGGATGGCACACTGGATGTCTATAAGAATGCACATGATTTTCTCTCATTGATCTATAAGAATGCACTGGGTCTCGTAGTCAACTTTTTTGTGTATGAGATCATGAATACGCCAAAGAAAGCGTGTGCCCTTTTGATGAGTCCATTGTTGATTTGGATACAGTGGGTGAAGAATCTTACAAGGATTTATCATGTAGCTTTTGAGAGATAATCTAACACGTTGGACTTTTGACACGCATGAGCAATTGATTTATTCTTAGAGAAATAGATGACTAAGAAGGTGTATGATTTTCTAATTCAAGTGATATATAGGTTTGGAACTCATTCTTAGGGTTGCCATATGGAGGTGGTCTTGGTTATTTATGAGGTGCACATGTTTTCACCTATTGGTCATAACATGTTTTGATTTGTTATGTTATATTCTTCTTTCTTTGTCTTTGTATTTTTTTTGTCAGCTATAAGGACGTGGTTATTGTGCTTTGGTATTTCATTCTTTCTTCGTCATTGCTTTGATTATCGTTTATGGTAGTTAAATGGTTTTGCATATCACACATATTCACAGATAGTTGTATTAAGGAGTGCGATATTCTTTCTTGGTTCACTTTTCTCTCTAGTGAGCTAAGAGAAGAAATATAGAATCAAATATGTGAGCATAAACAATGAGACTATTAGGATTTCTTGAAAATATCCTTGTATACCAGCCTTGGAACCACAACACTACCATCTTTAGAGCATCATCAAAGGACTTAGATGTAAATAATTTCTATAGCATGTATCGATTCGACTTCAACTTCAAATTATAACTTGCGAATAAGGTTTTTATAATTTTACTTGCAATATTTTTTTTGAGTGTGAAGTAAAGTTAAGTTGAATCATATTGGGTGCATTCTTGGTTGAAATTTACACCCTAAATGTTTGAGATTGATTCTTACTATCAAAGGGTGGAGTTAGAAGAATCCCTCGTAGGTCTTGACATTGAAAGACTTGATTGGTTTCCAATAATTCATAGTTCATATGTGGTATTTTGTGTCTAGTATTGACACTCAAAACCACCATGAGATGTTTGGATAGGTAATGTGTCTAGTTCAAACAATTAAACCTACCTCTTTGATATATATTACCATTGGAGGCGCAACCATGCACTTTTTCCATCACATCAAATAAAATTCTCTTGCTTCTCATCTTGTACAGAACGGGGGGGAACATCATGGATTGACAATCAAGCTTCAAGTTTTGAAGCCCTATCAATCTGAAAGATTGTCCAGTAAGAAAACATCTACACTTCCAAAAAAACAGATCATGATCCACAACCACAACCATAGCCAAATCCAGAGCGATAGTCAAATTTGTTCCCTAAAGATAGAGTTAGAGCCATGTTTCAGAGCATTCATTGGTTTGTGGTTATCCTAAACCACCTTTTGTTTGTGTTCATCCTAAAACCACCCATTTAGTAGAATACTTACAACTCCTGCTAAACATTAGTTTGTGGTGATCCTTAAACTACCTTTTTCCAAAGGGAATTGCCGAGCCTTAGAACCAAGTTCTAGAGGGAACTATTTAGCCTTAGATCCAAGTTCAAGAGGGAACCATTTAGCTACAACCTAAGTTAGATCCAACTTCCAGAGGCAACTGTTGAGATAGAATCATATTTAGTGCCAAGTTCCAGAGTTTGTGGTCAACCTAAAACCACCATTTAGCATAATACGTTAGCTTATGATAGATTTTGGTTTTTGGTCATCCCAAAACCACCATATTTAGAAGACACCATCTTCTAGCTAAATTACTTGACAAATCATTTTCAAGTAGGAAATGTTCAACATTTGGTAGTTGTCCACTTCCTATTTTTAGCTCTCTTTTCGAATATTCTTGGACTTCCATACAACCCCTTGGATTAATGGGGGAATGCTAGAAACCTAATACTTGTGAATTTGGTAAACTTTATTTATTAACTTTATTGTCACATGTGAATATGAAATGTCATCCGAATTCCAAGAGACCACTTAGAATATGAAATCAAGGGCCACATCATTGTATTAATATGCATACAATATTGATGAAAAATGAATTCATGACTAATATTTTACTAGGTGTTCCAACACTTCAAAAGACCATAAATTTAATTGGAGACAATTATTACACTACTTGCATCAAATATTATGAGAAACAAGTATAAGTACTTATGAGTTTGTTATTGCATCAAGACATGTTTTTCAATCGCCTTGATTTTCTCTCTTCAATTGGAAGCTTGGCCCCTAATTAGGACCTAGGTGCAAATATTTATACAATGCCATTGCACATACAATTTTGTAGAAAAATATCAATTGCAACCTTAGATGAATTTTCAAGGTTGTTCTATAGGTATCTCTAGCTTTTGTTTTCTAGGTTCTTTATAGGGTTTTTTATTTCTACTACTATTTTTGTGGATCGACACATCAACCATACCATATCGTCAACTGCCTATGTTCAATTATTTCTCTATAGGTATATTTTCCACATCCATGTATGCATTTCAATGGAGTGTACAAATGTCATAGCCATGATGAACAATACCTCCTGTAGTGATTTTAACTATCATGTCCCAAACCATGTTGCACTTATGGAGTCCTAAGAACTTTATTTGATCTGTAGAAGTTGTGGTGCCACTATTGATATCCTTTGAATACAATGTTGGTACATATATGCTATGTGTTTGTTGAATAAAAAGTATCTCCAACTTTCTGAGACCCATTGATCCCGCACTTGACTTGTGTCGAGTTTTTATATAAAATATTGCTATTGCATGTGTTGATTTGCAAGTAGAAACTAAAAATATTGGATTTATAGGAAGAAGCATGCATCAATCATCTTCTCAACATTACGAGTATGCCTGTAATTTATTGCTCTAGAAACACTAAAAGAATGATACCTCAGTTTTGTTGTGATACTGTGTTGAGAGTTTCTATGGATTTTGTACATGTACCCAATACAATCCTAGCACCATATCTTACCATAGTTTATAATCCAACTTTGTGTGGGGATATATTACTTTTCACTTGGTGTAGTGTCTCCAGGCATATGTCTAGAATACTATGTGATTTGTATATACATATAACACTTTATGACCTAGGAGAATAATGCTTTTGATTACTTTGGTGTGACCATGCAATTTCTAGATTAAACATCCATGTGTGTGTGTGTGTGTGTGTGTGCGCGCGTGTGCACACACACACACACATACCTATGCTCCTACTTCTCAAAATTTTTGGGATTGGTCACTTGTATTTGAGTGGACTAAGGGCATGGTCAAACAATATTTACCCAACGATTTCACATACTACCACTAAATTGTAGAGAGGGAACAAAATAAATACAAGATGGCTCTAATCAAATAAAAGTAGCCAATCTTAATTTTCCTCAGAAATGGGAGTTAAGGTGTGTGTGTGTGTGTGTGTGTGTGTGTGTGTGTATAAGTGTCCAATCCCAAATATTTTGAGGAATGGGAGGTAAGGTGTATATATATACACCTTTCTCAAAATTTCTCAAAGTTTTTGGGATTGGGTACCTGTAGAGGTTATAAGGGTGTCCAATGAGGTGACTTAGTACGACTTGTATTTATTCATGTATGCTTCCTCGATTGTAGGTTCACCATTTGAATGCCATATCTTTGTGTTATTTAAATATGTCGAAACACGTCTCTAATAGAAAATTTAAAAATTTAGGAGCTCACTAACCCCAGAATGAGGCGTACAATCAATGCGAAATAACTTACATTTCAAGGTAGGGTTTGAGGCTGAAATTTCAAACTAAGCACAACTCCTTTTAAAACCCCGATTTGGAGATGGTTTTTGAGGTTTCTGTAGCTCTAAAATTCTGCACCTTTGAGTCTGAAATTTTGTTCTATAGTAGTATGAAATGTCTACTCTACAATGCTACATGTTTTAGTGAATTATGATGTGCCAAAAAAGGGGTATTTTTCCTAAAACTTGATGAGTTTGTCCTTCTCAAAAGAGAGAATTTGTATGTCCTTTCACAGATCCAATATTGTAATTTTAAATATGGAGCTTTTACTAGAAACACTATGGTTTGTCTTCTTTCCAATGTAACTAGTGGCACTCATTTTAGATCTTATAAACTATACATATACCTGTTTTTCCCAGAACACCTATTTAAGGCTAGTTTTTGGGCTAGTCAATATTCCTAATTTACACTAAGTGCATCTCCAAAATTATAGCAACCCAAAAGCTGAAACTTTGACACATGTTACTTCCATATGTCTTCACTAATACATGGAAATTTCAAACTTTGAAACTTAGCAAAAAAATATTTAGATCGAATATTACAAGATGACTCATTTGAAGGAGCTAAGATTATGATTAAAAATTTTGTTTCCTCCTTTTTTGAAGTGGACCAAGAAAGAAGATGAAAAAGGGAAGTCAAAGGAAGGTGTTGTGAAAATCACTAAAGAATAGTGAAAGTGATGGAAAGTATTGGTAGTTGCAGAAGGAAGATAAAAACCACAATAGTGTTGGACATGTTTTAGGCCCATAGCACAAGTATAAAAGGAAGTGAGAGAAGAAGAAGAAAGTGGTGTGTGAGAAAGATCCTGAGAGAGAAGAACCAAAGAAATGAATTATGTGCATAAGCATACAACCAAGAGATCCAAGCCTCGGAAAATCCAGTTGCAGACATAGTACAATGGATCAAGGTCATGCGTTTTGCAATAGGATTTTGGGTTAGATAATATGAATATGTATCTTGTGTGAGGTCATTCCACGGTGAATGTAAGGATAAGGTTGTGATATTGTTGTTGTAATGCATACCTTTTAATCTAATGAAGAAGATTGTTTGGTCACCTTCAATTTTTGCATTATGCATGTGTCTGTGATTTTTTTTTTGATAGAAACGATTATAGTATATTAAAGAGGTGGTATAACCACAGAAACAGTACCCAAATACAAAACGCCCTTATGGAAGCGCAGGTCAACAGTACTTAACCACGCCCTTATGGAAGCAGGAAAGAAGGTCCAAAAACGCCCTTACAAAAGCGTCAAATGAGCACAAATATATCTCTAAAATCTATATAATTTCAGGATACCAGTTCACTAACAAAGACCTTTACAACCTTTAGAACTAACAATATACATAACTGACAATATATGCTATTGATAGATGGCAGAACAGACGGCATTCAACAAGACTAGAGAAGGAGACATTACAGACTGCATTTAACAAAGGGTTCAACCCAAAGCTAATTGTTTTTCCCATTAGGACAAATCAACGAACTTGAATTATTTGCGCATTCCAATTTGACCACCCTCAGCGCGAGCTTTTCAACCTTCACCTCCAAGTCTGCCATCAGCTTGATAACTGCAGTTTCAGTTTTTTGACTATGCTTTTGAATTCTTTCCTTAGAAACACGAGGTCCCCTTCCATATTTCCCAAACGTCTTCCTCCTTCAATATCAATTGCATCCATCATGTCTTTTAGCTTCTCCAATTCCTCTTTGATATCATAGTCTATCAATTCCAGCAGGGATGACCCAAAGGATTCAGAAGAATCCATAATTACTACAGCAGAAGCACCAGATATACTGGCCACCCTCGGTGCCAACACTCTCAAACTCTTCCCGCAAATCTCCCTGTTAACGACCTCAATTCGCCTGCAGACCAGCCAGAGCAAGGTTCCTCTCCCTTTCTCCTTCCTGGAGTTTATATCTCTGCTCCTCACAAACATAAACACCAGACCACCAAAAATCGCCATGTTGCTCATTAATACATGCATCACCTCACCCAGATCATGATAAATCGACGAGACTTTTAACCTCCCGCTTGCTTTCCTGAAGTACTCCATCGTACTGAATTTAAATGCAACCTGATGGTGCCATGATAGCCCACACGATGAGACATGGACACTAGCCGCACCACCAGGAAGGCATGTGGGAGAAGGAGAGCCAGAGCGCCACGAGGACTCCAAGCTCTCAACCACAGTTTTATGGAAGAGGGCATAAAGCATAAGAGCCATTGATCGGGAGGGAGTCGACGCTTAGCGAGGTTCCAATATTTACCACTAAGTCCACTTCCTTGTTGTAGATCCTGAGAACATGGAGTCAAATAACATTGCCCCTAGATCATAGAGACATGTGGTGAAGATAACCCCACCCTCTCCTACCGCCCCGCATGTCTCTATGATATTTACTTTATGTTTACAGTCTTATTTTAATGGATGAATGGTGATTATGTGATGAATTTTATTGTAATGTTCACTACTGGAAGTCCTTATTGAAACCATATAGTTAACTAACCCTCAATCTACACCAATCTTGGTTGTGCTTCGGGTGTGACTTTATCCCTTAAGGGGATTGAAAATGCCAGCACACTAAACTACAACGTCAACCCTTCGTTAGCCCATGCATAAGAACCATGGTCTCCATTTTTCATCAACAAATGGTTACATTTCCATGACTTAGTTTCTAACATGCCTTGGTTAATTGTATGCTCAAACTGGTGATAATAACTCAGATCCAAGATCAATGGAAAAATAAGATCAACAATTTAGCAACCCATGAGGTTAAACTACGAGGGTGGGAAGTAATGAAGTTCATTAAATATATTTTCTATGGAGGAACACTTCTATATTAGTACAAATTTCTATGGTTTGAGATTCCGATAAACAAGTAGCATGGTGGTTGTGACAACTTGCGGTGCAACAAATAGAGGAAAATTGTGTTGTGGAATACAAGAGATTTGATCACATTAAATTAGTTAGAGTCACCCTTTAATAGGGATGTTAATTTATGGGTAGAAATTACTTTGTTTGGTTATATTTTGGAGTTCGTAGTAGAGAATAACCAATTGACACTAAGGGCTAAAGAAAAAAATTACAACAAGAGCAAGGAGAAGATTGTTGAAAGAAATTCCTCTATGGATCAAGACATGGTTGGTTGAATTTGAATTTTTTTCTTTATATTGGATCAGGGTGGAGGAGTAAACCCCTCATGCCCAGGGGAAAAATTCAGGGTGATGTTCCTACATTTTGAAAGGTTGATCTATCATTAATGTCGTGGTTTGGCAGTGCTGAATCCAGGGTTGAGTGATCAAAACAAAGAGTAGTGGTTAAAGAAAAATGGTTAAGAAACCAACTACAAGATGCACAAAGGATAAACATGCAACTAGAAGAAAATAAAAGGAATGGGGAAGATAATGAATAAAGTTAAGAGGAGCTACGTCAGATGGAGCAGAGAGAGTAATTTATTAGTGCCAACTAAGAGAACAAGGAATGGACATGTCGAACACCCCAATAAGAGGAAGCTAGATGGAAGGAACCAGTGAAAGGTAGGATTATGAGGACCAGTTGCCATGTATCGAAGTGTTTCATTTAATGCCAGACTCATCCCTGACATAGAGGAATATCATTAAGAACTATTTGAACCTACGAGAAACAAAAGTAATCCAGAAAGTGAACCCCTCATTCAACAAGAAACTGGAAACAACCGAGCTAGAATCATCTTCATTGATCCCGAGGTGCCCTCACAAAGTATGGTAAGAAATTATTCCAATCTTGTGTTACATTTTCCTTGGTATAGTTAGATGAGTAGTACTAATAATAGTTCTCAAAGCAATTCATTAATAGGAGGAATCAATAGTAGTTCCTAGTGAATTAGTAGCAGTCTTGTAGTATAACTAGGATCTCAAGGGTTTATATTGGTAACAACCTCAAGTACAACTCCAAGTACAACACCTATGGAAGGAGTTCTGGTAGGACCTCTATTTAGGTTCCCATATTTTTGGGGAAATGAAGAAGGTGATACGACTTAACACTAGTTTTATGTGAAGCAATATGGAATGCTAGAGCAACTTCGATAGTATCCAAATTAGTGGAATTTCATACAACCCTCCATGGCATGGATTTACAATGGTATATGAGACTTGTTGAGAGACAGAACCACGTTGGAAGAAACCAAGAACTTGTTGCTAGATGAGTTTTCGTGACCTAAATTAGAGAAGCAAGGTGTCATGGAACTAAGGGAAATCTAACAAATACATGGAGAAGCAACCTGGGTCTATGGACATTGATTTAGAGATGTGTTAACTAAGATGACATAACCAATCCACAAATATCATCACAAACAATGGTTGATTCAAGGGTTGTTTCCGTTCACGAAGATACACCTATCACAACAAGTAATATCCTCTCCCAAGGTTGCTTTGGAGAAAGCAATGAAGATTGAAGCTATGGAAAACGATCCAAAATCAACGGGAATGGGGATATGCACTTCATCCTCTTTGGGTGAATTGTTGCAAGTACATAAAATGCTAGTTGAAATAAATGAGCAGCTCTAATATTTGAAAATTTCAAAAGCACAACAACCATATGTATGGTGCACTAGATGCATGGCATAAGGATCACATCACGCGTCAAAGTGTTGTAAGGAGGACAAGTTCTACTGGGAGGACTATTTAATACCAGGCCTAGTGTGACAATTTTGCAAATTTTTGTGGGGAACCCATTTCATTCCATAGGAAGTTCATCATATACAAAGCCCCCAATAGGCTCTCATGGTGACTATTGTGAAACTTGTAGATCATTCGATCACCCCCACGACTGTGTCCTATGCGTCAGAAGTATTCTTCAGTACCCAATATAGTCTACAGCTCATTTTATGCGTCCATGACAAGTAGTACTGAGAAGTGTATATCCTTAAATGTCCTCACAGAGAGGATATGCCAAACTTGATTCCAAGTTGCAAATCAATCCCAAGAGACATGAGTAGAAATAAATTGAGGAGGTTTTGGAGGTGGGAGAGGTGGAGGGTTTGGAGATGGAAGAGGAGGAGGTTTTGAATCTAGAGGGGGGGGGGTTCACAAGACCACTCCGATGTTACAATTGTAATGAAATTGGTCATTTGGAACATGATTTCCCTTTTCCTAAAATATCGTGGTGTACCTATTTCCACACCAACACTCACACAATAGAAGAATGCCTAGAGCTCATCACAAAATAGGAATATCAAGTAAGAAGTTCAACCGATTTTGTAAATTGTGAACACCATCAAAACCATAGTGCAATAGGTTTTGTTGTCACCTGGGTAGGCGCACAAACTGGAATGGATCAATAACGACCAAATTCTCTAGTGATCCAGAAGGTAGCACCAAAGAAAATGAAGTATATACCAGTCCAGCAGGAAGAAATTTATTGCAAGGAAGCAAATATGTTTTGTCAAATACTTACTTTGCTATTCCAGGAGGGTACAAGGCCGTCTCGCTAGAATAGGTCATAGGATACAAGAGTTGAGGGATAGGGATCAAGTATTCATACATATAAAGACTTAGATTGTTTATGGATTTAGTTGTTCAAAGGTATTCTAGAATATGAAAATTCTACCCAAATACTATGCAAGATACTTCGAAACCTTTCTAATTTTGTGGACACCAACGAGGAAATTTGTGCTTTAGTCTCAGTGAAAAATATCCAATTGGTGCAACAACATCGAAGGAAGAGAACGAGACAAGAATTATGTTTGGATGCACATGTACATGGTTATGATATGAATAATGTAAGGTTGGACCTAGGTTCTAATGTGAACATCATGCCAAATAAATCATGGGAAGCAATCAGTTCCCCAAGGATGGTTTATTCTCCCATCTAGTTGCACATGGAAAACTAGTCCCGTATATTCCCCATTGGTTGGTTCGAGAATGTTGAAGTGGATTTGGGAGGTTCAAAACCATTGTTGATTTTGAGATAATTGAGATTATGGGTGAGATAAATCCTTATCATACATTACTTGGAATTGATTGGTCCTATGAGAACTATGGCATAATTGACCTAAAGATTAGGATGACGAGCTTGAAAGATGATGGTATGAAGGTGGCGTAGCCATTAGATCCACATCAGGGGCCATAGTATACAAAGTCAAATTAAGAAAATATGGAATGGGATGTCCTAGATGGGATATATTGTCTTACCATAGGGTCTCGAGGTGACTATATAAATCCAATTACAAAAGGTTACGTGAGTTGACAAAGAATCCAATCTTTTAACCTTGATTCTGAAGATGCTTGGGATAACTAGAAGAATAGGAACCAAAAGATATCATCTAGAAATTGCGCAATGATAAAATTGGTGATATGGATTGGAGTAAACTTCAGTAATGCACCAACATATGATTAAACCAATGGCTTGGACACAGTTCTTACAAGAAATGGAATCCTCAGCATAAGAGAAATATCACATGGTTTCCCTAGACAAAACACTTAGGGGGACTCCCACAATATGGTGGGAAACACACAAGGATGATTTTCCTGACTCGGATACCACACAACTCACTATGATGATCAGGTTCAAACCATCCCTACATGAAAACATGGTGAAAGAATTCTATATGGGAGAGACCAATCCTGATCAAAAAATTGAATTGCATGAGCAGCAATGGGAATTAGGAGGATTGAAACCACATTTTCGCTTCCACCAATTTTCCCATGAGCTTGGACCTATTTTGAAGGCTTGGTATCTACATGAATAAAAAAGGCAACAAAATAACTGCTAGAAGAAGTTGCACACCAAGTTCTATCAATATTTTTCTTCTTTGCCACCAGTGACACAATAACATTGACAACTATCAAGAGTGGAATGTTCACTAATCGGTTGCAGAACACAAGTCATTCATATATTTTCCTTGAGCACAAACACCTAGCATATTTTCACTCCGTTATCTCTAAATAGAGGCAACCTCTCTGTTGTGCAAATGTAGAGCAAGAAGAGCTATAATCTCATGATATCAAACAATTGCAACACCTAAGCTTCTAGGAATCAGAAGGTACTTGGGAAGTTAAGAAATCCAAACCAAGTGATACAATGGAAACCTATACACAACCCTTGTAGCTGAAGAAAACCAACATTGGTTCTGAATAAACTGAAGATGGATGTAATTGGATATTATTGGGATGATTGAACAATTTCTGAAATAACGTCTCTTCTAAAGGAATATGAATATGTGTTTCCACAAAAAATTATAGAGTTAAAATGAATTCAAGGAGAACTCATGGAGATGAAAATTGCATTAAATCCAGATGCAAAACTAGTCAAGCATTGACCATATTGATTGAATCTGTGGATCAAATAGAAATAAAAGAAGGAGATTGACCAAATGCTGAGCACATGATTGATTTTCCATGTAGATGAATCATAATGGATTAGACCTATCATGATTTAGATCAAGAAATATACAAGATATATTCGTGTTTGTGTGGATTATCGTAGTCCAAATGTTGCTTGTGTGGATGACCCTTTTCCAATGCCCTTCAATGATGAGGTACTAGATCAAGTGGAGGGAAACAAAGCCTACTCATTTACAAATGGTTTCTCAGACTATCATCATGTTTGTATTTTAGAAGAGGATAAGAAGCATACTACATTTTCCACTGAGTGGGGATTCTTTGCATACAATGTTATGCCATTCGGGTTGAAAAATGCATCAGTCATATTATCAAAGATAGCGATATCCACTTTCGATGAGTTATTGCACAAGTTATTAGAAGTATACCTATATGATTGGAAAAATTTTAGTCTACTAAAGGACCATGTTGTGCTCCTTAGACTCATGTTGGATCGATGCAAACAAATGGGGATTTCGTTGAACCTGCAGAAGTGTATCATCATGTGTGCCCTTTGGTAATCTACTAGGACATATAATATGCAAATATGGGGTCTTGTTCAATCCTACTAAAATCTCTACTATTGTCATTTTGCAAGAACCAATGACAATTAAGTAGTTACAATCCACATTCGGTTATACTAGGTACTATAAACATTTCATCTGCAACTATGCATCTATCACTGTACCATTGGAGAAACTATTGAAGAAGGTTGAGACTTTCCAATGGAATCGTGACTGTGAGAAAGCATTCAATGAGATTAAATAAATAATGGTGAATGATCCAGTCCTAACAGTCCCATATTGGCAGAAGAAATTTCGTGTGCATGTTAGTGCATCCAAAATAACCCTAGGCATTGTTTTGGCTCACCCAGGGAAGGAGAGATGGATCATCCTGTGTACTTTTCCAAAAAATAAAATCATCGCATGCACATTGCAATCACACTGCCATGGAAAGGGAGGGATTAGCTATGGTCAATGAATTACAGAAGCTTCACCACTACCTTTTGGGAGGACATTGCAAGTTTTTCATGGATAATTTTTCCTTAAAGTATCTAGTGAATAAGACGATATTAGAAGGAAAAATACCCAGATGGTTACTTAGGTTCCATGATTTCCCGTTTGAATTCATATTGAATCCAAGAAAACACACTCATGGACCAGACCATTTATCTCACATAGAATAGGGAGAGGTTGATGGACTGCTAGATGACCAGTTTCTAGATGATGCATTGTTCAAAATAGAAGTTATTCCATGTCATCTTGAATAGATCACTTTGTTTCCCAGTCCTTGAACTTTGGCATTGTTATCACTAGTTTCCTCACTAGTTTCCTTGGCAACAACCAAATATGTAGGTGAGTTCTCTAAAAAATCATTCATGATTTAATATTTTGGGGGTAACAATCTAGTGTGTTTGAATTGATGGAAGCAAGTCATAGCTTAGCATTAACATTAAATCAAATCGAAGACGCCAAAGATGAGCACTTCTCTATTATTCGTTGTTGTGAAAGTTATTATGTTAACTATACTACAAAGTCAAAATCCAATTGTGGTCCAATCTCAACAGTAGATTTTAACATAATGGACTTTCCTTTTAGATTTGTATTTGGCATGGTCTCCTTAGCGTTTCAGGTAAAAACAATTATTGCACCTCCACTTGGTAGTATGATTTTGAAGTATTGTTATACTATGTTGTTCTACAGTACAAGGGAACAATAAAAGAATATGGGCGAAGAACCACCCTTGAGCAAGAAATATACTCCTTCACATATGCCTTGTCCCTTGACAGTTGGGTGCCATCCTTGGCCTTAAGCATGCAACTAATCATTTGGTGGGTGGTGGCCGCAAGTTACCACCCATTGCTAGATCGACTGCAACATCATTATCAACAACATGAGGACATGTAGATTGTTTCTGATGGTAAATAACTTGCATAATTTGATACAGGAATTATAACTACATATGCACTGTACTTTGTAGTAAGCTAAATATCAGATGATTTGCACCTTTATGGCATCTTGTGGAGAATCTGCAGTGAGTGAAGAGTTAGTGTCAACGTTTCGAGCCATGATTGGCTCATCTTTATGATAAATCCACTCTTCTTAAGTTCACCCATTTTTTATTAAAACAACATACATACCTTCCTCGTTAAATTTATAGTTAACCTCACCCATTTTTATGTACCTACTCAACAATTATATATATGAATCGAGAGATTGCATTAATCAAATCGTACAGGAGTGATTTTTTTTTAAACTAAATGTTTTCCTATAGTTCTAATTTTTTAAATTAAATCAAATTTTGTAAAAAATATTTATTTTCAATTTTATTGGTTTTGTACTACTAACGTCGACCTCGTTTTATGTAACCCCAACATAGGAGGTGGAGGTGAAGTTAGAAGTACAATAGTATAATAATAGTTAGTACTTCATGGTAAATGCAACAACATACCCGTAACATACTTCTAGTAGTTTATGCAGTACCCACATGTAGAAGATGGGACTCAACACTCGGGAGATAAGAAGGAACATACTGCACACTAATTGATGCATAGTACCTAGATGAACCGATGGGGTTCACTTCCTCCATTGATGAACGCCACTGCCTTGTCAATGGACCACATCTCCCACGTCGAACTTTTATAAATATATTTTTTGAAATATTTTCAATTATTTAAACTTTATTTAACTTTGTTTTCGAGTTAGGGATAAGGCCGAGGATTGTTCTGGAGAAATTGTTTCGGCATAAGTCCTTTGTTCCCTCACCACCCTCAGTACACTCATAATCGACATTCGGAAAACCAAGACCAGGAAACTCTTTGTCCAAAGCTCGTACATGTACGCGTCGAGGGATGTACTTTTACTGATGTAATCCATAACATGTATGTATTACCATCCATGTGCTATGTATTAGTTTTTTTTTAATTTTAAATAAAATTTTGATATTCTTTTTTTCTATTTTATTTATTTATTTAAGAATTAAAATATACCCCAATTTTACAATCCATTTATTTCATCTTATTTTAGTTCATCTAAAAATGAAATATTTCAAGAATATCTTAGAAAAATAATAAAATATGAATATATTTATTTTAAAGTGATAATTTACTTTATATGATACTTCAGTTAAGTCCCTCTCATCTCTCCATTGTATAAAGACCAATCAAGGGAGCATTTAAACATTGTTTTTACAGTTTAGAATCAATATAATATTTTCATGTGGCAAACTTGATAGATGTTGTTATACTTGGACTTTTGAGAAAATATTGAAAAATATCATATAAATAGATGGAAATTTCAGGAAGGTGTCACCTTTGGAAATTAAATCATTCATTACAAGTGACTACTTAGTGGTGTTGAGGGTTTAGGAGAGGATTCAAGTTTACATCATTCTTAAGCATGACAACTTAGTGCAATGAATTTTTCCATAAATGGTGATGCCAAAAAACATTAAATTTGATTTACATACCTATCCATAAGGCTAATTGATGATGATAATGATTAACGTCCACTGAAACCAACTTTGGTCTATCGGACCTTAAGAAGGATAATACTTGGTTTACTTTAAAATCTTGTTCCTGTGCCCAAAAATAACTTGCAAAGAAGCTTTCCAAGCTCACTATAATTTTGGCAAGTTAGAAGGTTATAAAGATTTGTAAATCATACACATCATTTATTATTTATAATTTTCTTATTTTATATAGATATATTTTCATAAAGTATTTGAGAATTTAATATTAAAAACAAACAATCAAAAAATAAAACAAAGTTTTATTTTAAAGATATTTATTGGGTACAATTTATTATTAAAAAAAAATACGAAATTGAAAATCAATACAACTAACTAAGAACCACTTAACTTCATGTATATATAAAAATTTAAAAATTCATTTTTGCGAAATGTACATTTATAAAATATTACTTTATCCTGGATCCAAGCGATTATGAGCGAGAATGCCTAAGGCGACGAATGATGTTTATAAAAGTCTGACAGAGAATGCCTAAGGCGACGGATGTTGTTTAAAAGTTTGACAGCTGTGGGATTTGAACCCACGCCCTTTCGGATCAGAGATAAAATCTGGCGGCTTAGACCACTAGGCCAAACTGTCACATATATTGTTAAGAATCTTAATTTTTATAATGACACGTATTTATTATCGGTCGCAAAAATAGTTTCCATGAGCGCCACGAGTTTATGACGGTGATGAAATTCTTGATTCATTTAATTTATGTTCTTCCTTTTGCTACCGCTAGTTTCTTATGGCAATGAAATTTCCATGAGCGCAAGTTTGTGATGGCAACGAAATTCTTCATTATATTATTATTCATAAAAGAATGTTTTCATTTGATATCCCATACCTTTCAACGTTTATAGATTTGGAAAGTGTAGAGGATGTAGCATCTCTATGGCATATATAAATTTCCTCCAAAATATTGTTATAACATCAATTTTTTGCATTTTAATATAAATTCCATCATGATTGCTCGTGCCCCCACACCCTTAATCCAAATTTTTAAATAACCCAAGTAAATTAATACCAGCTTTCCAAAAAACGCTAATCTAACCTTGTTTTCTTGTGTGTCACATTTTAATATAAATTTCATCATGATCAGTCATGCCCCAACTGCACGTTGGCCCACACTCTTAACACTAATCTCAATCCAAATTTTTAAATAACCCTGGTAAATTAATATCGGCTTTCCAAAAATCGCTAATCTAACCTTGTTTTCTTGTGTGTCAACAAAGAGGTGGCCATGCCAATTTTCTTCATTGCCCTTCATTTTACTTTGGTTGATGTCTCATTGTTGTTGTTCTTCAAAGTGGTCCATCATCTACTTTTGAGAACTTTTTTTGCTCCCCCAAGGATCGATTTCACAACTTTTTGGATGGGGTTGGATGATGAAAGGAGGACTAAATTAGTAGACTAAGTAGATTATTCTACGTTTTTACTTAACTGTGGGTTTTGGTTGGAATCCCCTATTTTTTTGGGGTAAAATCTAAATTTGGAAGTGCTTAAATTGTGTTTTTGAATCCATAAATAGATTTAGCACTCTTGAAAACCCCCAATGTATCCAAATTATGCAATTTTCATAGCTAATCTATGTGATTCTAGGATTTTTTAAAGATTTCCAACCAGACTCTAAACAAAATAAGACGTAAAATATGCTCGAAAAACATTGAAAACGTAGAATATTTAGACTATACCTACTTAAAGTCACTTTCAACTTTTTGAGTTTTTCTTTAGCGATCGTTAAAATGCACCTTCAAATAGTTGTGTCTTCCATCAGAGGGCTCTTCAGTTGCTCCACTAGTCATTACGACCAATGATTCACATGGTTTTTATGAGCTGCACTCTAACTGTTGGAATGACGAGCTATTTCTTTCATGAAAAAACAACCAAGCTATCCAAGTGAGGCACCGTTGTTGCCCCTATGTCCTCGAACTTTGGTATTGTTATCACTAGTATCTTGGCTAGTTTCCTTGGCAATAACAAGGTTTCCTTGGCATCAAGAAATTATGTGGGTAAGTTCTCTACAAATCATTCATGATTGAATATTTTGGGAGTCACAATTTAGTGTGTTGGAATTGATGGATGCAGGGCATAACTTACCAGTAACATTATCAGATCGAAAACGCTAAAGATGAGCACTTCTTGATTATTTATTGCTATGAACATTATTATGTTAACTGTACTGCAAAGATAAAAAGACAAATGTGGTCCAAACTCGACAATATATTTGAACAAAATGGTATTTCCTCCTAGGTTTGTATTTGGCATGGCCTCCTTAGTGTTTTAGGTACAAAACAATTATTAAACCTCCACCTTGTAGTATGATTTTGAAACATTGTTATACTATGTTGTTATACAGTACAAGGGATCAATAAATTACTTGAAACATCATTTTCAAGTAGGAAA
This sequence comes from Pseudotsuga menziesii, assembly GCA_001517045.1. Taxonomy (NCBI): domain Eukaryota; kingdom Viridiplantae; phylum Streptophyta; class Pinopsida; order Pinales; family Pinaceae; genus Pseudotsuga; species Pseudotsuga menziesii. The sequence continues at coordinate 102,494 of LPNX010163595.1, read as the reverse complement.
TATTCAACATTTGGTAGTTGTCCACTTCCTAGCTCACTTTTCGAATATTCTTAAAATGCACATTTAAAAATTCATTTCAAATTTTAGCTCACTTTTCGAATATTAGCTCACTTTTCAAATTTCAAATGGACAACATTTGGTAGTTGTCCACTTCCTAATTTTAGCTCACTTTTCGAATATTCTTAAAATGTACATTTAAAAATTCATTTTTGCGAAATGTATAAAATGTTACTTTATCCTGGATCCAAGCAATTATGAGCGAGAATGCCTAAGGCGACGGATGATGTTTATTAAAGTTTGACAAAGAATGCCCAAGGACAACATTTAAAAATTCATTTCAAACTTTAGCTCACTTTTCAAATTTCAAATGGACAACATTTGGTAGTTGTCCACTTCCTAATTTTAGCTCACTTTTCGAATATTCTTAAAATGTACATTTAAAAATTCATTTTTGAGAAATGTACATTTATAAAATGTTACTTTATCCTGGATCCAAGCGATTATGAGCGAGAATGCCTAATTAAAATTGTGTTTTTGAATCCATAAATAGATTTAGCACTTTTGAAAACCCCCAATGTATCCAAATTATGCAATTTTCATAGCTAATCTATGTGATTCTAGGATTTTTTAAAGATTTCCAACCGGACTCTAAACAAAATAAGACGTAAAATATGCTCGAAAAACATTGAAAACGTAGAATATTTAGACTATACCTACTTAAAGTCACTTTCAACTTTTTGAGTTTTTCTTTAGGGATCGTTAAAATGCACCTTCAAATAGTTGTGTCTTCCATCAGAGGGATCTTCAGTTGCTCCACTAGTCATTACGACCAATGATTCACATGGTTTTTATGAGCTGCACTCTAACTGTTGGAATGACGAGCTATTTCTTTCATGAAAAAACAACCAAGCTATCCAAGTGAGGCACCATTGTTGCCCCTATGTCCTCGAACTTTGGTATTGTTATCACTAGTATCCTGGCTAGTTTCCTTGGCATCAAGAAATTATGTGGGTAATTTCTCTACAAATCATTCATGATTGAATATTTTGGGAGCCACAATTTAGTGTGTTGGAATTGATGGATGCAGGGCATAATTTACCAGTAACATTATCAGATCGAAAACGCTAAAGATGAGCACTTCTTGGTTATTTATTGCTATGAACATTATTATGTTAACTGTACTGCAAAGATAAAAAGACAAATGTGGTCCAAACTCAACAATATATTTGAACAAAATGGTATTTCCTCCTAGGTTTGTATTTGGCATGGCCTCCTTAGTGTTTTAGGTACAAAACAATTATTAAACCTCCACCTTGTAGTATGATTTTGAAACATTGTTATACTATGTTGTTATACAGTACAAGGGATCAATAAATTACTTGAAACATCATTTTCAAGTAGGAAATGTTCAACATTTGGTAGTTGTCCACTTCCTAATTTTAGCTCACTTTTCGAATATTCTTGGACTCCCATACAACCCCTTGGGTTAATGGGGGCATTCTAGAAACCCAATCCTTGTGAATTTGGTAAATTGTATTTATTCTTCACTTTGTTGTCACATGTGAATATGAAGCGTCACCAGGATTCCAAGAGACCACTTAGAATATGAAATCAAGGGCCACATCATTTTATTAATATGCATACTATATTTATGGAAAATGGATTCAGGACTAATATTTAACTAGGTATTCCAACACTTCAAAAGACCATAAATTTAATTGGAGACACAATTATTGCACTGTTTGCATCAAATATTATGAGAAACAAGTACAAGTACCTGGGAGTTTATTATTGTATCAAGACATGTTTTTCAATCTCCTTCATTTTCTCTCTTCAGTTGGAATCCTGGCCCTTGATCAGGACCTAGGTATAAATATTGATACAATGCCATCGCACATACAATTTTGTAGAAAAATATCAGTTGCAACCTTAGATGTTGCACTTAGATTACTTTTCAAGGTCATTCTATAGGTATATCTAGTTTCTCCTTTCTGGGTTCTTTCTAGGGTTTTTCTTTCTACTATTATTTTTGTGGATTGACACATCAACCATACCATATCCTCAACTGCCTACGTTCAATTATTTATCTATAGGTATATTTTCCACATCCATGTATGCACTTCAATGGAGTGTACAAATGCCATAGTCATGATGAACAATACCTCATGTAGTGAGTTTAACTATCATGTCCCAAATGTTGTTGTAATTGTAACTTCGAAATATATTATGATGTATATTACCATTGTATATTGTTATATGCCCATCAGAGATGTGTGTTCCTCCTTTCAGGATGTCATCATTGTGTATGGTCACTGAGGTAAACCTGTGATTCGATACCTCGGATCTCCATGGCATATATAAATTTCATCCAAAACACTCTTATAGCATTAGTTCTTTGCATTTTAATATAAATTCCATCATGATGGCTCATTCCCCCACACTCTTAATCCAAATTTTAAATAACCCATGTAAATTAATACCATCTTTCCAAAAACCGCTAATCGAACCTTGTTTTCTTGTGTGCCACATTTTAATATAAATTCCATTATGATTGCTCGTGCCCCACCTACACATTGGCCCACACTCTTAACCCTAATCTCAATCCAAATTTTAAATAACCCAGGTAAATTAATACCGACTTTCCAAAAACCGCTAATCTAACCTTGTTTTCTTGTGTTCCAACATAGAGGTGGCCATGCCAGTTTTCTTCATTGCCCTTAATCTAACCTTGTTTTCTTGTGTGCCAGCAAAGAGGTAGCCACGCCCATTTTCTTCATTGCCCTTCATTTTACTTTGGTTGATGTCTCAGTGTTGTTGTTCTTCAAAGTGGTCTATCATCTACTTTTGAGAAAGTTTTGTGCTCCCCAAGGATCGATTTCACAACTTTTTGGATGGGGTTGGATAATGAAAGGGGGACTAAATTAGTAGACTAAGTATATTATTCTATGTTTTTTACTTAAGTGTGGGTTTTGGTTGGAATCCCCTAATTTTTTTTGGTAAAATCTAAATTTGGAAGTGTTTAAATTTTGTTTCTGAATCCATAAATAGATTTAGCACTCTTGAATACCCCCAATGCATCCAAATTATGCAATTTTCATAGCTAATATATGTGTATCTGGGATTTTTTAAAGATTTCCAACCGAACTCTGAACATTTTTAAGACGTAAAATATGCTCGAAAAACATTGAAAACATAGAATATTTAGACTATACGTACTTATATTCACTTTGAAAATATTTTAGTTTCTATCACGAAACGTTTGCCACATCCAAACGTCTTTTACTGGACATTGTAACAAAGCATGCCAACTTGTTAATAGCGGTGAAGTATTTACCAAAGTACCATGACATTGTAATTTTCTTGATTTCCATTTCATGGAAGAATACTGCATTATTTAATCTATCTTTATCTTTATTGAGTTCAAATCCTGTCTAGATTAGGAGTAGCTTACAAGTACCATATTATTCACTGAGAAGTGCAAGGAATTGAGTCGCGGGATGAAATATGTAGCTTACTTATGGCACTTGATGCGGTTGGTATTTTCATTATATGAGGGTTATTTCACTAAAAAGTTCCTTGAAAGGAAGAGTGATTGGAGTCTGGGGTAAGGCAGATTGCATTTCCAGTGAACCATTCAACGAGGCTAGGAATTCCAGAAGGAGCCACCTAATTTGTAATGCATTATTGCCTCAAGCTACTGGGAGTCTCAGACATCTCCACTTCCGGGTACTAATTGCTCTGTCTCTTTACTTAAATCTTTTACTATATATTTAAATGAATGTGGATGAAATTCCTTCTAGGGTTTCAAATTAAGTATCCCCTCACCCTACTTCTCGAGTCTCAACCTCAAACTGGGTACAAATGTTAGTCGTTCTTGTCTTCATATGTAGGCACATATTTTGAATTGTTCACACAAACTTGATAAAAAATAATATAGTGTGGATATTGTGTATACATATACAAACACACTGACATCCTGGTTTGTTTCTCTATTTGAATGTATTTACAGCTATGGAAGGCTTATATAACATATTTTTGTCTTTGTGAACTTAATACGAAATGTAGCAGTTTGTATTAACCTATAGGTTTTGTTATGTATTATATTGGAGATTTTCTTATGAACTTGAAGGTTTATGGTCTTTTGTTATTTTGTCAATTGATTTATTTCCTTTATCATTCTACGATCTTCTTCTTTTTTTAACAAGAACGATTATGTTATATTGAAGAACTCAGCAAAGAAAGTGCTGATATAGGAAACACATTACAACAAACAACCATAATCTCAGCTTCTTCCAGTCAGTAAGCCTACAACAGAACTAGGGAGGTATATCTATACTTACAACTGAGTTAACAATAAGCTCATTAAGACCAACAACTATAGATTTGTTGGCTGCCAGATCTACCAGAACATTTAGCTCCCTAAGAATATGGAAAAATTTAACCTTCCTAAACGTATTGGCCTTGGATATAATTCTCTTAATCAGTCTTGCAGTTCGCTCATTCTTGCCCCTTCTTCCCCCATCTAATGCCTGAATAATTAACCTGGAATCACCAAAAACCATTACTTCATCCATTCCTTTTTCCTTCAGCTGTTTGAGACCTTGCCAGATCCCATATGCCTCGGCCATATTGTTGGAATCATATCCAATTTTCCAGTAGTATTATGTCTCAACTTTCCCTCCAGGATCAATGATAACTCCTCCCCCTCCCACTCTTCCAGGATTCCCTTTGGAGGCCCCGTCAAAAAACAACTTAAAAATATTCCTTTCTCTTAGCCAGTTTTCAAACTGCGACTTGTCCATCCTGACATCCCATTCATCCAACTTTTTAATAGCCATATTATTTACAGCCGTGATATTGAGACTTTGCATCCAAATTTTTTCTTTATCAGTCAGATTTTCTTTATTAATTGGGATCTTTGAAATGCTAACAACCTCCCCGAACAAAGCATTTATTTTGATAGCAGTCTTCCACGCTGGCTGATTTTTGTCCTGAAAGATTCTATGATTTCTTTCATTCCAAAGGCACCAACAAATTATTTTGGGGAGTTTCATCCAACAGGCCCTCGGTCCTTTTGTATTAGTCAGCTCTCCTTGATATAATTTATCCTAGCTAAGAAAACAGGCCTGAATTTTGTCCGGCAAATGCATTCCGTCTCCCCAACACTTCATCACATCCTTCCAGACTGAGATGGCATATGGACATTTTAAAAAAAGATGGCTGATATTCTTGGGAGCTTCAGCACATAGGGGGCAGCGAAATGGACTAGTGAACCCCCTTTTCTCCAAATTCTCCCTAGTAAGAACTCTCTCATGCATCAACGTCGAGGTGAACAGCTCAATCTTCGGCAACGTGTTGCATTTCCACAGATAGTTCCAAATTTCTGGATTGACAGGCACATTATAACTAGTTGCAAATCACTGGTATCCCTCAGACGCTGAATAAATACCGGATTTCCTTCCCCAGCCACGCCTGTCCTTCCTGAGTTTGGTGAACGGAGCTAGCCCAGCCAGATGATTTAATAACAATTTTTTGTCATCCTCTAACTCTTTAGGGCACGTCGGCAGAGCCCATCCAGCCCAACGATTTGGGTCTTCAATTTCCCAATTAGATATGTCCCAAATTGTTTTAAATCCCAGTGCTTCCATCCAATGTTGCAGTCGAGGGAGATGAGGAGGAGGTTTGCCAAGGATCACGTCGTGCCACAGGTTGACCAATTTTCCGTTTCCCGGTGTCCAATGCAGCTCCTCTTTGAAATGTGGCAATGCTTTGTTACAGATTTTATAAACTGGAGAGTCATTATTTATCTCACGATCCCCATCAAGGCATCTAAACCGTTGTCCTAGGAAATATTTACATATTAGCACACGACTACACCAGGACAGTTTGGGATCGAGCATGCTCCAGAGCAACTTGGCTCTCATGGCTAAATTTTGAATTCTTAAATATTTGATATGAAGGCCACCCTCCGATCTAGGCAATTTGACAGTTTTCCAATTAACCAGAGAAAATTTTTTGCTCCCCCCATTATCCCCACCCTACCAAAGAAAAGATCTCACCAGGCCTTCAATCTGTGTTATAATTTTGACCGGAGCAAGAAGAAGTGAGCATTGATAAAGCTAGTAGCTGTTCAAAACAGCTTATATTAAAATTACCTTCCTAGCCAGATTTAACCAGGCTGTCCCCTATCCTGTGATTTTCCTTTTGATTTTTTCAACTATTGGGTTCCAAGCTGAGCTCTTGGGCTTGGATTTGAAAATAGGGACCCCTAGATAGTTAAAGGAATCCCAGGAAATAGCTCCATCCATATTAAGAACCTGGGAGATATCTAACATTTCCCTAGGATTTATATTCCAACCATAGATCTGACTTTTCCTTAAATTGATTTTGCTTCCGGAGGCGTGACAGTAATGATTCATTTCACTCTTGAATCGACAGGCTATTATCTGACTAGATCCTCCAAGCAAGATGGTATCATCTGCGAATTGCGCATGATTGATATCTTTTGTGCCTCTAGCCATCGTAATGCCAAGTAGATCCTGATCTTGCCTAGCATATTCCAGCTGAAAGCTTAGAACAGAGGCCTGAATGGCATAAAGCAGGGGGGAGAGCGGGCATTCTTGCCTCAGACCTCTCGTATCTTGAAAGAAGGGGGCAGCTCTTCCGTTGACTAGCGGGGCTATCCATGGCTTGCTGATACAGGCCTTGACCCATGCGATAAATTCTCAGGCGAATCCATATCTCTGCATTACTTGAAAGAGAAATGAATGGCTGACTCTATCGAATGCATTTGCTAAATCAAGTTTCACCACCATTCCTTTGTCTTTGTTCTTCAAACTAGAATGAATAGCCTCTTGGACTAAAATGATATTATCCCAAATCTTTCTTCCTTTAACGAATCCGCCTTGGTTCTCCGGAATAAGGTAAGGCAGGATATGTTTTAATCTACCGGCCATAATCTTAGTAATTATTTTGTATCCTATGTTGCACAAGGATATAGGCCAGAACCTGTCAAATGAATTAGCATCCTTCTCTTTGGGGATGAGAGCCCAGAAGGCAGGATTTGTACTGCCTCCAATTTTACTACACCTCTGAGACTTTTTGATCATTTTGAATAAGTCATTTTTTATAATGTCCCAGCAAATTTTTATGAAATTGGCATTGTACCCGTTTGGACCCAGAGCTCTGTCGTCCTCAATACCATCAACAACCTTCTTGATTTCATCCAAAGTGATAATCTGTCTCGGGATATCATTATCTTTTTTCTTCACTACTCTAGGAACAAGATTTGGGAGCTCAGTGTCTTCAGTAATAGGCTGGGCCATGAACAATTCGTTGAAGTGCTTAGCCACTTCAGATTTTATGTCATCAAACTTGGTGATCAACCTGTCATGAGCCTGGATCTTAAGCACACAGTTAAAGTTCTTTCTAGCCTCAGCCTGCTTGTGGAAGAAGCTAGTGTTCCTGTCATCGTCATTCAACCATTTGTACCTTGATTTTTGTCTCCACCACTCAGACTCCTGTCTGCATGCAGCGTGAAGGTCCGTGTGCAACTTGATCTCCGTTTGGATATCTTTATGGTCCACGTTTCTATCCTCCATTTTGGCTTGGTGGATCTCCAGCGCAAGGGCTGTGTGGGTTTTAGCTTGATTTGGTGAGGGAATTGACTTAGCCCAAGTCTTTAGAGTTTTCTTTAGTCGTCTCAGTTTCTCCTCCCATACATAGAAGGGAGACCCTGTAACCGGTGGAGACCAAGACTCATAAACAATTCTTAGAAACTCAGGGCATTTAGCCCACATAGGATTGAATATAAACGGTATAGGGCCGAAGTTCTTATCATTCACCATCTCGAGAAGAATAGGCTTGTGGTCCAATCCTCCAAACAGTAAGATTTTAGAGGACAAATTCAGACCAAGCAGGAGGAAAGTGTCATGGACCAGGAAACGATCAAGTCTGGCAGCGATATGCCCGGGCCCGATCCTCTTATTATTCCATGTATATTTTCCAGTAGATGGCTTTACATCCATGAGGTCCCATTCCAAAATGATCTCATCCACAATTTCTCTGAATGGGCCTCTGACCAGAGAGCCCCCTCTTTTTTCATCTTGGCTGAGGATGACGTTTAGATCCCCGGCAAGGATTACATTTCCTTGCAGATTACTCCTTTCCTCACGAAGGAGATTCCAACAGATTTTTTTTTCAGCATAAGAATTAGGTGCATAAATATTGAAAATTCTTACCAGAGTGTTAGTGTATTTTTGCCTCAGCAGGGTGAGGATCCAAAAAGGGCTGTACTTGATGTCAACAGCCTCAAAATTCTTGTCATCCCACAAGGTTCCAATGCCTCCGGATGCGCCCCTTGAACTAATTGCAGCTTTGCCTCTTTTTTTCCAAAAATTCAGGCTAACTTGGAGAAATGCGGCTTCCTCCATTTTGGTCTCCTAGATCAGAAAGATGTCCAGTTGACGTATAGATATTAAATCTATCATAGCTTCTTCCTTGGATTTGCTACCAAGACCTCTGCAGTTCTAGGAGAGGACCTTCATTACTTTCTTTTGGTGGCCGTAGGCATCCCTTTCTGGGCATGCCCATGCTGGCGGGTATTTCTTGTGTTTTTCAGCAGCTTTTCCAGAGTTAGCTGGGAACCTTGCAGCTTATCCTTGTAGGTAGCTTGTTCCCTTACTTCTTTCTTGGATTTCCTTCCTTTGGATTTAGACAGTCTTGGAGTAGTCAGCTCTATTTCCCCTTCCTCCTCTTCCTCTTCTTCCGATTCTAGTTCTTCCTCTTACTGTCCCATGTTGTCTCCTTCTTTTAACACTATTGTACCTTCGTCTTGGCTTTTCACTTGGCGATCTGAGATGGCTGCCTCAGATTCCTTACTATCTCCATTACTAGATTTCTCTTCGGCTTCATTTGATTCGTCCCTTGCTTCATTAGTTTCTTTAGTGTTGGATATTTCTTGAGATCCTTCAAGGGGGGTAACTCTAGCGAATTTATTCCCCTCACCCTTCTTTGGAGCCTCACCTGATTGATTTTTAGGTTTATCCCTATTCACCCTATTCCATCCTTTTGCCTTGTCTTGTTGGATCTCGGGCTTTTTAGGGCAGTTACAGATGAAGTGCCCATATTCATGGTAGCCTCTGCACTTGAAAGGGAGCTATTCATAGTCAATCTTTTGGAAATGGGCCCAGTTCCCCACTGTTAATTTGATAGCTTCTGGAAATCCAGCTTCAAGTTCAACCTCAACGCATATGCGAGCGCAGGCATATTGGTCCTTTGGGCTAGCCATGTCTATGTATTTCCCCAGGACGTTCCCTATAGCATTGAGATATTTGGGGTTCCAGTAGTGCATAGGGAGATTGGGGAGTCTGACCCATACTGGCACAAATTTGGGGATGTCAGCCTCGGGGTCGAAGTTCAGAGTCCACCCGTTGATATAGAGACCTTGTGGCCCCATGAAATAGGGCCCATTCCTAAAGATTAAGTCTTTGTCTTCCTTGGATTCGAAGTCAAAAAGGAAGTAACCCCTTCCGATGGAGTATGATGCAACATTTTTTGAGATTAGGGGCCTCCAGTTTCTTTGAATCCAGTTATCAGTAGTTTTTGGCAAGGGCCAGAGCCCCATGAATTGCCCGATCAGGGATCGATCTGCCAGGGAGAGAGTAACCCGGATGGTTTCCTCCAGAGGAAGGGCCACTTCCGGCACGTCTTCAATTCTTTTGACAAACTTATAGGGATTTCCTTTGCCATATCTCCAGTTATGAGAGGCTATCAGTCGATCGAAGGCATCCGAGTGCTCAAGAGGTGAATCTTTTCCCACCCCAGACGCTATCGGCCTACCCCACCAAGTATCCAACCACTCAGCACATGATCTCATATCCAATCCCTTCGAGATGGGAGCCCAATCATGAGCTGAGTGTCCAGCCTGAGGACTGGCAGTCGCAGCCCACGAGGGACCCAACGCAGATCACCTTACAGCCTTCGTCCACTCGAGAGCTTAGATGTGAGATTGGCTTTGCAGGTCTGGAGCAGCAGATCCGTCGACCCCAATCTGCAAATTTTTCCAGTTTTGTTTAATCATACGATCTTCTTTTAATCCTATGAAGCAATGTCTCTATATCTTTTCAAAATTAGAGCAAACTATAACAATTGTGTTTTCCCTATGTTTGCTTGTAGACTTTTTTATTGTTTAAAGGCTTTCGTTTTTCTGTTGTGGAATTGATGGGTTTAATTTTAAATTAAAATTGTGGCGAATATGTTAGTATGTTTGCATATAACATCAAAAGTGAAGTGACAGTATATAAATTTGCATAGACCATAAAATGGCAGGCACCAAAAACATTTAACCGTCATTAAAAGTTTCACTTGACAAGCACATATAATTTGAAATTCCAGGCTTGATTCCAACAATCTAAAAATGCAATTTAAACTCTTTATGCAAAATTTTGGCTAAAAAATTTGTCAAATAATGAGTGCAAATAATCTCTATACTTCAACCTAAAAACATATGATATTATCCAATATGGATTATCGCAATATGAGAACAAATAAAACCTCCAAACATGAGAGACCAAATAAAACCTCTAAACGTGAGATTGGTCGGAAGACAAAAAATGAAAAAACTTTGCTTAAAATGTTGAAACTAATACATTAGCCAAAAACAATTTCAAGAGTCACTAAGTCCTACTCCTCTTCGCAGGGACTAATATTAAAAGGCTACTTTAACAATCTTAAATCAAAACAAAAAATTAATGTACTTTTTATAAAGAACCCTTGTAGATTAATCATTAAATATATCATCCCCTTATGAAAATTGGTGAACAATGGGAGGTATACTTAATTTTAATATATATATATATAACTTGGTTGTTGGATGGGTAGTGAGGATAACAATTGTTGAGTGTGATATGTAATTGCAAACTAATTCATTATTTTTATTAAAAAACCATGTTATTTGAAATAAATTGTTGGTTATATGAAGAGGAAGAGACTTTCACTCTTGACTAGATGCCTTTATATTTTGGGTAGTTAAACTATTTCCTTATGTTAGAGGAAGACAAACTCTTAGCCAATCAAAAACAATTTTAGGTCTTTACTTGAGGACATATAAAGGTAGTTAGGCTAAGCAAAGTTGAAGGTGTATCGCGTACACACCAAGAATTAACTCCATACAAGAAATTAAAATGTTGTACCTCCTTGCAGTATTGTAGTATTTTACTTGGATACATCATAAATCCACTCTTCTTAAGGTCACCCATATTTTTATTATAAAAACCTACATACCTTCCCCTTAAATTTAAATTTAACGTCCCTGAATTAACCCAAAAAAACCTAAACCAACAATATACTATAACTTAAATTTAAATTTAACATCCCTAAATTAACCAAAAAAAATGGCAGAAGATTAAGAATTTGAAACATTAATGCTAGGTTAGCCATAGCGGTGCACAAAAGTGTACACTTAAAGTTACAATAAATAATGAAGTAATGCTAGAGTGGTTTCTAGCATTATTTAGATCCATAACAAGTACCCAACATCGTCCACTTTAACCTAAGGTTTTTTAAGACAGATAGGCACTCTGCCTCAAGTTGCGGCCAAATAAGAGTATGAAATGTGTGATTGGTTGATAAAAAGTACTTCGCATTTTTATTCTTTGCTGAAAAATGTTTTCATAATCTGCATTGAAAAATTATAATAATTGTCAAAAATACATGCTGGCCCTCGTGTAAGCTAATTGAAATGGCGGCAAGGCAAATCATAGACAGAATATATGTGTTCTTAAAACAAAACCACATATTTAGATTTTACATGGCTAAGGTTTCTCAGAAGTGAAAGTGAGCGGGAGTGCCTAAGGCAGGGACTAATAACCTAAAACAACAATATACTATAACCATAAACCACACATTTAGATTATACATGGCTAAGGTTTCTCAAAATCAAAAGTGAGCGGGAGTGCCTAGGACAGGAACTAATAACCTAAACCAACAATATACTATAACATAAAACCACATATTTAGATTATGCATGGATGATGTTTCTCAGAAGCAAAAGTGAGTGGGAGTGCTTAGGGCAGGGACTAATAACCTAAACCAAACCAACAATATACTATAACATAAGACCACATATTTAGATTATACATGACTGAGGTTTTTCAGAAGCGAAAGTGAGCAAGAGTGCCTAGGGCAGGGACTAATAACCTAAACCAACAATATACTATAACCATAAACCACATATTTAGATTATACATGGCTGAGGTTTCTCAGAAGCGAAAGAGAGTGAGAATGCCTAGGGAGGCAGAAGTTTAAAAGTCTTCCCAAGTCAACATAAGTTTAAAAGTTTGACAATTGTGGGATTTGAACCCATGCCCTTTCAGACCAAAGCGTAAATCTAGCGCCTTAGACCACTCGACCAAACTGCACGTTATGATATTATTTTTGTTCATATGGTCTCTAATAATATTTTTTGAGGAAAATAAAATGATTACATTAACAAGGAGCTCAACACAAATTTATTATTATCGGTAGTATAAAGAATTTCCACGAGCACCAGTTTATGATGGCGATGAAATTCTTGATTCATGTAATTAATGTTCTTCATTAAAATTTTCTTCTTCCTTTTTATTTTAAGAACCATTTAATAATATTCTTCCTTTTTATTTTAAGTCCCGAGATGAGAGGAAAGAGGTAGTTGATGGCACATTGGATGTCTATAAGAATGCACATGAGTTTTCTCTGGTTGATCTAGCCTCCAATAAGAATGCACTTTTTCCATCATATAAAATAAAATTATCTTGTTTCTCATCTTGTACATAACATCAGGGGGACATCATGGATTGACAATCAAGCTTCAAGTTTTGAATCCCTATCAATCTGACAATTTTCTCAGTAAGAAAACATCTACACTTCGAAAAAATAGATCATGTTGAGCCACAACCACAACCAAAGCCAAAGCGAGAGCGATAGTCAAAGTTGTTTCCTAAAGATAGAGTTAGATCCATGTTTTAGAGCATTCATTGGGTTGTGGTAATTCTAAAGTACCTCTTGTTTATGGTCATCCTAAAAACACCCATTTAGTAGAAGACTTACAACTTCTGCTAAAAAATAGTTTGTGGTGATCCTTAAACTACCTTTTTCCAGAGGGAATCGTTGAGCCTTAGAACCAAGTTCCAGAGGGAACTATTTAGCCTTAGAGCCAAGTTCTAGAGGGAACCACTGAGCTAGAACCTAAGTTATATCCAACTTCTAGAGGGAACTGCTGAGCTAGAATCAGAGTTAGTGCCAAGTTCCAGAGTTTGTGGTCAACTTAAAACGACCATTTAGAATAGTATATTATCTTATGATAGCTTTTGGTTTGTGGTTATCCCATGTGATAAATTCGACCCATAGGAATATCTAGGAGTGTTAGAGAAACTCACAAATCGAATTTGGTGCAAAGCCAGCAAAAAACCATTAAATTAGAAGCAATTTACACATGCAATGTGAACAGAAATAGGTTATATTTTGACTGTCTAACATAAAAACATGTTATTAACGGGTTTATATTACATAAAAAGTGTTTCACCGGGCTTTGGGAGCCCAATGTGACTGTGAAAATTTCCAAATTGGCATCAATCCCCCCTAGGTGGGCCAATCATGCTCCAAATCATCCCAAATGGCCACGAACTGTTGTGTGGATGTGGATGAGGTGATGTGGGGCAATGATTTCACCTTGGCATACATGGTTGTGTAAATTTGGGTGGATTAAAGTCTCTAGGTGGCATTAAATGCACCTATATTGTTGAAAAATGAATTCATATGCATACTAGGTGGTTGTATTAATATGCATACTATATTGCTGAAAAATGAATTCATGACTAATATTTAACTAGGTGTTCCAACACTGCAAAAGACCATAAATTTAATTAGATACACAATTATTGCAATGTTTGCATCAAATATTATGAGAAACAAGTACAAGTACTTGGGAGTTTATTATTGTATCAAGACATGTTTTTTGATCGCCTTCATTTTGTCTCTTCAATTGGAAGCTTGTCCCCTAATTAGGACCTAGGTGTAAATATTGATACAACACCATTGCACATAAAATTTTGTAGAAAAATATTAGTTGCAATGTTATGTGTTGCACTTATATGAATTTTCAAGGTCATTCTATAGGTATCTCTAGTTTCTCTTTTTAGGGTTCTCTCTAGGGTTTTTCTTTGTACTACTATTTTTTTGGATCGACACATCAACCATACCATATGCTTAACTACCTATGTTCAATTATTTCTCTATTGGTATATTTTTCACATCCATGTATGCACTTCAATGAAGTGTACAAATGTTGTAGCCATGATGAACAATACCTCATGTAGTGAGTTTAACTATCATGTCCCAAACCATGTTGCACTTATGGAGTCCTAAGAAGTTTATTTGATCTGTAGAAGTTGTGGTATCACCATTAATATCCTTTGAATACAATGTTGGTACATATCTGCTCTGTGTTTGTTGCATGAAAAGTCTCTCCAACTTTAGGAGATCCATTGATTCCGCACTTGACTTGTGTCGAGTTTTTATATAAAAGATTGCTACTATATGTGTTGATTTACATGTAGAAACTAAAAATATCGGATTTATAGGAAGAAGCATGCATCAATAATCTTCTCAACGTTACACGTATGCCTATAATTTATTGCTCTAGAAACACTAAAAGAATGATCCCTCAGTTTTGTTGTGATACTGTGTTGAGAGTTGCCATGGATTTTGTGCATATACCCAATACAATCCTAGCACCATAACTTACTATAGTTGATAATATAACTTTTGTGTAGGGGTGGATCACCTTTCACAAGGGTTTGATATGGACTTTGTACATGTACCCAATACAATCCTAGCACCATACCTTACCATAGTTGATAATCCAACTTTGTGTAGGTAATATTACTTTTAAATTGGTGTAGTGTCTCAGGGCATATGTCTAGAATGCTATGTGATTTGTATATACATATAACACTTTATTACCTATGAGAATAATGCATTTGATTACTTTGGTGTGACCATGCATTTTATAGATTGAACATCCATGTATGTGTGTGTGTGTGTGTACACACACACACACACACCTACCTACCTTGGCTCATGCTTCTCAAAACTTGTGGGATTGACCAATTTTATTTGAGTGGACTAAGGGAATGGTAAAACAATATTTACCCAACGATTTGGCATGCTACCACTAAATTGTAGAGAGGAAACAAAATAAATACAAGATGGTTCCACTAAAATAAAAGTGGTCCATCCCAATTTTTCTGAGAAATGGGAGCTAAGGGGTATATATATATATATGGCCAATTTTTTAAAAATTTTGAGAAATGGGAGCTAAGGTGTATATATATACACCCTTCTCAAAATTTCTCAATTTTTTTGGGATTGGGTACCAGTATAAATTACAAGGGTGTCCAATGAGGTGAATTAGTACGACTTGTATTTTATGCATGTATGCTTCCTCGATTATAGGTTTACCCATTGAATGGCATATCTTTTTGTTATTTAAATATACAAAAACATGTCTCTAAAATAAAGTTTTAAAATATAGGAGCTCACTAACCTTAGAATGAGTCGTACAATCAATGAGAAATAACATACTTTTCAAGATAGGGTTTGAGGCTGAAATTTCAAACTAAGCACAACTCCTTTTAAAACCATGATTTGGAGATGGTTTTGAGGCTTCTGTTAATCTAAAATTCAGCACCTTTGAGTCTGAAATTTTGTTCTATAGTAGTCTGAAATGTCTACTCTACAATGCCACATGTTTTAGTGAAATGTGATGTACCAAAAAAAAGGGTATTTTTCCTAAAACTTGATAATTTTGTCCTTCTCAAAAGAGAGAACTTGTATGGCCTTTCATGCATCCAATATTTTATTTTTAAATATGTAACTTTTACTAGAAACACTATGGTTTATATTCTTTCCAATGTAACTAGTGTCACTTATTTTAGATCTTATAAATTATACATATAACTATTTTTCCCAGAACACCTATTTAAGGCTAGTTTTTGGGCTAGTCAATATGCCTAACTTACACTAAGGGTTTCTATGAAAGTATAGCGACCCGAAAGATAAAAATTTGACACATGTTACTTCCATATGTCTTCACTGATACATGGGAATTTCAAACTTTGAAACTTAGTGAAAAAATATTTGGATCAAAAATTACAAGATGACTTGTTTGAAGGAGCTAAACAATGTGATTAAAATTTTTGTTTCCTCCTTCGTTTTTGAAGTGGACCAAGAAAGAAGTAGAAAAAGAGAAGTGAAAGGATGGTATTGTGGAAATCACTAAAGAATAGTGAAAGTAATGGAAAGCATTAGTTGTTACTGAAGGAATATAAAAAACTGCAACCATTTTGGACATGTTTCATATCCGCAGCACAAGTATAAAAGGACGTGAGAGAAGAAGAAGAAAGTGGTGTGTGAGAAGGATCTAGAGAGAGAAGACCCAAATAAAGAAATTATGTGCACAAGCATACAATTGAGAGATCTGTAATTTCCCAAATTTTGCATTGGGTCACAATGGCCAAATCACATTTTCCATATTAATGAGAGTTGTCAAAGGGATGCTAAAAGTCAAATAATTGTCGAGGAAAATCACTAGTTTCCTAGGTTGGGGGTGGAAGCTTTGAGATTTGGAATAAGGAGGATAATAAATGATGTTTAGACATTAGAAGAGGACAAATATTTAATAATGTATCTTATTAAATAAATACAAGATAAAATTGAAATGGCTATGGAGAATGGAGACACATGGAGACTATGGGGCCCACTCAAGCTAGAATTCCTATGTTGAATGGCACCCTCCTCTTGTAATTTTGAATCTATGGGAAGCCTAATGTTTTGGGATGTATTATGAGGTTAATATACTGGTCCATATAATTCATAGGTTGAATTTGGGATGAATTGTAACTTACATGGGAGAGGAAGAGCCAAATGGGAGTTTCATGGACACTTGGCTAGATTCCCCTTACATTTATGACATCTATGACACCAATGATGGAGATTCTATAACAATTATGACACAATTTAGATATGAAGGCTGACATACCGACATGTCAAGACTGAATAGAGCATCTTAGAGGTCGAATTTTGGAGTTGGAGAAGGCCAAGAGGCTCCTACTCAAATTCGGGAGAAGAGAGAGGCCACATGGCATAGCATGAGCAGCCACCCCAATTTGACTTGTATTTGGTTTATGGATGGATTTGGAACCTTAGAAGACCAATAATGTTTATAAAATATAGGAATCAACCATGATAAGAAGCTTTTGCTCATTTGTGAAGTTGTCATTTGTGAATTGTGAGAGCTAGTGGATGACTAGTTTTCTTGCTTAAGCCAATTTCGAGGGTGAAATATTCCCATCCTAGTTGGTGTTTGGAAAGTCCACTCAGGTATTTCATGGAGATTTAATGGAGTCTTATTTTCAGGTGCAAACTACAGGAAGTTCATGGACATCTCAATATCAGCTTGTTCTTCCATTCATCTCAAGTTTTCTCACCATATTTCAGCTCTATGGAGTGAGGCACACTTGGTGAGCTATTCATCTCTTTGAGGGAGCTTCTCTTGCTCTGGTATTTTGTATTCTGATGTAAATGCTCTATTCTTTAAGTTTAGAAAGCTCTTGGGTTGAAAAGTCAATATATCTCATGCATTATTGTCCAATATTGAAGAAACAGTGCCATTTCAGGTGCAAACTATAGGAATTTCATGGAAATCTCAATATCATCTTGTTCTTCCATTCATCTCAAGTTTTCTCACCATATTTCAGCTCTATGGAGTGAGGCGCACTTGGCTAGCTATTCATCTCCTTGAGGAAGATTCTCTTGCTCCAGTATTTTGTATTCTGATGTAAATGCTCTGTTCTTTAAGTTCAGAAATATCTCAGGTCGAAAATCCAAGATATCTCATGCATTAGTGTCCAATATTGAAGAAACAGTGTCATTTCCCCAATACCTTGTTGTAAACGCTTGCAATCTTGATGGAATTGAATATATGTGTACACCATTTATGATTTATGAATGAATGAACTGTAATTAATGTATACTATGGGTTTCATGTTCAGTAACTGATATTTTTTTTCCATTGGGTCGAATTTCATATCATTTGGAGCAAACTACATCTTGTTTCCCCAAGGTTCCAAAACTAGTTTTTTATATATGATTGAATGAAGTGATAACATCCATGGGAGTTAGATTGGTTATGCATATGAGTCTATGATAATCTATTCTACACATCCCCTGCTTTAATTTAATAATTTGAGTGGGTTGTTGCACATTTGGGAAGCCATTTCTACCACTTACCCTGGAGGGATTTGAGCCCAAAATTGCCATATAAAATCATCCATCTTGTTCAGAATTTAGTAAAAATTTGCAAAAGTGTTTGGAGGGACATAATACACCCCTAAAAATTATAATTAAGTTATTATATTATTCATACACCTTCTTTGAAGATTTCGGAACAATTGAGCTGATTTGGAGACCAAGACACTAAAATTGGAAAATTGGGCATTTTAATAAAATTTCCTAAAAGGGTACATTACATTGGTATGAGAGAATGGTCTTGGAACCTATTGAATTTATGGATGGTATAGATGAATTGAATAAATTCATTAAGTCATGTGGTGATGATATGATCAGGCATGTTAAGCAAGCATTCGAATTGATGGCTAGCCAATTTATGGGTAGTAGAAGTTTCCATCATGAAGAGGCACATAAGACCATTTATTTTGAAGACCTTAATGATTGGTTGAAGTAATTTATGAAAAATAATTAAAATAAAAACTCATTAAGGAATAATCATCAATGCACAAGTAGGGAGGAGACCGAGGAGCTACAAATTTCTGTGGGTGGTGAAGAAGAAAAGGCATTACATCAAGAGGATCAAAAGTCATTCCCAAATGACTTTGAAAAAGATGAGGAAACATCACATGAGAAGGAAGAAGAGTACCTTGAAACTATTGAATATCATTCTGAAACAAATTCTATTATGGACATGGACCAAAGGGCATCTACTGATGGATGTTTGAACTATGAAGGAGTACCTAATGATGGGTGCTCACACCTCTATCTTGGTGACATAGAGATCAAATTTTAAAGTGTTGCTGCAAGCCAAAATTACATTAAACATGAAAATGAATACCTTGTAGCAGTTGAAGAAGAAACAAGATAAACTTCCCCATCACCACTTGAGCTTCATGAAGTTGGTCCAAACAAGAAGGAAGAAGATGAGGAGGATAATTTGCAAGAGCCTCATTTTCTTGAAGGGTCCTTGAATATGAATGAAAATAAGATCCAAGAGGCCCTTAGAATACTCCATGACACTCAAGAATTGGTATCAAATTCTTGTTGGAGAGCTACTTCCTTGGAGGATCCATCCTTGAAGACATGGAGAAGATCCAAAGAGCAATGTGCAACATCAAAGGTAATTTCATGTCTTTGATTTTTTATAGAAAAAATGTCATTGATCTTAGTGAATGGTTACATGAATCCTACTTGAAGAAAAAAGAAGTTATTCATAAGCTCACAATTCAAAATGAGAAACTTCTTGAAAAGTTGCAAGACACTTGTTTTTCCTCCTATGTTTCAGATTGTCAAATGGTAGATTGTTTGGAGGATACTCATGACATGGTGGATCATGAAAAATTTGGAAATTTGAATGTACTTGATGTGTTTGAATATGAACTTGAAGATATCCAAACACTTGATGTGGTGGAAGAGGAACTTGAATTGTCTCTTGATGAAGGATATGCAATTTTTAAAGAAGAGCATGATTCCTCTACATTGGAACCAATCTATGACAAAGGTTTCACACCCTTGAAGGATCTTCATGATACTACCCATATGGATCCTTCCCATGATGAAAATTCTAGACATTTTTATCATTTGGGTGAGTTAGTTCATTCTCCTACATCCTACAATTCCATGTTTTGCAGCCTTAGTCTCAATGAAGTATGGGTGAAAGGGTTCTTTTTTATGGTGCCACATGAGGAGTATGGAACTCCCAGATTTACTTTCTATGATGACATGGTTGGAGCACATTCTTATTCACATTTGCAGCAGCATTCCTTGTTACTTTCTGATGATGCACATCTACATGGATGCACCTATGATATGCATTTGAGTCACTTGAAGATTCATGGTTTTTATTGCTCAACACTTGGTTCATTTGATGTTGGAGGAACTTCATCCAACACTAGGGTGAATAGACTTATGATAGGAGAACATTTTTGTTACCAGCCACATACATTGTTATATATTTATGATTCACTCATTCATGGATGTATGGGTAAGATTTCTTTGAGTCATTTGAAGTCTCCTTGTTTTTGTTGCTCACTATTTGGTTCAAATTTGAGTGGAGATTCTTCATTCACTTCTTGGATGAAAGAATACATGGATGAATATTTTGATGCATATCACTTTCTTTTGGAGCAGCATTATAGGACATGGGATAATCACCTATGTCATTGGAGCAGATTTGATTGGTCACTTGAAGCATGTATGTACTTGGCAAATGGTAGTCTACTCACTGGGAGGTATAAACACTTTAATGATTTCTTGGTGAGGCACCTCCTTGATGTAAATTCTTATTATGTTGTTATATACTTTGATGATATATATTATGCACTCATGATGTTTGGAAGAATGCATACAATAAAATGGGATCCATGAATTCTCTTTCCAAATGGTATGGGTTGGAGAGAACTCTTAATTGTTGGAGTGCAATGCAAGCAATGGGACCCTGGGATAGTTTTTAGTCCCATTGATTTCAAATTCTTTGGGAAACAAGTAGTATGGGAGATGGATTCCCCACTTAATAAGGTTATGTTAATCAGAGTAGTGCAGCAGCAAGAATGGTGGTTCCTCTCTGAAATCTTCATGGAATCTCAAAGACTCAAGGTGGGCAGCTCAGTGGCAACTTCAAAGAATCATACAAAAAGCAGGTTCTTCAACAACCATGTTTGAAATTGCTTAAGGACAAGCAATATTGGGAAGGGAGGATTTGTAATGTCCCAAATTTTGCAATGGGTCACAATGGCCAAATCACATTTTCCATATTCATGAAAGTTGTCAAAGGGATGCTAAAAGTCAAATAATTGCCAAGGAGGAAAATCACTAGTTTCCTAGTTTGGGGTTGGAAGCTTTGAGATTTGGAATAAGGGGGATAATAAATGATGTTTAGACATTAGAATAGGATAAATATTTAATAATGTATATTATTAAATAAATACAAGATAAAATTGAAATGGCTATGGATAATGGAGACACATGGAGACTATGGGGCCCACTCAAGCTAGAATTCCTATGTTAAATGGCACCCTCCTCTTGTAATTTCAAATATATGGGAAGCCTAATTTTTTGGGATGGATTATGAGGTTAATATGCTTGGCCATATACTTCATAGGTCTAATTTGGGATGAATTGTAACTTACATGGGAGAGGAAGAACCAAATGGGAGTTTCATGGACACTTGGCTAGATTCCCCTCACATTTATGACATCTATGACACCAATGATGGAGATTCTATGAAATTTATGGCACAATTCAGATATGAAGGCTGAAATACTGACATACTGAAATTTCAAGACTGAATGGAGAATCTTATAGGTCGAATTTGGGAGTTGGAGAAGGCCAAGAGGCTCCTACTCAAATTTGGGAGGAGGGAAGGTGAAGAGAGAGGCCACATGGCATAGCATGAGCAGCCACACCAATTCGACTTGGATTGGGTTTATGGATGGATTTGGAACCTTATAAGACCAATAATGTTTATAAAATATAGGTATAATCCATGAGAAGAAGCTTTTTCTCATTTGTGAAATTGTCAATTGTGAATTGTGAGAGCTAGTGGATGACTAGTTTTCTTGCTTAAGCCAATTTCGAGGGTGAAAGATTCCCATCCTAGTTGGTGTTTGGAAAGTCCAATTAGGTATTTCATGGATATTTAATGGAGTATTATTTTCAGTTCCAAACTACATGAATTTCATGGACATCTCAATATAACCTTGTTCTTCCATTCATCTCAAATTTTCTCACCATATTTCAGCTTTATGGAGCGAGGCGCATTTGGTGAGCTATTCATATGTTTGAGGGAGATTATCTTGCTCCAGTGTTTTGTATTTTGATGTAAATTATATTTTATTTAAGTTCCAAAATCTCTCAGGTCGAAAATCCAATATATCTCATGCATTATTGTCCAATATTGAAGAAACGGTGTCATTTCCACAAGACCTTGTTGTAAACTCTTGCAATCTTGATGGAATCGAACATATGTGTGCACCATTGATGATTTATGAATGAATGAACTATAATTAATGTATACTATGGGTTTCATGTTCAGTAATTGAGAATTTTTTGCCATTGGGTCGAATTTCATATCATTTGGAGCAAACTACATCTCGTTTCCCCAAGGGTCCAAAACTAGTTTTTTATATATGATTGAATGAAGTGATAACAGCCATGGGAGTTCAATTGGTTATGAATATGAGTATTTTATAATCTATTATACATAACCCATGCTTCAGTTTAATAATTTTAGTGGGTTGGTGCACATTTTGGAAGCCATTTCTACCACTTACCCCGGGGGATTTGAGCTTAAAATTGCCATGTAAAATCATCCATCTTGTTCAGAATTTAGTACAAACTTGCAGAAGTGTTTGGAGGGACATAATACACCCATAAAAATTATAATTAATTTATTATATTATTCATACACCTTATCTGAATATTTGGGAGAAATTGGGCTGATTTGGAGACCAAGACACTAAAACTAGTCAAGAGCCAAAATTGTGAAAATTTTGGAAAATTGGGCACTTTAATAAAATTTCCTAAAATGGGACATTACAAGATCCAAGCCTCATAAGATCTAGTTGAAGATATAGTACAATGGATCAAGGACATGGGTTTTGTAATAGGATTTTGGGTTAAGATAATATGAATATGTATCCCATGAGAGGTCATTCCATGGTGAATGTAAGGATAAGGTTGTGATAGTGCTACTGTTAGTTTTAATACATACCTTTTAATATAATGAAGAATATTATTTGGACACCTTCAATTTGTGCATTATGCATGTCTCTGTGATATTTACTTTATGTTTACAGTCTTATTTTAATGTATGAATGGTGATTATGTTCAAGTGTTGCTGTGGTATGATGAATGTTGGAGTATCGATAATACCTCCACATGGTATAACCTCCGCACCTCTGGTAATATAAAACAAGTGGAATAACCACCAATCCTGGTGATAGGGCCTTGTGTTGGGTTTCAAATGTTCACCAACATCTGCAGGTTTTGGTGTAACGACAAACCTTACATGGTATCAGAGTAGAGGTATTAGGTTCAATTCCCTCGAGCTACGCCGGAGGCGGGGTGTTGCAATATTGGTACAACCTCCACATGGTATAACTACTACACCTCTGGGAATATAAAACAAGTGGACTAACAGCCACTCCTGGTGATAGGGTCTTGTGTTGGGTTTCAAATGTTCACCAACATATACAGGTTTTGGTGTAACGACAAACCTTACAATGAATGGTATTGTAATGCTCACTACTGTAAGGCCTCATTGAAACCATGCAGTTAAATGACCCTCAAATATATACCAGTCTTGGTTGTGCTTTAGGTGTGACTTTCTCCCTTAAGGGGATTGAAAATGCCAGCACACTAAACTACAGTGGCAACCCTTTGTTGACCCATGCCTAAGAACCCCAGTCTCCATTTTTCATCAAAAAATGGTTATGTTTCTAAGATCTAGTTTCTAACGTGCCTTGGTTAATTGTATGCTCAAACCGGTGATAATAAACCAGATCCAAGATTGACAATTTCGCAACCTAGGAGGCTAAACTATGAGGGTGGGAAGTAATGAAGTTCTGTAAATATATTTTCTATGGAGGACCACTTCCATATTAGTACAAATTTATATGGTTTGAGATTCCAATAAACTTAGCATGGTGGTTGTGACAACTTGCGGGAGCACCTAAGTATTGCAACAGATAGATGAAAATTGTGTTGTGGACTACAAGAGATTTGATCATATTAAATTAGTTAGAGTCATCCTTTAATAGGGATGTTAATTTTTGGGTAGAGATTGCTTTGTTTGGTTATATTTTAGAGTTCATAGTAGAGAACAACCAATCAAAACTAAAGGCTAAAGACAAACTTAAGAGAGGAGCAAGGAGAAGACATGGTTGGTTGTATTTGAATTTCTGTCTTTATATTGGATCAGGATGGAGGAGTAAACCCCTTATGCCCATAGGGAAAATTTGGGGTGATGATCCTACATTTTGAAAGGTAGATCTATCATTAATGGAGGGATTTTACTGTGCTGAATCCAAGGTTGAGAGATCAGACCAAAGAGCAGTGGTTAAAGAAAAATGGTTAAAAGACAAATTGCAAGAAGCACGAAGGATAAACATGCAACTAGAAGAAAATAAAAGGAGAGGGGAAGATAATGAATAAAGTCAAGAGGATCTACGTCAGATGGAGTGGAGAGAGGAATTAATTAGCACCAACTAAGAGAATAAGGGATAGACATGCTGAACAACCCAGTAAGAGGAATTTGGATGGAAGGCATCAATGAAAGGTAGGATTACGAGGATCCATTGCCATGTATTGAAGTGTTTAATTTAATGCCTGAATCAGCCCCAACACAGAGGAGGATCGTTAAGAAATATTTGGACCTATGAGAAACAAAAATAATCCAGAAAGTGAACCCCTCATTCAATAAGAAACTGGAAGCAACGGAGCTAGAATCCTCTTGATTGATCCCCACGTGCCCTAAAAAAGTATGGTAAAAATTCTTGAAATATCATGTTACAATTTCCTTAGTATAGTTAGATGAGTAGTACTAATAATAATTCTCAAATAAATTCATTAATAGGAGGAATCGATAGTAGTTCCCAACAAAATAGTAGTAGTCTCGTAGTACAAATAGGATCTCACAGGTTTATATTGGTAAGAACCCCAACTACAACTTCAAGTACAACACCTATGGAAGGAGTTATAGTAGGACCTTTATTGAGGTTCCTAGAGTTTTGGGGAAATGAAGAAGGTGATACGACTTAACACTAGTTTTTATGTGAAGCAATATGGAATGCTAGGGCAATTTCAATAGCATCCAAATTAGTGGAATTTCATACAACCCTCCATGGTAGGGATTTACAATGGTATATGAGACTTGTTGAGAGATAGAAGCACGTTGGAAAAACCAAGCACTTTTTCCTAGATGAGTTTTTCACAGCCTAAATTAAAGGAGCAAGGTGTCATGGAACTAAGGGAAATCTAACACAAGATATGGAGAAGCAATCTGGGTGTATGGACATCGATTTAGAGATGTGTTAACTAAGATGACATACCCAATCCACAAATATCATCACAAAAAATGGTTGATTCAAGGGTTGTTTCTACTGACGAAGATACACCTATCACAACAAGTAATATCCTCTCCTAAGGTTTCTTTGGAGTAAGAAATGAATATTGAATCTATTGAAAGCTATCCAAACTCAATGGGAATGGGGATAAGCACTTCATCCTCTTTGGATGAATTGTTGAAAGTACATCAAATGCTAGTAGAAATAAATGATCGGCTCTAATATTTGAACATGCCAAAAGCACAACAACCCCAGGTATGGTGCATTGGATGCATGACATAAGGATCACATCATGCATCAGTGTTTTAAGGAGGACAAGTTCTACCAGGAGGACCATTTAATACCATGCCTAGTGCGGAAATTTTGAAAATTTTTGTGGGAAACCCATTTCATTCTATAGGAAGGTCATCATATCCAAATACCCCAATAGGATCTCCTAGTGACTATTGTGAAATTTGTAGATCATTTGGTCACCTGCAAATATTGTGTCCTATGCATCCAAAGTATTCTTCAGTACACAATATATTCTATTGTTCATTTTATGGGTCCATGAAAAGTAGTATTGAGAAATGTAGATGCTTATATTCCTTTATAGAGAGGATGTACTAAACTACATTCCAATTTGCAAATCAATCCCAGGGGATGGTAGTAGAAGGAAATCGAGGAGGTTTTGGACGCAGGAGAGGTGGAAGGTTTGGATATGGAAGAGGAGGAGGTTTTGAATGTAAAAGGGAGGATTGTTTCACAAGACCACTGCGATGTTACAATTGTAATGAAATTGGTCATTTGGAACATGATTTTCTTTTTTCCTAAAATATTGTTGTGTACCTATTGCTGCACCAACACTAACAATAGAAGAATTCCTAGAGCTCATCACAAAATAGGAATATCAAGTAAGAAGTCCAACCAAATCTGTAAATTGTGAAACTTGTGAATACCATAGTGCAATAGGTTTTGTTGTCACTTGGGTAGGTGAGCAAACTGGAACGGATCAACAACAACCAAACTCTCTAGTGATCCAAAAGGTAGCACCAAAGAAAATGAAGTATATACCAATCCGACAGGAAGAAATTTATTGTGAGGAAGCAAATATGTTTGGTCAAATACTGACTTTGTTATCCCAAGAGGGTACAATACCGTCTCGCCAGAATAGGTCATAGGATATCAGAGATGAGGTTAGGGACCATGTATTGATACATATAAAGACTTTGTTTCTTTATGGATTTAGTTGTTCAAAGGTATTCTAGAATATGAAAATTCTACCCAACGACTATGCAAGATACTTTGTAACATTACTAATGTTGTGGAAGCCAATGAGGAAATTTGTGCTATGCTCTTAGAGAAAAATATCCAGTTGGTGCAACAACATTGAAGGAAGAGAAAGAGACAAGAATTATTCTTGGATGCATATGTACATGGTTATGATATGAAGAATGTAATGTTGGACCTAGTCTCTAATGTGAACATCCTTCCAAAGAAATCATGGGAAGCAATCGGTTCCCCAAGGCTAGTTTATTCCCCCATCTAGTTGCACATGGAAAACCAATTATGTATATTCCCCATCATTTGGTTGGAGAATGTTGAAGTGGATTTGGGGGGTGTAAAAACCATTGTTGATTTTGAGGTAATTGAGATTATGGGTGAGATAAACCCGTATCCTACATTGCTTGGAATTGATTGGTCCTATGATAAATATGGCATAATTGACCTAAACATTAGCATTATGAGCTTCTAAGTTGATGGTATGAAGGTGATGCAGCCGCTAGATCCACATAATGGGCCACATTATACAAAGTCAATTTAAGAAAATATGGAATTGGATGTCCTAGATGGGATATACTGTCTTACCATATGGTAGAAAGACGACTACATAAATCCAACTACAAAAGCTTACGTGAGTTGGAAAAGAATCCAGTCTTTCAACATTGATTCTGAATATGCTTGGGATAAGTAGAAGAATAGGCACAACAAGTTATCATCTAGACATAACGCAATGGTAAAATTGGTCAGATGCATTGGTGTAGACTTTAGTAATGCACCAACATATGATTAAACCAATGACTTGGACACATTCTTACAAGAAATGGAATCCTTAGTACAAGAGAAATACCGCGTGGATTCCCTAGTCAAAACACTTAGCGGGACTCCCACAAGATGGTAGGAAACACACAAGTATGATATTCCTGGTTGGGATACCACACAACTCACTTTGATGATCAGGTTCAAACCATCCCTGCATGCCAACATGGTGAAATAAGTCTATATGGGAGAGACCAATCCTTATCAACACATTGAATTGTGTGAGCAACAATGGGAATTAGGAGGATTGAAACCATAGTTATGTTTCCACCAATTCCTCCATGAGCTTGGACCTATTCTTAAGGCTTGGTATCTACATGAATAAACAAGGCAACAAACTAATTTCTAGAAGAAGTTGCACACCAAGTTATATCAAGATTTTTTCTTCTTTTCCACCAGTTACACAATAACATTGACAACTATCAAGAGTGCCATATTCACTAAATGATTCCATAACACAAGTAATTCATATATTTTCCTTGAGCACAAACACCTAGCATACGCCCACTTTGTTATCTCTAAATAGAGGCAACCTCTTTGTTGTGCAAAGGTAGAACAAGAATAGCTAGAACCTCGTGAACTTGAACAATTGCAATCCCTAAGCTTATAAGAATCATAAGGTGCTTGGGAAGTTAGCCACTCCAAACCAAATGATACCATGGAAACCTATACACAACCCATGTAGCTGAAGAAAATCAACATTGGTTCTGAAGATAAACTGAAGATAGAAGTAATTGGATATTATTGGGATGATTGAATAGTTTTTGAAATAACATCTCTTATAAAGGAGTATGAAGATCTGTTTCCACAAAAAATTACAGAGTTAAAAGGAATTCAAGGAGAACTCATGGAGATGAAAGTTTCATTAAATCCATATGCAAAACTAGTAAAAAATCTACCATATCGATTGAACCCGTGTATCGAATAGAAATAAAAGAAGGAGATTGACCAAATGTTGAGCGCAAGATTGATTTTCCCAGTATATGAATCCGAATGAATTAGTCCTGTCATGATTCAGAGCAAGAAAGATACTAGAGATAGCTGTGTTTGTGTGGATTTGAATGTTGGGTGTGTGCATGACCCTTTTATGCCCTTCAATGATGAGGCACTAGATCAGGTTGAGGGAAATGAAGCCTACTTATTTACAAATGGTTTCTTAGGCTATCATCAGGTTTGGATTTCATAAGAGGATAAGAATCATACTACATTTACCACTGAGTGGGGATCCTTTGCATACAATGTTATGCCATTTGGGTTGAAAAATGCATCGGTTATATTCTCAAAGATCTGAGTGATATCCGCTTTTGGTGAGCGATTGCACACATTATTAGAAGTATACTTGGATGATTGGAAAATTTATAGTCTACTTAAGGACCATGTTGTGCTCCTCATACTCATGTTGGATCGATGCATACAAATGGTGATTTCGTTGAACCTGCAAAAGTGTATGTTTTATGTTCCCTTTGGTAATCTACTAGGACATATCATATGCAAATACAGGGTCTTATTCAATCCTACTAAAATCTCTACTATTGTCAATTTGCAGGAACCAATGAAAATTAAGTAGTTACAATCCACATTGGGTTATACTAGGTATTATAAACGTTTCATCTGCAAGTATGCATCTATCACTGCACTATTGAGAAACTATTGAAGAAGGATGAGACTTTCCAATGGAATCATGATTGTGAGAAAGAATTCAATGATATTAAATAAATAATAGTGAAAAATCCAATCCTAATATCCCCATATTGGTAGAAGGAATTCTGTGTGCATGTTGATGCATTAGGAATTGCCCCAGGCATTGTTTTGGCTCAACCCAGGGAAGGAGAGATGGATCGTCCGGTTTAATTTTCTAAAAAATGTTATCACATGCATATTGAAATCAAAATACCATGGAAAGGGAGGGATTAGTTATGGTCTATGCATTACAGAAGTTTCGCCACTATCTTTTGGGAGGACATTTCAAGTTTTTCATGGATCATTTTTCTTAAAGTATCTGGTGAATAAGATGATATTAGAAGGAAAAATATGCAAATGGTTACTTATGTTCCATGATTTCTGGTTTGAATTCATATTGAATCCAATAAAACACACTCATGGACCAAACCATTTATCTCACATAGAATTAGGAGAGGTTGATGTACTGCTTAATGACCAGTTGCTAGACGATGCATTGTTCAGAATATAGTATATTCCAAATCATCTTGAAGAAATCCCTTTGTTTATCACCACAAGATAGGCCCCAAATGAATTCCCCCCCCCCCCAACACATGAGATACACTTAATTGTAAGAGTTACAGAATATTAGCTCAGTGCGAGTCAACTATACAAACTAGGAGTTCATAACATCTTGCACATGTGCATCTTAGATGATGAGAACAATAGTATTTTGTGGGAATTCCATGCTAGAGTCACGGTAGGACACCTTGGTGGAAAATCTACAGGCATGAAGGTTAACTGAAAGCTGAACTATGGTGGTCTACAATATTTAAGGATGCTAAGGACTACACAAGGAAATGTGATGTATGTAAATGTGTTGGTTGAACATCCCGTAGAGATGATATTCCACGGTATCCCATCTGAGCACTGCAACAATTCAAGAAGTAAAAAATTTATTTTGTAGAATTGATCCATCCACTAGTGAAGCATTCCAAAGCATGATATATATATTACCACAACATATTATTTAACCAAGTGGGATGA
The DNA here is from genome assembly GCA_001517045.1 of Pseudotsuga menziesii. Taxonomy (NCBI): domain Eukaryota; kingdom Viridiplantae; phylum Streptophyta; class Pinopsida; order Pinales; family Pinaceae; genus Pseudotsuga; species Pseudotsuga menziesii. The sequence goes on along the minus strand of LPNX010163595.1, from coordinate 72,318 downwards.
AGTTGCAACAATCCAAGATTGCTCCACACACAAAAAATCGCTCAATTCATTTATGAAAACATTATCACTCTCTTTGGATCCCCTAGAAATATAACAAGAAATCAAGGCAAGAATTTTATGAATAAGACAATTGAAGAGTTGACCAGCAAGTTCCTGATTCAACATCATAAGATTAGTCCATAACACCTGCAACCGAAAGGTGCAGTTGAAGCATTCAATAAAAAATTAGAGATTGGCCTAATTGAAGTTTTTTGTGCAAACATAGATTACAATACTATTTCCAATAATATTCACAAGTAGATTCCATTCCAGTTCATGCATGGTAAGTAAGAAGTGGTTCTAAATTCTCACCGATTTTATCCTTCCAAGTTTTCACATTGCAAACACAACACAAATGAAAGAAGAAAAATTTATTACGGAACAAATTGTAGAATTCATGGAACTTGACGAAAGGAGAATTTATGGTGGATTATCATGCAACAATGGAGAAAGGAAAGAAAAAAGCAAGGCATGATTTCCACATTAATAAGAAGCAATTTGTCATTAGCAACAAAGTGATTTTATATGACAATAAGTTTCAAAAGAATCCCGAAAAAAATACAAAAACCATTGGCTAGTACCATGTTTTGTTGCAAACAATAAGAGATTCATCAGCTGTAAAGATTGCATAGTTTGATGGTATTTTATATTCAGGATTGATGAATGTTGCATGCCTAAAACCCTATGTTTTTTATTAATAATTCTGCAAGATACCAATCCTACTTGTGGGAGTGCGTTAGTTAGGAGTTAGAGTTTGGTTCTTTCTATTTTTCAGTTCAGTTATTGTTTCTTTTTAAGTATTTAGATGGCTTATGTAGTTTCTTTTAGTTGCAAGTTAGTCAACATTATTGTGGTCAGAGAGGGACCTATAATTACAGTCCACTTTTTTCCATAATCCACTACAATATCACAACCATTCCTTTCAGCATATTGATGATCATTCATGGGAATCCATAACCATTCTAGCTCGGTTAGGTTGTCATCATGGCACGATGCACCATTTTAGCTATACCACAATTCTTGATGCCCAATTGTCCCACTCACATGATGGATCTGTCATCATTATCCCTTATCACACGTTATATTCACTAAACCATTAGCTCCAAATTGTGTGAGGGACATCATGGAGATATGATATCTCATACCAGGATCCCCGATGTATCATTTCATATACAATCCTTACAATGCAAAATTCCACCCCATCATAGTTTCCCTGTCTATAAAATGGATACATGACATCTCTTATCACCCATAGCCATTTCTTTCTCTACATTGAATGCTCACGCTTAATCCTTATTTCTTATAAGATTTGTTGATTCTTAGCAAACTGTTTCCTAGTGTATGGTCTCTTGTTGAATATGGAGACAATGGTTCCATATATAGAATGATGCCTTCTAGAAAAGAAAAAAATTAAAGATGAAAATTCAATTTCCAAGCGAGGTGGGTTGTTGTCTTCTCAATAGGAATTTTTTTCTCAGATCATCATCTAGTATTTTATTTTTTATTCAACTAAAACAAAATCTAAATACTGATAATGTTCAATACCAAAAGTGTGAAAATAATGCATAATTCCCCAAAGAAATAATTTTATGCTTTTGGGAGAAACTAAGAGGTGGAAGGACTCACAAATAAAGCAGAAGGCGGAGGAGCCAACGAAGGCATGGAGATAGGAAAAGGGGGAGGCTCTTAGTCCTCCCCAGCTACATCTTTGAAGGGATTACAGGTTGAGGGTATTTCGATCTCACTGGATGTGATGGAAGGATAGGGTCAATCCAATGAAGAGCAAAAAACCAAGAGGAAAATATACAGAGCGAAGGACAGATCAGTATATTCCCAAAGAATCCCTAATACATTTGATGCATATTCGATCTACTAAAATTATAGATCGAATCCAATATATGCAAGACCATGTGCTCATCAGGAAGTTTGTGGGAATGCAACCATTAGATAAATCCCTCGTATGGTGGATAAACTCATCTTGGAAACCTAAGGGGCACTATGACCTCCAACTAGGATCCAAGGGTTCCTTCACCATCTCCTTTCTTTACTTGGAGGACATAATATAATTATTGGATGTAGGCCCCTACTTCTTTTATTCGGTAGGATTATTCCTGAAACCCTGGAAGGAAAAATTCTACCCTAATAAGGAAGACATGATCACACCGGTCTGGATTGGAATTTACTCCTTTTCATGTGAATAATGAGATCCAAAAATATTGGAAGATCTAGGAAACACTTTGGGGAAATGTATCAATATCTCATAAAAAAACAAGGCTCAAATATACATGTCCTATGTGAGAATATGTGTTTATATGGATCTAACTAAAGAATTACCAAAAGCCCTCAAAATGTCATGGGAAGATGAAGACTGGGTGTAAACCCTAGACTATGAGCAAATCCCATTTTGATGTCGTAGATGCCATGAGTATGGCAATCTGTTTAGGGATTTCCCTATGAACACCCCAAAACCAACACCCATGAAGGAGGAGGAAAAAATAGACCAAGGGTTCACTCGGGTTTCCTCTTGCAAAAGAGGAGGGAGAAAGTAGGACAACCAAGAGGTGAATAAAAAGGTCTTAGTATCCAATAAATTTTAGTCCCTAGAAGATCAACCAGAGGAAATACATTATCAACACCAGGAAGGACAACAAGGGGATCACCACCAGCAAGAAACAAAGAAGGACTCTACTAAAAAAACATGTGGCACCACAGAAGGGAAAACTCGTGAAGAACTCGACCATGACACATGTGATGAAGCAGAGGATATGGACATATGAGATATGGATCTAGATGGAATTGAACAAGCCTATGGAGATGTCACGAAAGGATATTTCCTGTAAGAGCAAGTGGTATTACGAAAGGATTCTGTCATCAAGGAAAGGGAGATATATCAAGCGTCAACCCAGGATCCCATAGAAAATAATAGAAAGAATAACGATCCAAGTAAGAATACATGGAGGAAATCAAATAAGTAGAAAGTAGTGGAAGTGGGATGACAATTGGTTGAATCAATTCAGTACCCTACTATTAAGGCAACCCTAGGGTTATAATCACTTCCATTTTCAATTCTCAATGAATATAGAAACTTGGAATGTAAGAGGGTTAAAAAACACTCAAAATGTAAAAATCCTAAGAAAAATGATCAAGAGGACAGACCCAACCATTGTGTTTCTCCAAGAAACTAAATTCTCGATGAATAAGCTTCAGGAGATCAACAAAAAAATTTGGAAATGGAGTGGAGGAATGGTGATAGACGCAAGAGGGTATGCAGGTGGCCTAGGGATACTTTGGGATCCCAACGGAGTGCACCTATCAAGTTTTAATGGGAACAAATGTTTCATTTATATAGAATTCAAGGTAATTGGATTCTCACTCTCAGGAGTGATTACGAATGTTTATGGGCCTCATAACTCCCGTGAGAAACTGAATTTCATCAAAACCCTCAAAAACATCCATGAACGGACATAGGGGAGGCATTAGATCCTAGGGGGAGACTTAAATCTCATAACTCGTTGGATGAAAAGAAAGGAGGAAGACGTAGGTTGGACGAAGAATGTGAGGTCTTCAGAAACACCATTGAAGATATAAGGCTAGTAGATATTACCTCGGTACAGGGGAGTTTCACCCAGAACAACAAGAGGAAGCGTTATAGGCACATAACATTCCATCTAGATCGTATCTTAGTTTTAGAGTCAATAATGGAATCAAGTAGTGAAATTCACTCATAAGTTCTCCCGGATGTAGGATCAGATCATTCACCAATAAATTATAGTGGAGCAGTCTGGGTTCGCAATTTAAAACACACTTTAGATTTGAACAATTTTGGCTTGGACACCCATATTTCGCAAAGAAGGTCAAGCAGTGGTGGGATGAATTAAGTGAAGGTGAAGGCCAGAGTATGTACAAGTTTCAATAGAAATTAAAAAGATTAAAAGAAAGAATCAAGAAATAGAAGAGGGAGGAGTTCAGAAATATATTTACAGACAAAAAAATCCTTGAAACTATGTTGGCGAAGATATAGACCACAGGGATGAATTCAATATATACCACTAAACTTCAACACACCAATAGTTCGTCAAGAACGCTCAAAACTTGCTTAATAAATTTTGGCAAACCGCCAGGAGTGGACGCTGATGATAAAAAAATATCATATATTTTTCTTTAATACTCCTAGGATCACTAGACATCTTGGGTTACAAAGAGAGCTCCCTTCCATCCAAATATCTAGGTGCCCCCCTTGTTGATTCAATGGTAAGAAAGGGAACCTGGACGGATCTATTGGATAACATGAACAAACACTTGACAAACTAGAACATGAGGCCACTCAATTTTGTGAGCAGGATGGTCATGGTAAAATCAATCCTCTAGAAAATGCTAGTCTATTTTTTCTCCACCTTTGTTGCCCTGAAGGCAATCTTAAGAGACATAAGGAATATGCAGTGATTTTTTTTTATGGAGCGTGACAAATGAATAACACAAATGGGCTTTGGTAAGATGGGAAATGTTAGGTACCATGAAGAATTAGGGAGATCTAAACCTCCATGACCCAGAAAAGGAAAACTATGTTAGTGGGGCCAAGCTTTGGTGGAGATGGGCTACCCACAATCAGGAACCTTGGGAAAAGGTATGGCATAACAAATACGCTGCAGAATGGGAAAAGGAAAATCTTATCTACTTTTCAAAAGAAATCAGTGGGTATCACATCTAGAAAACTACTATGCATGGCAGGATATTGATCTAGGACAACAGTTTTTGGGAAGTCAGAAATGGGCAAAAGGATCAATCCTAGGAAGACTCATGGCAACAAATGCCACATTTAGGATGAGATATGGTGAAATGAAAACTCATCAGGGAATGTACTAACCAAGGCATCACAAAGGTCAAGGACACATGGGTAAACCATGATGATGAAGATGACTTTAAAGTTTGGGCTAATAGGGAGTGATGGTAAGGACGTGGTCTAGGGGAAGAAGTAAACCGAATTTAGGGCTTTAAATAGTAGAAGAAATCGAGAACAAATAGGGTAGGAAAAGTTGAGATGGGGATATTGTCCAAAAGGATCATTCATTATCAAGGACTCATATGACTTATGGGAGGGATTTGATAACTAAGATGTGGATCAGAAATGGCAGAAGTCGTGGAAGATAAAACTTTGGCCTAAAATCTCAATTTTTAGTTGGCTTGTCATGAAAAATCATATCTTAACAAGTGAAAACCTCAAAAAGAGAGGAATGCAGGGGGCTTGCCAATGTTTCTTATTTGAGAAGGGAAAGGAAACAATGAACCACCTGTTGGATGAATGCTCATTAACCTCCAGTATATAGGACCGAGAGGAAATGGCGTTCAAAATATCAGATCGAGTCAAACAATCTCCAATACAGACGCTCTCTAGGAGGTCAAACAACCCTTTCCAAAATCTTATCATTAACCATATATGGGATATTTTTCCACATTTTGTTCTATGGGAGATATGGATGGAACACAATTCCAGGATTTTCTAAGGAAAATACAAGAACCCTGAGGGGGTTTGGAATACCATAAATAAAAAGATGATAGAAACAATGAAAATGAAATCCTGGAAAAATTCTGACTGGGAAGCTACAGACTCAGAGTCTACCATCATGAGGGCCTTGGGAATATCATGACCTTTGCAATGTTTTAGCCAACAAAATAGAACAACCAGGACTGGTGCAAGTGGAGATACCTAGATCCCTCCTCACTTGGGGTTTTTCAAACTCAATTTTGATGGAGCTTCGATAGGTAATCCAGGCCTTGTGGGATATGGGTGTGTCGTAAGAAAATAAACATGTAGAATGCAAGGCTTCAATTTCGTCTTCATCGAAAAAGAGACCAACAACGCGATAGAATTTAAAGGCCACTAGTCGTAAAAGGAGACTCCCAGGTGGTAATACAGATGGCCAGAAATATCTAGCATGGAACCCTAAGCTCTAAGGTTGATCTGTCGGACCTCAACTTGTGTGCATTAAAAGTTTGTGTTTAAAGAATGCATTCAGCAGGTTAATTAATGGAACAGCATTAACAGAAATTAAAAACTGAAAACAGATGGAAAACAAACTGATAAACAGATATAAAGAAGCACAGAATCAGAGCGTCACAAATAGAAGTTGATAACGGAGTTCACCCCCTCCACTGGGCTATGTCTCTGGGTCCCCCGACGTTCCATATTCTGAAACGTTGCCACCACTGTACGTTACCATGACGATTCATATCCCCAACAGGCTGGGTATCTCTCATGCTATCTACTATACCATACCTGTTATTGAAATTCCGCCATCATGGATACCCGCTAGAATGTTACATATGATAGAGATGTTCCCGCCACAAATGTCGCAACAAAACTGTGCAAACCATTTAGAAATGTTACCGCACCATGCAATAAACATTTGATGTTGGGGCCTTGCCATCGAATGCATTGTAGAAGTTTTAGTCATCTGCGCTTCCGCCGTTGCAAAACTAGCCGCGGTATTTTCCTCTGATGAACTCAGTCTCAATCGGCTGTCATCTGGTTTTTCCATCAGGACGTATTGTCTCTATGTCTTCCGCAGTGACGGATGGAGCACGACCTCTTTTTTCCATTTCCGTCGATTTATTTCGTCGATCCTTGAGGTTTAAGTTTCTGTCGTTGCAGCTCCTTATCTTCCTATCGCTCCGACGTTGCAGAAGGAGATGTCCTTGTGACCTCCAATCCTTGTGTTTCTGCCATCCGATGTCATTTAAGTTTCTGCCGTCCGATGTCATTTAAGTTTTCGCTGTCCGATGTCATTTAAGTTTCCTCCGTTGCGGCTCCTTATCTTCCTATCGCTCCGACGTTGCGGAAGGAGATGTCCTCGCGACCTCCAATCGTTGTGTTTCCGCTGTTGCGCTGAACCCTTGTACCATATTGGATCAGTGTAACTTTGAAGAGGAATAATCCTCTAGATCATTCCTCCCCATTGGAGAGCTTTTGGACCACCAAAAGCCTGAATTATTCTACAAGTAAGTGAGAGTATAGCTCCCTCACTTTTCCAATCTCCATCCATCTTGCTTTGCTAGGATGCATTCCTTTCAGCCCCACTCGAAGGTACTCAGCATTCCCCCTTCGTGAAGTCCTTACATTTCTGTCAAGAATAACATCATCCTGCAACTTTCTCATATATTCAGGTGCCATATCATCAATGGAAGGAATCTGTATGTTAATTTCCTCATCCATGATCATAGGAGGCTCATACAGTTTAAGATTCTCAACATTGATAACTGAGTAAATTTGCATGTATGGAGGTAAATTCAAGCGAAAAACATTAGTACCAATCTTTCCAAGATCTCAAAAGGACCATACCTGATAGGCTTAAGCTTTTTACCTTCACCTTTCATTCTTTCTTTGGTGATGTGTAACCAAACTCTGTCACCAACCTGAAATTGATGATCAACTTGATGCTTGTCATGCCTGGCTTTGTACTTTGCCTGGCTCTTCTCCAACTGTTCCTAAACTGCCTGCTGCATTGCTTGGATTCTCTGAATGAATCTTAGAGCTTTATCTGCATCATGATTTCCATCCACTGCATCTTTGCCAAAAGAGAAGTCCATCGGTGTTTTTGGCAGATAACCAAAACAAGTTTCAAAGGGAGATCTTTTCATGGAAGAATGAACTGCATGATTGTAGGCATGTTGTATATACTGCAACTGCTCATCCCAAAGTTTAGGATGTTTACTACAATATCCTCTGAGCAGCTGAACCACTGTCCTGTTTACTACCTCTGTTTGCCCATCGGTTTGTGGATGAAAAGCTGTACTTTTCTTCAGTTTAGTGTCCATAAGCTCCCATAAAGTCGACCAGAAGACTCCCAAGAACCAGGAATCCCGATCAGATACAATAGACATGGGTAGCCCAAAATGTACCCAAACATTCTGAAAGAATAGATGAGTTGTTTGTTCAGCAGTGATCTGCTTGTTACATGGCATTAAGATACACATTTTGCTGAATCTATCCACAACAACATATAGATAATCATGCCCTTTTCTAGACATAGGTAGTCCTCCTACAAAGTCCATAGAAATGCTTTCCCAAGGACGAGAAGAAACTGGAAGAGGTGTGTACAAACCCAATTTCCTATTGCTAGGCTTACTCGTTGCACACATAACACAACCTCTTATGTATTTAGCTACAGTTTCTTGCCTTTGAGGCCAATAACAGTGATTCTGCAATACAGACAATGTTTTACTTACTCCAAAATGTCCTGCAATCAATGAACTATGTGCCTCTCGGATCACATGCACTCTTTCTTTCTCTGGAATACAGAGTTTACCAAGATGATACAAGAGTTGATTATGCACATAATAGTTCTCTTCATGTTTACCATGGGTTAATGATGCATATACTTTCTTAAAATCTTTATCTTCTGCATACTGTTCAATGTAACTTTCATGTGTTAATGAACTGTTCTGAAGAATGATTGAAGCATTCATAGGTGGCCTTGATAACATGTCTACTACCTTGTTATGAATTCCCTTTTTGTACTTAATTACGAGATGAAACTGTTGTAAGAATCCCATCCATATTAAATGCCTACTTTGTTGTACTTTAGTTTGAGATTATAAATATTGAAGTTGCTGATGATCAGTATGTATAACTGTTTATTTTCCCATAATATAATGTTTCCACTTCTTCACACTTTGTACTAAAGCATACAACTCTTTGTCATAAGTCGGATAGTTACTCACCGCAGTAGAGAACATTTCTGAATGGTAACAGACTGGCTTCCTCCCTTGCATCAAAATGGCCCCCATGGCAAACCGGTTGGCATTGGTTTCGATCTCAAATGGCTGCTACAAATCTGTCAACGTCAGAACTGGGGCTGTGCTAATCCTTTCCTTCAAAGTGTCGAAGGCTCTCTGATGCTTTCCTCCCCACTGGAAAATTTCTTTAATGCTTGTCAACGCATGTAATGGAGCAGCAATGGAAGAAAACCCAGAAAAATTCTGATTTCAGTAACGATGCTAGGCCGTGGCCAGTTTACAATGATAGAAACCTTGGCTGGGTCCACTCGTAGGTGGCCTCCACCAATAATATGGCCCAGATATACTAAAGAGATTTTAGCAAATTCACATTTAGACATCTTTACATAAAGCCTCTCCTTCCTCAGTACATCTAGAACTTTCTTCATATGTACTATATGCTCTTCCCAGGTTTTGCTAAACACTAGGATATCATCCAGATATACAATTACAAAATCATCAATAAATGGTCAAAAGACATCATTCATGACCCGCATGAAGGTAGCAGGAGCGTTACATAGACCGAAAGGCATTACAAGCCATTCATACAAACCCTGTTTCGTTTTAAAAGCTGTTTTCCAAGCATCATGCTCAGCAACACGGATTTGATGATACCCACTATGCAGATCCAATTTTGTAAAGTAAGTTGATGTTTCAACTGATCAAGCAAATCATCAATGCGAGGAAGAGGATACCTATTTTTAATAGTGATTTTGTTAAGGCCCCGGTAGTCAATGCACATCCTCCAAGACCCATCCTTCTTCGGAACCAAGACTATAGGAGAGCCACAAGGAGAAGTGTTGGGCCGGATGACCCCCTTCTCAATCAGCTCCTGAACCTGCTTCTTGATCTCCTCATTCTGCATTACAGACATCCGGTACATGGCTATGTTCGGGAGTGGCACATCCTACTGTAAATGTATCTCATGCTGAATCTCTCTCTTCGGTGGTAACCCCTTCGGATCTTGAAACAAATCATCATACTCAGAAATGATGTCAATCAGTTCAGATTTATGCTTAGGGTCACATTCTTCAAAAGATTTAGAGATTTCATCATTTTTCATCTTAACCATCATCAACACGAAATTCTTACTAGCATTTACCAACCTCTTCATTTGTCATGCAGAAACTATTGCTAGATTGGTCTTTATCTTATGTGCTCGTACAATATATTCCACACCTTCTTTAAAAAGATGATACTTATTCTGCTCTCTATAAAAGACTGCTTTCCGGTCATACAAATATGGACTCCCAAGTACAATTCCACAAATGTCAAGTGGTACTACATCCAATTCTAACTCATCCCTAAACTTTTCAGTAATTGCAAATTTTAATACACATTTCTTTGTAACTTGCAATCGTGTATCATTAGTAACCCAACCTAGAGGATAGGGCTTTTCATGAGGCACAGTAACTAAATGCAATTTCTTAACCACTTCTTCTGATGTCAGATTTAATTGTGAACCACTATCAAACAATGTATCAATCTTTGTGTAATTTGCAATGACACGAACATGAAACAGTGCACTTCTATCTTTATCATTTAGCTTAGAAGTAGATGGCAGATTTGTACTTGCACTAGAACTTGATTTTGCATCAATGGGAAGTGCGATACTTTTATCCTTACCTTGGATTCCGACAGTTGTAACCTTTGTTTCATCACTTGAGTCAGATCCCAAGTCTTGAATAACTGCTGCAGTAGCTTTTGCTTTTCCTTTGTCTTTGTTTCCTCCGTACTTCTTTGGCCTTAACTCTGGATGAAGTTTCCAACACTTAGAGACATCATGTCCCTTCTGACAATGCGAACACGTAGGCTTTTCACCCTCTTTCTTAACAGTAGCCATCTTCTTTTTCCCCTTATCTTGACCTTTTGATTTGCTGTCAAATTTAAATGACTTCTTCACAAAAGTATCATTAGTATGCTTACCCCTGGCTTCTAAATGGGTAGCTTGAACACATACATCATCCAAATTACTGGGGTTAAACATCAACAAAGTATGTTTCAAATAATAATGCATGCCACCAATGTACTTAAGAAGAGTTTCCTATGTATCTAATGCAACATTCAATGCAGTAGCCCTTTTTCTGAATTCATGAGTATAGTCTTGAATGCTTTGTCCTTTAGCTTGTCTAAACATTTGCCAACCCGTGGTTAATTGTTGAATATGACCTAAAGGATAAAATTGCTTCCTTAATACCTCAATGAATTCATTCCAAACTGAAATAATTTTACCATTCTTTCGAAGATCTTGCTGAATCTTGATCTCCCACCAAGTAAGAGCCATTCCACTCATTCTCAAAGTTGCCAATTGAATTCTGGAAGGGTCATCATTAATGCCCTGCACCCTGCAATATACTTCAAGCTGCTTGATCCAATTGTCTAACTTTTCAGCATCTAAATCTCCATTATAAATTGGTAACTCAAACTTAACATCCAATTTGAAATAAGGCATATTAGAATTTGCATTAGCATTTTGTGAATGAGAAGCATGAGAAGAAGAGAGAGTTTGAGTAGTATCAAGAGGATCACCATTTCCTCCTACTCCTTTACCTTTTTCTTCCTTCTTCACTTCTGTATCTTTGGATGAAGATCCTTCTTCTTTCTTCTTCCTTTCTGCTCGCTCATCGAGTAGAATTTCCATCATGGCTTTCATGCTCATAAAAGCCTCCAAAAACTCAGACTCCGAAATAACAGTTTTTTCCCGTTCTGTATGTCCTTCTTCTTCCCCTCGTGGAGAAGACATGGTTCTTGAGAATGTTCTCCTTGAGCCAATCTCAGGATATTCTTCAACTAATTCTCCTTCACCACGCTTTAACCTGGACCTGGTAAGCATTCATAAACTTGCACAAGCAGTCAACCAGCTCTGATACCATAACATGATCCGTCGGACCTCAACTTGTGTGCATTAAAATTTTGTGTTTAAAGAATGCGTTCAGCAGGTTAATTAATGGAACAGCATTAACAAAAATTAAATACTGAAAATAGATGGAAAACAAACTGATAAACAGATATAAAGAAGCACAGAATCAGAGCATCACAAACAGAAGTTGATAACGGAGTTCACCCCCTCCACTGGGCTACGTCTCCAGGTCCCTCTCCAATGGGTATCGATCCAATTAATCTTTTTAAAATGGTACAAAATGGTTCTGGAAACAACTTCAGCAACTGTAAATAGAATGCTGTAGAAAGTCTTTAAGACCTTTCTCTGGAAATTGCAATCAGCCTTCGTAGGGTAAAGAAAGCCAAAGTATGACATAGAATGTCGACTTCCACAGTAACAGCATCAGAACACTTTACAGTAAACTCTCAAAGCTTCACATAACAGAGAAATGATGTACTGCGTTTTGAACAAACTGATTCCCCCCCTTCACTGGTGGCTAGCCTCCTCTATTTAAGCATTCAGTGGGAGGATAAGTAATGGATTCGTCTCTCTCTTTCACACAGCCGTTACCATATGTTAAAACTAAATCATGCAATTCGGCCAAATTGCTACCCAAGCGTTATGGTACCCCGACGTTCCATATTCTGAAACGTTGCCACCACTGTACATTACCATGATGGTTCATATCCCCAATAGGCTGGGTATCTCTCATGCTATCTACTATACCATATCTGGTATTGAAATTCCGCCATCATGGATACCCGCCAGAATGTTACATATGACAGAGTTGTTCCCGCCACAAATGTCGTAACAAAACTGTGTAAATCATTTAGAAATTTTACTGCGCTATGCAATAAACATTTGATGTTGGGGCCTTGCCATCGAACGCACTGCAGAAGTTTTAGTCATCTGCGCTTCCGCCGTTGCAAAACTAGCCCTAGTATTTTCCTCCGATGAACTCAGTCTCAATCGGCTGTCATCTGGTTTTTCCATCGGGACGTATTGTCTCTAAGTCTTCCGCAGTAACGGATGGCGCACGACCTTTTTTTTCCATTTTTGTCGATTTATTTCTCCGATCCTTGAGGTTTAAGTTTCCGTCGTTGCGGCTCCTTATCTTCCTATCGCTCTGATGTTGTGGAAGGAGATGTCCTCGTGACCTCCGATCCTTGTGTTTCCGCCGTCCGATGTCATTTAAGTTTCCGCCGTCCGATGTCATTTAAGTTTTCGCCGTTGCGGCTCCTTATCTTCCTATCGCTCCGACATTGGGGAAGGAGATGTCCTCCTGACCTCCGATCCTTGTGTTTCCACCATTGCGCTAAACCCTTGTACCATATTGGATCAGTGTAACTTTGAAGAGGAATAATCCGCTGGATCAAAGGTGTAAAACTTGTGGAGACTAGAAGGAATGCTAGAGCAGATGGCAGAAACCTTCAACCCCGGTTTATCCATCACCTTCAACCATGTCAGAAGGAGTGGTAATAAGGTGGCATACATATTGGAGAACCTCAATACTAAGACCCAAAGAACAATTAAAGCAAAGGACTATGTGGAGGTGATAGACATGACAACCAGGGATAGGTGTATCAACCTCACAAATTAAAAAAATGATGAGGATTTGTGGAACGGAGAGGGAAGGAAATGGGAGGGATTGGAACAATCCAGGTAAAGGTCTATTTACCATCCAACTTGTAGCTAGATCATGCGAAGGGAAGGTTGGCATAAATTCATGTAGCTTCATGATCAATACATAGTATTTTCAATCAATTGGAAAACGAGCATATATGAATAAAGTAAATGGAGGATCTGAGTGAATGCATGGGATCTATCTGTGTAGTACCACGAAGCATGAGTTGGGGATCATAGAAAGGATGAGTCTAATCATGGCTCATAATGGAAAGTTTCTACTTAGAGGTGAGCAGGGTGGAGAAAAAATACTTAACAACAAAACAAAACTATGCAAGTACTTAGTTGTTATTGCAAGCAAAGGAGCACTGATGATTGGGAAAATGGATGTTAAATAAAGGAAGAACGTAAAGGACAACAAGGAAGGAGAAAGCAGGAGATGGTTCTAGAGGATGAGAATTGTTGAATGACCCATGCTCATAAGAAATCCTTATGGGAAGCTTGAATGTTTGAACTTGGCTTGTCCACTAACATCCAACAAAGGATTAACAAGACCAAGTAGAAGTTGTGTATGGAACTGGACAAGGACACCTTACACGCGGAATGTTGCAAAGACAAAGACTGGATCCTAGACTCAAGAAACAATGTGGGAAGAATCAATCTCTATGAGTGAATCATGGTGATTTTTTGGGTAATGAAAAACCTGATGGGATGAACGATGTGGGAGAAGAAGGAGATGGGAGATGATGAGGAGTAGCCTAGGAAAAAGAGGATAGAGATGAAGGAAGAGTCAAAGGTGCTGAACCAGAAGATGGAATCCACCTTGCAGGGGCTCGACATGTAGGTTCCTCCAGTACAACCTCCTCCTACATCCCAATAGGATCCAATGGGTAGCAACCTCCATGGTCGCATCCATGACCTTCCTTATATTTTGTTGTAGGATTTATTTGTGTTTGTTAGGTCTAAATTCCCAAGGTCTATATTTTGATGTGATAAATAGTATATATCTATTAACAATGACTATGTGAAGTAGGTTTGGTAAATTATTTAAGGTATATGTATGGTCTGATTAGAAAGGCATGGACTCTCTATGAAGTTTTTCTGAAGTTATGTTATGTCAAATGTATGTTATGAAATAGTTCGTCTATGTAGCATTTTGGTCAGTGAGTCGGGAAATGATGTTATCTACAGGAAATAGCCTGTGTTTCATGATGTAATTTTCTCTTTACTATATAAATAAAATCCCCTACTTACAAAATAAAATAAATACCAAAAGTGATAATCCAATGTTTTTCAGTACCAGAGTCACATTTGAAGGACTAACAGTTGAAGAAGTGCATGAATCTGTCATGAAGTAGAGTTGACTTGAGGTCGAGTCAAACTTTGTGGTTAGTTTATGTTAGCCCCTTCATTTTTTAAGTGGACCAAGAAAGTAGTGGAAGAAGAGAATTCAAAGGAAGGTAGCTATGGAAGTCACAAAATAATAGAAAAAGTAGCGGAAGGTACTGGTAGTTGCAAAAGAAATATAACAATTACAATAGTTTTAGACACGTTTCAGACCCATAGTGCAAGTATAAAAGGAAGCAGTAGATGAAGAAGAAAGTGGTGCATGAACAAGTGGTTGGGAGGGTAGACCCAAAGAAAGAAAGCATGTGCACAAGCGTACAACTAAGAGATCCATGCCTTAGAAGAGCCAACTATTTAAAGAGTATAATGGATCAGGGTCATGGGTTTTTTAATGAGATTTTGGATTAGATAATATGAATATGTCTCCCATGATGGGTAATTCCATGTTGAATGTATGGCTAAGGCCATGATAATTCTATTGTAATGCATACCTTTTAATCTAACGAAGAAGATTGTTTCCCCCCCTTCATTTTTTGTGTTATTCATGTCTATGTGATATTTACTTTCTTTTTACAGTCTTATTTTAGTGGATGAATGGTGCATGTGTTAAAGTGTTAAAGTGTTGTGGCAGCGTGATGAATTCTATTGTAATGTTCACTAATATAAGGCATCATTGAAACCATACAATTAACTAACCCTCAATATATGCTAGTCTTGGTTTTGCTTCAAGTGATACCTTCCCTCTTAAGGGGATTGAAAATGCCAGCATGTTAGACTATAACGAAGACCCTTTGTCAGCCCATGCATAAGAGCCTTAGTATCCATTTTATGCCAACAAATTCTTTACTTTTTTGGCCCAAAAAAGGCTTTGATACTGGTTATAATATACTTACAACATAAATTTAGAGCAAATACAGAAGAACATAAGTGAGCATAAATACAACTAGAAAAATATCTCTTGTATGAAATATATTCAAAATAGAGAGATATGTTCACTTGCCTTTAGTAAGCACCTTGGGGCCTTTATTCAATAAAGAGTGCCCTTTTACATTAATCCACTACCCATTAACTAAATAATGGGATTTATGGCCTTGTACATTGATAAAGTACATTGGCTAGGGTAGGAACCTAATAAAATAGCTTGAAAGATTTATCGTAATGTATTACATATATGTAGGGGTGGCAGGCGCGGGGGGGATTCTCTTGAATCCCGAAGGATATGTAGAACAAACCTTTGCTTGGGGGCTAGGTAGAAGAACCAATAATGAAGCTGAGTGGCTGGCCCTTATCCAGGGTCTCCACCTTTTAAACACTAAGAAGCTTCGTAAGGTTTTGATATTTTGAGACTCAAGGCATGTCATCTACACAAATTGGTCAATGGATATCCTACAGGAGCTATCAATTGTCGTCGGCTATATGTAAAATCCAAGCTTCTCATGATCAACTCCTATGAGACTTATCACATTCTTCGGCAAAATAACACAGCAACTGACAGTATGGCTAATGTGGGAGCCTCCCTCCCACAAGGTCATTATAGTCAGGATGGCGCTCAGCCCATTCTCAAAACCATTCCTTAATGCGGTGGTGGAAGCATCCCTTTCGACCATCCACTACTCAAAATTTTACAATGAAGCTCTTATCCCTCCTCCAACTCATTAAAATTTCCTCCACCCCCCTCCTTCTCCTCCTTCTTCTCCTCTTTTCACTCCTACCCCTCCCCCCTTATCCCCCTATCCCTCTTTTCTCCTCCCCCTTCTACCTTTTCCCTCCCCCCCTCTCCTATCTTTCTTCCCCTTCTCCTTCGTAGCTGGCCTCCACTTTATCGGCAACTCCTTGAATTTACACCCCCGTCCTCTCAGCTCTTATCCCTTGGCCGCGTGGACTATCATCGGTCCTCTTCTCTCCTCGATCCCTCCAAGCATTAAAACATTCAGGCTGTTGGTTTCTTGTTATTCTCCCCCGCACGCTTGCTCTAACTCCAGTCTTCTCCTTATGCCGCTCCCTTGCAACGCCATGTATTCATTCTCGGCTCCGGATTTCTCTGGCTCTCCTAAAACGCTATGAGTTTTTTCTGAATGTGGTGACTGGTATTGAAGGAGGGAGGCTGCAAGGCATCCCCTGGCAAGCTCTCCCTCTCACTCGCTCCTTTGTAAAGGAGAGGCTTGCTCTCGCGACCTTCTCCAATTGCCACTATAATGTCTCCTCCTCGTCTTGGTCTATAGGCACCAGTTTTGGCATACATTCCACTCATTCTGGTAGTCTGCGTCGAATCTTGGGCTGCCTCTGCACCGGGTGGCAGGAAGGCGTTGTGGGAACGTTGGTTTGCTCTAACAAACAAGGGGGCTCGGTGCTTCAACAGGAACTTTTAGTGCTGAGTCACTTTCTTAATTCTCCCTTGCTTGAAATTTCGAACATCTCTCTTGCTACTGACCCATTATTCAGTCAGTTCGCTTGCATAAAGATTTCTGCAGATTCTGGCAGAATGGCTCAAGCTGGGGACAACGCAGGCATACTGGACATTAAGAAAAACCTGCGGCGTTTGTACGAGATGGTAGCCATAGGAGTCATGGATAACAAGGAAATAGCGCGGGAAATCAAAAGTATGGGAGAAACAGTGAGTTACACCTCATTACAAATCAGTAACCATGATTCTCGAATTGATGACAATGAAAGCACTCTGCGAGAGATGATGGGTAAAGTGGAAAGGATCCAGGAAGATCTTGAGAGGTTCATCTCCATGAATTAGGGAAGCAAGGTCAATGGTGCAACTGTTGAAGCGGAGCGTCCAATGGAGGAGGAATCAGTTGTGCAGCCAAAACACTTCATAGGCAACCAGTAATCTGTTCTTTTTTATTATGGATACATGTTTTTCTGTCTTTTGTTATGTAAGCAATATATAAGGGTCTATACTGCCCGGGATGTTAGCTATCTTGGAAGAACTTGGAATACAGTTTTTTGGAAAACTTTTAGATTAAGCCTACAGTGCTTCAATTTTGATATGCAGGATTATCTTTCCTCATTTTGATCTGTAATGAATGGCTGTGCACAGCCTGTTTATAAAATCCCTTTTTCAGTTTTTGTTAAAAAAAAAATGTATTACATATATGATAAGTCAAAATATCTATTATATAAGGTTACAATGAGGTTGAGTTAATCCACTTTATGAATGTGGGATAGACATAGAAATATATTAAAGTGACATAAAGCATGAAAGAACAAAATAATATAAATTCAAAAGTGGCTTTATTAAATCCTAAATACTATATCTAATTGATCGTTACATAAAGCTATGAAATATAAAATAGAGAGATATGTTCACTTGCCTTTAGTAAACACCTTGGGGCCTTTATTCAATAAAGAGTTCCCTTTTACATTAATCCACTACCCATTAACTATATAATGGGATTTATGATCTTGTACATTGATAAAGCACATTGGCTAGGGTAGGAAGCTAATAAAATAGCTTGAAAGATTTATCGTAATGTATTACATATATGATAAGTCAAAATATATCTTATATAAGGTTACAATCCACTTTATGAATGTGGGATAGACATAAAAATATATTCAAGTGACATAAAGCATGAAAGAACAAAATAATATAAATTCAAAAGTGGCTTTATTAAATCCTAAATACTATATCTAATTGATCGTTACATAAAGCTAGGTGCTACTTTAACACCATCACTTAATGGTCAATCTGATAGCTACAACAAGTTTCTCTTGAAATTTTACATGCTTGTTAGGACCCAAAGACTTGATGGAAACATCTGTAGTTTGGTTCTCTATGGGATAGTATTGCAACTCAATGGGTCCATTTTCTACAAGTTATTGGATGAAGTGGCAATGTATCTCAACATGCTTGATATGTTCGTGAAAGACTATATTCTTGGTTAATTTTAGTACCCTTTATTGTTGTAGAATAGGGGTGTCGGATTTGTCTATTGCATCTTCATATCTTAAAGCATCCTCTCAATCCAAATTTCCTCACATGCTCCTTTCACTGCTCCTCAACATCAACATCCATCATTTCCAAGACTAACATTTCTACCTACGATGCACCAATGTCCCTTATTACTTGGGATATGGGAGGTATCTTGATCCATATATTGATTCAAGTCTAGATAATGATAGACCTTCATCATCCTCAATAATGACAAGTTAGATACTCACATTACAATTCATCGCAGCAACCCCATGTTCCTTGTTACACATTCTGAAACATTCACCTAATCTGCATCATGGCACCAATATTTATTTATAAAAGAATCCATGTGGCATCACCAACAAATCAACATGAACATTATTATTCATCTCCATATTCATTGACATCATCGACAACATCTCATAGTTGACTAGCTTGGTGCACTTACTAACTTCAATGATCCATTTGATCATGTTAGCACCAAAGCCATAAAGAAGTGAATAATTTTTGCTCTATCCAAAAGTTTTCTATTTTTTGGATAAGTTTTAAAATCGTATCATCGATGTAGATTTACATGGAGGGAGAATTTTAAGAATCCCCTCAAACGCCTCACATTTAGATGAATGCACTTATCCGAAACTTGATGATCACTCGGGATATTACTAAATTTATATGTATAATCAATGGGAAAATTCTGATGATACATGGAAAAGTTTGAAGGTTATTTTATCAATAATATGATATGAATATATAACTTTTTTATGAGTCTTTCACGGAATTATAAAATATTGTAAAATATGGTTGAATCTTTCACAAAATCATAAAAATCTTGTACAAACATGGCAAATCTTTCACAAAATTATAAAATCTCGTAATTTTTTTGGCAAATCTTTTACATAATTAGAAAATATTGTAAAATCTTGGTAAATCTCTCATTGAACTATAAAAACTTGTAAAGTATTATCGAATTGGTTGAAATTTGACTTGATAAATTTTCCTAGATAATTTTGTATTCACTTTAGATTTGTCGTGTACTCTTGTACTAGAAATCCTTGTAAACAAAATCCAAGCTAATTTGTTGACTTATCATAACTACTTGTATGCTACTAGTTCAAACCTCCTAAGAGATCAAATGTAGAGATGATTTCATAAATGTTTGCAATATATACAATTGATAACTTTATCAAAGTGTGAAACTCATTTATCCTACTACACTCAATGTACAACCAATTTTCATAAATTATGTTGGAACCAACCATTCCCCTCAATCTAAAATATGAACAATTTGTTTTACTCAACAAAGGTCTTTAACTTTAACACAAACCCCATGGATCAGTGGAAGTCATACCAAACCAATCAAGCTACTACAAAGAGCTCAAATCATAGTCAATTATTAAATGTGAACTACAACCATTCAAGTGACTAACAAAATCTTTAACCAAAACAAACACAAACTTACAAACTTGAAAAAATTATCTGAAGGCAAGAAACAAACAAACCATTAAAATTTGTCAAGATATAAAAGCTATAAATCCATTCGGTTCATGTACTTGAGCTTTGTGTTATTTGACCATCAAAACATCAAATATAAAATAGCTTGCAATAACGGAAATGTAGCTCCAATATTACAATGTTTAATACTAAGTATAGAACCTGTTTTTACCTGAAATGTAACTTCAAATTTATATACGGTAATATTTATCCCTACAAGAATTTCCCTTTTCCAACCTACTCCAAAAATAAAGGAATACTAAATTCAAACAACTAACAAGAATCATATAATCTATTATATTCCATTCATTATCTACACACCACCAATGGAACACGTAAACCCAAATAAGAGTCCCCTCATGTATATTGTGTAATACCCTAGTTTTGACCCCAATTGCATTAAATTATATATGATGTAAATAACGTTATGAAATCATGGTGTGGAGCTCAAGGCAAAGGCCTCGCCATGGATTTAGAGTTTTATGTTCGGCAATTAAGATCGATGTTGATGGTTCACGTACTAGCCAAGCACAATATAATTTTGGACATCATGTAAATATGCAATTAATAAAAATACCCACAACTAGCTATATCAATGCAAAATTAAAAGAGATGGGGGCATGATTTCACAAGGAATAGGGGGAGAATATTCAAACCCTTGAGCCAATAGTGTTGAGGTGAATCTCAAAGGGAAAACCCATAAAGCTGTCAACTACCCATTTTGTCTTTTGTGCCCAGTCATTTAGAAATTGGTTGGGGTAGTTAATGCCTTGGGATGGTAAGGTATGGCATTCAAATTCGCATTGGGGAAGCCACCCTTTTTTGGGAAAACAAAATTTGACTTATGGGGCAAGTAAATACTTGGAAATGGATGCCCAAGCCATTATTCACCCATACGTTTTGCTCGCTCACGCAGCTGGAGCTTCCTGTTCATTTCTCCTTCACATTTTCAACTGTTTTCCTCATTTTCCATGACTAGAAAATATGTTTTTGGGTTGCTGAGTGAATGGACAACAGAGATTCACAATTTTGAGGTTTATAGCAGTCATTTTTACTCATGCAATGCCTAGAATCGTTATTGAATTTGAATTGCTCACTCAGGGGATTGATTTCCCCATTTACCAATCTGTTTTTCGTTGCAAAACATTTTTACTCCATACCCAGAAATCCATTTTTGGTGATGTTCAATGAATGGGAAGATAGATCCACAAATTGGGTGTTTAGGGAGGTCATTTTTTCCCCTGTGAAGCCCATAGACGTTTCTGAAATCGTATTTTCTCACCTAGGGTTGTTTTCCCTTTCACCAATTTCATTTTTGGTCCCCAGGACGTTTTTCTACAAACCCAGAACTTGTATTTGGATGTGAAGTCCATCCTTGTGTTGGATTGGATGAGTAAGTCCAAGGAACCCATATCTTGTATGGTTTGAATTTGTTTTGATGTGATTGTTGGATTGGTTGAGTAAGTCCAAGGAACCCATATGCTATTGGCTTGTTGCCTTAGCAATCTGAGAAACCCATTTGTTAATTGGTTTGACTGTGTTTTGATGTGAAGGTTGGCTTTGCTGAGTAATTCCAAGGAACCCATCTGTTAATTGGTTGAGTGTGTTTTGATGTGAAGTTTGGCTTGGTTGAGCAAGTCCAAGGAACCCATATGTTATTGGCTTGTTTCCTTAGTAGCCCGTGAAACCCAATTGTTATTGGTATTGTTGTGTGTAAGTATATTGTTCCCTAGTTCCTTGTGGAAATCATGCCCATAATAGGGGTTGCAGTGGTGCTGATATATTGATGAGCACACTGGCATATGGTTGGGTGGAACATTACATCGACATAGCTGGTTGCGGGACAACTCCTTTTCAAGATAAGTATTTCTTGTATTTAACTATGCAATGTATTTGTTTTATGAGTTATTATGAACATGATGAATGTGTTGAATAATATTTGCATGTATTATGCATTTGTGTATAAGTTTATGTTCAATGCATTTTATTATTATGTTCATGGGGCTAGATTGCCTGTTTTGATAGTACCAACAGCGTAGTCCCGTCTTCTCCATCGGCGGGATTAGGGGAGCGGACGTGACATATTGATTTAGATAATATATTGTGGTGTATCAATTTTCCAATTCTCATGTCAACCTTCATTTTCTATGATCTAAACATAAACTTTTCTAGATGAACTATTATTATGATCCTCCAAAGCATTATGCTACATATCAAGTTCATACTATTATTAATATATTTTTTTCTTAAGGCATTTCATTGAAAGGAAGAGTGTAAGGTTATTACATGGAGAAAATAAGATGTAGGTCGAGTAACAATGTCAATGGAAAGAATTGAATGATGAAATATCACTTTATAATAACATCTACTTTGAGCTATCGTACGCAAAAAAAAAAAAACTATTTTGAAACCATCAAAGGTAACTCCTAATAGTTGTACACTAGTTATAGTTACAACATTTTGAAGGAGATAATTACATAATTGATCAAGATAAAGAAAAAATATCTATTCATTTTTCTTACGGTAATGCTTGAATACGCCATATTTAAAGGCATAGCATAAGCAATTTGTTGATTCACTATATTCAACAGAGGACATTAAAAATGGCTATGGGTATGAACTCAGAAGGGATGTAACCGAAATCAGCTATGAAGATTACTATTATGTATGGCACCTTCATATTTGGAATAGTAATTAGATATGGGAACAAAATCCTATGTTCAGATATAGTCTTATCAGTCAACATTGTTCAAGAATCCAATCGGTCATTGTTCAAGTAATTTGGATTCACCCTATTCAATCGAGGGAAGGAAAAATGGTCTCTTTGAACGATGTTCATAAATTACCTTGGGTTGAAAACATGCTTGTGAGATCATTTTCTCTAGGAAACTTGAAGTGGTGAAACTATTTTTCCATGTGGTGTCTTCACAACAACTTTGACTCAATAGAAAAAATGGTAAAAAAACTCTTCTATAAACCAAAACCACTTTGAGAAGTCGCATTATTCTATGTGGATTTGATCATTTTAGTCAACAAACCTAAATAAAAAGTGAGGTTTTTTCCGGGTGAATCTGCTCTCCCGCCCCTTCCCCCCCCCCACCTTGAGACGAGATCAAATCAAACAGTAGGTAGATTGATCAACTAGGAAATCGGGCATGTCCATGTAGGGAAAAAGGTGAGTAAAAAGGTTTTTGGTTATGGGGAAAGACATCTTTCCTTGGATGTGTTATAATATGATCTATATCTAGAGTGTACTTCATATGGTAGATCATATGCTTGAACAATGTTGACATGTAATATACTAGTAGAAAAGAGAAATTTATGACTAAAAACACTACTAAAATTTGATATAAATGGATAATTTTAGTCATGCAACTTGTAGTAGTTTAATGGTGGTCACTTATAACACAACTAAATTCATGACTAACAAAAATTAGCCATGTATTGGTTGTTTAAATTCGTTAACTTGGTAGTATATTTAGTAGTTTTCATAGTAATTGATTGTTTTTAATTGGTAGTTTATTTAGTCATTGTAGTCAATTATTGCAGCTACCTAGTAGTTTATTTAGTCATTGTAGTCCTTTATTGCCATGAATTGGTAGTTTATTTAGTTCCTGTAGTAATTAATTGTTGTCAACTAGTAGTATATTTAGTCATTTTATTCATTAATTTATGTCAATTGGTAGTATATTTAGAAAATGCATTACAATATCATTTATTAATTTATGATGGTACACAAAGGAATCAAGTTGACAACCTCCTTCTTGTAAGACATGTGCTCTTCCATTGAGATAACACCCTTTAAGAGTATTTATTGCTTCAAAAATTAAGCTTATTTCTTTAGTAGGTAAACATGATCAAATCATTGACATAATAAGACCATACATACATGATGTTATTTGAAATTATAGATTTATTTTCCTTTCCTAGCTTGGTGGCTTCACATAGGTTGAGTAAATCACAGATTACTGTTACTAAAAAATAATTTTCATGCCAATACACAATCCAAATGCAAACAATTGACTATCAAAAAACCTGAACTCATATAAATTGTTAAACCATAAAGACTCACCAAAGCATTTCAATCATTTCAATGTTGGTGATTCTATATGAATAATGAAAGATGACACTACAAGCTTTAACACCACTTTTTGTAGTTTTCATTAAAAAATAATAAATAACTTGTGTTTAATTGTCTTATTTTATATTTACAACTTTAACGGGTCAATTAAAAAACAAAATCCATGTGATTGCATGAATATTTAATGCTTGGAGATTGTTTTGATAGTGAAAGACATTATACAAATCACATAGAAAGAAAAGGCATTTAGGCTAATGACACCATATCCTAGCTCTATAAATAATAAGCATCTAGTCAATAAACATGAATAGGAATATAAAATAGAATAAAAATTTATAGAAGACTAGAAGCAACAGTTATGGAAATCATAATGTACTCAGTCCTCCATCATAGAACTTGAAATATAACCAATTTCCCAGCATAGCGTGTTCAAGTTTTTCCACGTCTAATATTTCAACCATTAATTTTTCTACTGATTTTTTTCAACATATGCATTGACCAACAATCAAAATGTACTATCAAACCAACCTTCAGCAACATGTTGCATACGATATTCAAAACTAAGTACATAAGAACAATCTAACTCTATATAATTGTAATATGTGATATGTAAACATAATTTATATTTCTTAGATTACAATGTAAATCAATAAATTTAGTATATTATTTCTTCGCTACCTATGCAAGAAGGAATATTGTTTCTATATTCTAATAATTTATTGCTAGAGCTTCCTACGTACACAACTAACAAATTGAACATTGTTTTCAACTCGTCGTGCATTGTAGTATTAATTTTAGAGACCATAGTGCTAACATTTGTCCTTAGTGAATCTTATAATATAGGATGAGAGTGAAATCCTCCACTAACCCTAGGTTTTGGAGTTACATAAAAATAAAAAGAGAACCCACATCCTTGATATTGCATCTTCTATTTACTCTAGGTACTGCAAGAACTTAAAACCTTTATTCACCTATTAGAAAATAGAGAATGAAAGCCTCACTGAATCTTATAATACAGGATAAGAATTAAAGCCTCCAATAACCCTAGGTTTTAGAGTTACATAAAAATAACAAGAGAACCCACATCCTTGATATTGCATCTTTTATCTACTCTAGGTACTACAAGAACTTAAAACCTTTATTCACCTATCATAAAATAGAGAAAAAATCACTAAGGATGCCACTTCATGATTGGTAGGTGGAAAGAACAATCACGAGTCAAGTTTCTACGATGGTCAAGATATATAGATAATGTCCTATAACCATAACTTAAAAAATAATCCATCACTTCGGGTAACATGTCAACTTCTTTTTAAGTCCCCAATACCACATCCACCCACCAAGCCAAGTGTAAGGGGATAGTATAAACACTTGTATTGGATTTATACCTATGAAGAAAGTGCTTTCTTAGAAAAATAATTTTAACTACTAATGTACATTATGAATTTTTATGCAGTCCCAGTTTTATTTTCCTAGCCTTGGTGTATTTACTCTCCAAACTACACAAAGGCCCTACAACCTAGATTACTATGTTCATTTTCTGAAAAGAAAATGATTCTAGTTATTTTTAGATTACATTGCTTTTACTGCATGATTTTTAATAAAGAAAAGGGTGTAGAGTGAAACTATTACTAATTCTATAAACTTAAAGACTTGCTAAAAAAAAAAAGGAATCATAAGATACAGCATGAACATTTCTTTTTTGATCACACAACACAAATCTTTAAATTACCTTTATTTTGGAAAAAGAGATGAACAGATATATCTAAACTTTCTAATTCAATGGAAATCTATTTTTTTAGATTCCTAAGATGTCCTTTCAAAAACAAAAATGATCGACAAATAAATATTACTAATACTATAAAATAATGCCTGAAAGAAAATAGTATTTTTGGAAATTTATTTTATCTCTTTTAAACTTCAAATAAAATGTTTACAATTGAGACCTAGTCAAGCTCACAATATGGATCATATTACCCTTATCCTTGGAGAAACTAAAATCAATGCCAAAATTTAAAGCTGTAATTTTAGTAGTAGTAGTCACTTACAAGACACGATCATTGGTTTTAATGCAACAACTAGTGAGCATAAGTGGATGCACGTGACTCTCCTAGAGGAAACCATAGCCAGTCATAACTATTATTGTGAGCAGTCATGAGAAAGAGGTAGAATAGGAAAAAAAACTAACTATTATCCATAATATTAGGAAAAATATTCAATCTGAATGAACTGATGAACTATTAATACCATGGGAAGACTAAAAAGGAATCGAATTGGAAAGTTTTCAAAGAAAAGAAACCCAAAATGGATAAAAAAACTATACCTAGTGAAGTTGTTGTTTCTATTGATAGGAAATTGACCTACACCATAGAAGATCCATCGGTGCATGGATTGAGATCACTACCGAAATAAAAAAGTAAGAAATAAATAACTATTTAACTATCATTTGTCCTTCAGCATGCATGTAACTTGGTTGATATAATCTAAATTAGAGAATCTTTGGAAACCTACAAAGAGCTCAAATAACCACAACCTTTCTCATTTCTATATTGACATTTCAAAAAATCAATAAGATTTGGAAAGTATAACACCCTATTTGATCTTTAGGTTAATGAAACTCCTAAAAATCCTAGTATTAATGCTTGACAATATTTGAAAAATACATTAGAATTTGTGGGTTGGGAGGGGGGTGCGAGTTTATCTATAGTTCAAATTTAAAAGGTGACAACAAGTGTTTACCAAACCTTGATACAATGCCTCCTTCACCAAATCCTGGGTCCTCTCATTGTTAGCCACCTATACTCATATTTCCATCTATCCAATCATAGTCTTGCTTTGATAGATTATCCAAAGTATGGACAAATAAATCCTACACAAAACTTGATCACTACTTGTAGAACCAAAGGTTGGTTCTACTCAAGCAAAGAGAAAACTAGAACAAAAGGAGATTATCTAAAGGGTTGAAATTTATCCAGAGTAATGGTTCCTTCTCTTCTCATGATGTATCCTCGGCCTAATATCCCTTATTTCTATTAGTAGTGAGGTTAAAGAGTCTAGGAAGAGTGAAATACATCTCATACAAGTGGCATGCATGCATGACCTTTGCTCATAGCCTGTGCATTATGCATATTTTTTCATTTGTTTGGGTATTTTAACAGTGCTCACAGGTTTACATTGGAGACTTGTGAGCTAGTCATGATTGTTACTAGGAATACCAACATGCATATGGTAAAAGGGTAAAATAAAAACTAGATATGCATTGCTATCCTTGACATAAATTGTGTTGGTCTCTTTAGTCAACTAACTTGATCAAGGGTGACCAAATATAAGTATAACATAAATACATGGACATTTTGGTTTTGAAATTAGTTTGTCTCTATGCCTTGTATTTAGATAAGTTTTTATGAAGCTTTAAGTGAAATTGGGCATCCATGAAGCTAATAGCTTTCTGCGTTTCTGATTAGAGACATAAGAATCTATCAGGCCTTCCAAGTTGTTGATAAGAGGTAATCAATAGTTCAAGCTTTGAATTTGATACTTGAATCCATTTACTTTTCCAATTGGAGGCCTTGGCCCCTCAAAGTTTCCAACTGGGGACTTAAGAAGGTAGTAATCCTTTTAAGTTCCCAGTTGGATACCTGAGAATCTATCAAGCCTTCCAAGTTGCTG
Organism: Pseudotsuga menziesii; assembly: GCA_001517045.1. Classification (NCBI taxonomy): domain Eukaryota; kingdom Viridiplantae; phylum Streptophyta; class Pinopsida; order Pinales; family Pinaceae; genus Pseudotsuga; species Pseudotsuga menziesii. The sequence continues at coordinate 44,490 of LPNX010163595.1, read as the reverse complement.
ATAATAAACCATTGAAATTCCTATGTTTCCAATTAGAGACCTCAACCATCTATAGTTACCAATTGGATACTTCAACCCTTAAAAAACTGCAATTGGGTACCTACCTAATATGCTATTCACTCACTTAGAAGAAGAGACCAATTACAGGAAATTTGAGGTCTAAAATGGGCCTCCTAAGGAAAACAATAAAATAATAGTTAAAATAATAAAATAATAGTTATTAATTTTGGAGGAAGAATGAAAAAAACTACTTTTTTTGTTCGTATTTTCGACATATCTCCCTGTGTTTTTACTCAAATTCTGAGCGGGAGAGCTCATTGGATGCGGAATTTAATTCCGCATCCAACGAGTACTTACACTGCATACTTTTGACGGACCCCACTACCCGAAAAACAAGAAATACCTGGAAAAAAAAACATGATAATGACATCATCGTCACATTTTTCAGGTATTTCTTATTTTGGGGGTAGCTAGGTCTCTAAAAAGTATGCAGTGTGGGTACTCGTTGGATGTGGAATTAAATTCTGCATCTAACGAGCTCCCCCGCTTGAAATTTGAGTAAAAACAAAGGGAGATATGTCGAAAATACGAACAAAAAAAGTAGTTTTCTTTTATGACAAATATGTCAATTCAACCATTATGGTTGACTCATTTTATTGAAATTCTATTGGTTCTTGAATTCCAACTCACAAAATTTATTGCTGGCGCATTTTCTTATAAGGCCCATTTTAGACCCCAAATTTCCTCTAATATGATTTGTGACAAACTAGTATACTTTGATTTGTATTTTTTTTTCCTATGAGGTTGAAACATACTCACCTGAAAACCTATTCAGTCACCTCCAAGCTGGAAAACAAATATTATACTTAGTGAGTTATATTTCTGATATTTATGCTTAGTATTTTAGCACTCATTTAGTAGATCCTTCAATTCTTGAAGTTGTATGCTCTCTTAACCAACAATTGCATCTTTAACCCGTGTATTAAAAAATTAAGACAAAAATGCGTATACTTCTCACTTGTTTAGGTCATATTCCCTTCAATAAAGAGATTTAACCTTCAACATGCTGAAACAAATGATAGCATCCATTGTTTGAGCTTCTAGTAGCTTGGGAAATGGATTTTTGGGCATATAAGAAGGAAAGCCATGTTATTCACCTATTATTCTTAAATTACTACAGCTCTCTCCTCAACGCTTGTTTTCTCATATTTTTTATTACTTTTGCGTTATTTTGCAGTGTTGAATCATGACAACCATCAAATGAAAGAATAAACTATTTTCCAAACCTTTTCCAGTACTAGAATCCTTAGGGGATGAACGGGGTTTAAGAGAAATCAATTTACAAGAGGACTGATTGTATGAGTAGTGCATTTGAGCTTGGTGGGAATCCAATGTTTGTCTAAAAGAACCTAATAAAAAAATACTTCCATCACAATGTTTTCAGACATAGAAGCAAAGTACAATGCTAGTTCAAGCTCAGAGCAACTGCACATCCTTACAAATTGACTTGCCATGAACTATAACTAAAGATTTCAAAGCATGAAGAAACCAATGCCAGAGCTTGTTAAAATTATTTTATGTTGCCAACGTGAAGAGGGGAAAGTCTTTATTTTCATTTTCAATTTTTTTTTTTCGATGTGTTATATTTTATTTTCTTGAATAGAAATTTTTAGCTTTAAAATTATTTGTTGCAATTTCAAATTCATGGAAGAGTTGTTTTAGGTGGAGTGTTTTCATCCACCTTATGTTTGTTATTTGGTTTCCTTTGCTTTTCATATTTGAAGTATTTCACTTATATATATTTGAATTAGACAATGGATTAAAGTTGAATCCATTCATACGCTAGATATCCAAAAGAAGAAGGATGAGAATCTTGTGCAAATGAAATAATGATTCCACCTTTATTTATTTATTTACTTAAGAAACATGAATTTTGGAGTTGTAAATGTTTTCATATGAAAATAATGAAATTAAAAAATAAGTCCCTTAGATGTAGACATGATAAGGGAGTCCATCGCAAGCATTTTCAATGTGTGGGACAAGCAAGAACTAGCATGTGATATATATGTTAAGCAATAAAAAAGAGCATTAAGAGGTCAATGAACAAAACCATCCTAAGGATGCATGAAAAAATAGAACAAAGAAAGTTAATTACATTAATGTTATTTCCCTAATATAAAATCTAGTATATTTTATCAATGTCTATTGACTTACTAGAAACTCAATCACATAGAAGACATTTTGATAATATAAGTTACATATAACAAGTAAAAAGGATACAATCAATTCAACTTTTATTAATGTGTTACTAGAATTGGATCAACAAAATACTTAGCAAGGAAAAGTGTCATGTTCAACTTGGCTTGGATAAATAGGTTATCATAAAAATGTAAAAATAAATTCATATTTTGTTTTTTACATACTTTTTGGGCCTTATAGAGAGACATGCAAGTTTTTCTTACCGGTCAGCACGTAAAACTCATTGACCCATCAATGACCAACAAGTACTCCTAGTTAAGACATGTTCATGAAAAGTCTTGCCTTGATTCATAGGGGAACTGAAACAAGATGTTTTTATAAGGAATTCCAAGTTTAACCCACAAGTACATTCTAAACCTAGCAGGTATGGTAACATTGTTTAATACAATATACTAAGAACCACAAATTCAATCTTGAACTTTAGAGCATCATAACATAATATTATCTCTTCCATGCTCATCCGAGATCCAAAAACTTTTTAATATTCATAATCTCCAATCATAGTTACATATATAAATGGTAAATTGCATAATCCTTTCAAATAAAAATCTTCTCTTAAAAATATGCTTTCCAATCATGCATCATCTTTTCAATTAAGAGTTTCATTGAGAAAAAAAACCAGAGGAAATGGATTATAACTTGATAATCACAAGTAGAAATATGCTTTACTTGGAGACCCATAAAATTGGCAGTTGAATCAGGATTGTTAGAAAAATGGTGTGATTTAAAAAGTTCTGAAAACCAACACATTCCAATAATCTTGGAAATCTTGCAGCAAAACCAGAATAACCAGAAGAAAACCATCTTTGTTACCATGCAGTATTGAACAAGAAAAAACTAGAACATTGAAAACTTTCATTGCTAGAATATTATAAACACACTACATACTTAGGATAAAAATATTTAATCATTTTTGGTTAATTTCCTTTGCACTGGCCTAAATAGTTGGCATCCACTTGCACCACTTGGTCAATATTTTCCATATATACCCCACGAGAGCCTTTATATTGATTCTAGTTAGATTCTTCCAACTTTATTGACTGCCTAGATTATTAATTGTGTCTTCCTGTAGATTCTTCCTTTATACTGCTTTATTCCTGCTTTTCAGTGGATAAGGTAAAGCTAGTCAACTAGGAAACTACTATCTTTTGTGACCAACCCATCCTCCATGATTTTCTCTTTAGATTCCATGGTTAGGAATATTTTCCATCACTCATGACAACTCACTCATGCTTTAGCCAATTCATGAACTCCTTGATTGATTTGGAAAGTGCTTTAGTCACCTATGGGGGTTTATCATATTTAGTAAGTCTTCTTTATGAGCTAGCATGAGTTGTCTCCTTAGCAACTCGATTTTACCTATGAGGGATGTATTATTTATGTACACTATGTTGATCAATAATACATGAAAATATTTATGGATCATACTCCATTTCTCTTGTATTCAATCTCATTATTCCTCTCTCTATTTTATTCCTCGTGTATGCTTGTGAGAAATATCTTGTAGCTATATCCGTATCTTGTGTTTCCACATGGTATCAGAGCTCCAATTTTTACATGGTATCATAACTCTAAAGTGGTCAAGTTATACATATTTTAGGAGCTATTAGTACTCTACATCAGAGCGCATCCAGACTCCTATCCCTCACTGAAGAAGAGATTGAATTGAGCTTACAAGTATTTCTAATAGTTTATATTTGTGCGGGTTGCAAAGAGCATCTCCGGGAGCGAAAAAAACAACTAAGCATGGATTCCTCTTCAGCTATGATCTTGAATCCCTTCAATTATCATGAATGGAAGGCCAATATTGGTATTTTGTTGCGTAGTAAGGGACTCTATAGAGTTTCCTTGACTTTAGAGTATGAGCCCAATGCTGTTGTTGATAAACCTAAGTGGCATAATATGTTGGCTGAATCCTATTGATTGCTTTGTCTCTCAATTTATCCCAATCTTCTTTTTCATCTTGATTGTTTTACCATTCCAAACCAAGTATGGACCAAACTAGAGTCTCTCTTTGGAGTTCAAGATGAGATAAGAGATCATCAATTGGACAATGAGTTATTCTCATTGAGTCCAAGCAGTTTCGATTCCATTGAAGGGTTCTTCACCCAATTCAAGTCACTTGTTCTATTGCTCAAACAATGTGGAATTGAGAGGAAGGAAGATCAATTGCTACTTTCCATCCTTTCAAAACTGGGTCCTAAATACTTGGTTTTTGTGTCAAATTTCCATGCTACCACGCTTGTTATTTCGAATTGGAAAATGCCTTATTTTAGTACATTCTTTGATTCATTGAAAAAAGAGAAAGATAAATTGATCTAAATGGTATCTCTTAGAATTTCCAAGGGAAAGGATCATGCTCTTATAGTTCAAGGAAGTAAGAATGCAAATTCAAAAGATAAGCAAATAGTGAAAGAGAAGAAGCCAAAGTCAGATAATGAAGATGAAATATCAAATCCTGTTGATGAAGGTTCAATGGAAAAAGTCAATAAGAAAGGGAGGACATCCAAGTGTTCGTATTGAAGAAATGGTTTTCATGCTGATAATAAATGGTTCAAGAAGAATATGGACGTCATGTCTCAGTTGCTTGAGAAGTATAACACCAAAGTATCAGCTAAACTAGAGAAGCCTGTTGAATCTTCATAACATTGCCATAGTGCACAAGCCCGAGGTAATATCAACTATTCCTTGAGTGATAGAGTTATATCATTTTTTTCAAATATCTGATATAGATTCATTTTCTAATATATCATAATCATAGATATCACTGTATTTCTTGGATAAATCACCCATCAGTCCACTAGATCCATCTCTGAATGATTGTGTTTTTCCACTCTTCATCCAACTCTTCCTCACTCCATTAAAATGATTATGAATATGATTTAGAAGTAAGTTTGAAATGTGATATACAATTCATTACATCATCCATACCATTTACCCATCCTCTGAATACTCCTAAGACTATACAAGCCCCAAGTTCACTACTTGATTCCTTATTGGTCTCCTATGCAGTGTCACTTGTTTATATTGGTTTCAAGTGTTGTCTATTTTTCACTAGTTGGTTATCCATGGAATTAGTCATATTTGGACTTATGTTAGACATTTTTTCATCTTTTCTAAACATCTATGGTTCATATTTCAATTCTATATATCATTCAGATTTACTCATCCATTAATTTTTCGTAGTTGCTCATCTTTTTCATACTATGGACCTATACACTCATGAAGACACTAAAGATTTGGTATTTGTTGCTACATATGATAATAATTATGATATTTTAAAGTCATTTCAAACTAATTTCAGAATTGGGAAGGTGGTACAACAGTTTGAAAAGAAGATACATGGCCCACTTCACCATTTTACAGTTATACAAGGAACTGATTGTATTGAATTTTTTACTCTTTGGGAATGAGTATGCAGAGATCTATTTTCCTTTTGAGATTGTGTTTGCAGATCGGAGTATGTTGGCAGAATGAAGCATTCATATAATGCTCCTCCATCATCAGATGATAATCTACAAGGATCCTTTCCTCTTCTTTTTTGTAGAAACTGCACTCTAGTCCATAATCATGGAGTTCACATCTTATTCATAAAAAATTTCTATAATAAGTAGTTCATTCATCTCATTCAAGTGAATAAAAAGACAAAATGAAGATATGGTGTTCATTTAGTGTCTTATCCTTTCTTGAGGGAGTATGTTCCCCATGTGGTTTTGCTTCTTTCCTCACTTTTCTGGACAAAAATAATTGTAAGGGGTGACCATAGCCTTGTTGATGGCCCCTATATACATTTTTATTTCAAATTATTTCATATACTCCATCATAAACTCAGACATAAAGAGGGGTGTTAGAATATTATAAACCCACTACATACTTAGGATAAAAATAATTAATCATTTCTGGTTAATTTTCTATGCACTAGACTAGATAGTTGGCATCCACTTGCACCACATGGTCAACACTTGCCATATATACCCCAAGAGCACATTTATACTGATTCTAGTTATATTATACCAACTTTATTGACTTCTCATATTAGTAATTGCGCCTTCCTGCAAATTTTGTCTTTATACTGATTTATTCCCGCTTTTTAGTGGATAAGATAAATCTAATCAACTAGGAAACTGCTATCTTTTGTGGCCAACCCATCCTCCATGATTTTCTCTACAAATTCCATGATTAACAATATGTTCCATCACTGATGACAAATCACTCATGCTTTATCCAATTCGTGAGTTGCTTGACTAATTTGGAAAGTACTTTAGTCACCTATGGGGGTTTATCATATTTAGTAAGTCTTCTTTATGAGCTAGCATGAGTTGTATCCTTAAAAACTCAATTTTACCTATCAGAGATGTATTATTTATGTACACTATGTTTATCAATAATACATGGAAATATTATGGATCATACTCCACTTCTCTTGTATTCAGTCTCGTTATTCCTCTCTATTTTCTTCCTTGTGCATGCTTGTGAGAAATATCTTGTAGCTAGATCCTCTATTGTTTCCACATTGTATAGGAGCCTCAATTTCTAGATGGTATCATATATGTTAGGTTTTCAAGTTCTACATATTTGAGGAGCTATCAGTCCTCTACAACAGAGCACATGGTCTCCTATCCCTCTATAAAGAATAGCTTGAATTGAGCTTACAAGTATTTATCCTAGTTTATATTTGTGCAGGTTGTAGAGAGAATCTCTAGGAGCGCAACAATAAATAAGCATGGATTACTCTTCATCTATGATCTTGACTCCATTCAACTATCATGAATGGAAGGCCCACATTGGCATTCTGTTGCACAATAAGGGACACTATAGAGTTTCTTTGGCTTTAGAGAATGAGTCCAATGTTGTTGTTGACAAAGCTAAGTGGCATAATAGGTTGGATGAATCCTATGGATTTCTTTGTCTCTCAATTTCTCCTGATATTATTTTTCATCTTGATGTTTTACCACTCCAAACCAAGTATGGACCAAACTTGAGTTAAACTTGAGTCTCTCTTTGGAGTTCAAGATGAGATAAGAGCACATGAATTGTAGAATGAGTTATTCTCTTCAAGTCCAAGCAGTTTTGATTCCATTGAAGGGTTATTCACCAAATTCAAGTCACTTGTTCTATTTATCAAGCAATGTGGGATTTAGAAGAAGGAATATCAATTGATTCTTTCAATCCTTTCAAAATTGGGTCCTGAATACTCAGTTTTTGTGTCAACTTTTCATGCTACTAGGCTGGTTATTTCGAATTCGAAAATGCCTTCTTTGAGTACATTCTTTGATTCATTGAAAAAAGAGAAAGATAAATTGATAGAAATAGGACCTCTTAGAGTCCCCATGGGCAAGTATAATTATCTTATAGTTCAAGTAAGTAAGAATTCAAAGTCAAAAGATAAGCAAGTAGTGAAAGAGAAGAATCCAAAGTCAGATAATGAAGATGAAGGATCAAATCCTACTAATGAAGGTTCAGTGAAGAAAGTCAAGAAGAAAGGGATCATATACAAGTGTTATTATTGCAACAATGGTTTTCATGTCGAGAAGAAATGTTTCAAGAATAATATGGACATCATGTCTTAGTTTCTTGAGAAGCATAACATCAAAGTACCAGATGAATTAGAGAAGCATGTTGAATCTTTAGAACATTGTCATAGTGCGCAATCCCAAGGTAATATCAACTATTCCTTGAGTGGAAAAGTTAAATATTTTTCTAAAATATCTGATATATCAGAATCATAAATATCAGTGTCTTTCTTGGATAAATCACCTATAGTCCACTAGATCCATCTCCGAATGATTGTGTTTTTCCACTAGATCATTACTTGTCTTCATCCAACTCTTCCTCACTCCATTCAAATGAATATGAATCTGATTTATAAGTAATTTTTCAATATGATAAGCAGGTTATAACATCATCCATACCACTTACACATCCTCTGAATACTCCTAAGACTATACAAACCCCAAGTTCACTAGTTGATTCCTTATCGGTCTCCTATGCAGTGTCACTCGTTTCTACTCGTTTAAATTCTTGTCTATTTTTCAATGGTTGGTTATCCATGAAATTATTCATATTTGGACTTATTTTACACATGTTTGAATGTTTCATAAACATCTATGGTTCATATTTCAAGGCCGTCTATCATTCATATTTACACATCCATCAATTTTCCCCAGTTGCTCATATTTTTCCTACTATGGCCCTATACACTCATGGAGACACTAAACATTTGGTATTTGATACTCCATATGATAATAATTATTATATTTCAGATTCATTTCATCCTCATTTCAGAATTGGGAAGGTGCCACAATAGTTTGAAAATAAGATACATGGCCCACTTCACCATTTTGCAGATATACAAGGAACTGATTGTATTGATTTTTTTACTCTTTGGGAAGGAGTATGCACATATATATTTTCATTTTCATATTATGTTTTCATATTGGAGTATGTTGGAATCAAGAATCATTTAAATAATCCTCCTCCATCATCAGATGACGAGCTACAAGGAACCTCTCCTCTTCTTTTTTGTAGATACTACACTCTAGTGCATGATCATGGAGTTCACAATTTCTTCATCAAGTTATTCTATCAAAAGAAGTCCAGTCACCTCATTCATGAGAAGAAAGAAACATAATGAAGATATGTTTTTCATTTTGTGCCTTTTCCTTTCTTGAGGGAGGATTTTTCCCATGTGATTTTCCCTCTTTCCTCACTTTTCTGGAAAAAAATATTGTAGAGGGTGACTTAAAGGGGGTGTTTAATATTATAAACGCACTACATACTTAGGATAAAAATAATTAATCATTTTGGGTTAATTTCCTATGCACTAACCTAGATAGTTGGCATCCACTTGCACCACTTGCTCAATACTTGTCGTATATACCCCAGGAGTGCCTTTATACTGATTCTGGTTAGATTCTGCCAACTTTATTGACTTTCTAGATGAGTAAATATGCCTTCTTGCAGATTCTATCTTTAGACTGCTTCATTCATGTAGATTATGTCTTTGTATTGCTTCATTCCTGCTTTTTCAGTGGATAAGGTAAAGCTAGTCAACTAGGAAACTGCTATCTTTTGTGACCAACCCATCCTCTAGTATTTTCTCTCTAGAATCCATGATTAGCAAGATTTTCCATCACTCGTGAAAACTTACTCATGTTTTATCCAATTCTTGAGCTCCTTAACTGATTTGGAAAGTGCTTTATTCACCTATGTGGGTTTAACATATTTAGTAAGTCTGTTTTATGAGCTAGCATGAGTTGTCTCCTTAGCAAGTCGGTTTTACCAATTAGGGATGTATTGTTTATGTACACTATGTTGATCAATAGTACATGGAAATATTTATGGATCATACTCAACTTCTCTTGTATTCAATCTCATTATTCCTCTCTCAATTTTCTTCCTTGTGCATTCTTGTGAGAAATATCTTGTAGCTAGGTCCTTATCTTGTGTTTCCATGTGGTATCAGAACCTCAATTTCTACATTCATATCATCAACATAATACATATTGATTATGTAATAAAGACTTGTAAGTTGTGATTCTTTATTTTTAGGGGTATTTTCAAGTATGTGAATGTATGATAGCAGTGAACAAATCAAAGTTACAAATATTGTTGTAAGGATCAATGACACCACTAAAACTAATCTGAATCATGATGTATACTATTAGTTTCACTCTTTCAAATAACATTAAAAAGATTTATATGCTCACAAATACTCAATAAGTTGGTTTTGTTGTATCGTGGACACTATAATTGGTTGTAGCAATTACAGTCCCGGGATTGTTCAAATTAATAAACTACCAAGCATTGTTAGCTAAGAAAGTGTTTTATAAAATCAAATGTAACTTCAAACAATTTGATTTACTATATGCACCCAAAAACATTAAATCTGCATAAGTATTGATAAAAGACATCCTATGCCATTTCTATTGGATTGAAATTCTAGCACCTTTACCACCTATACAAGGAGATTACATTTTCAATCAAATACATAAGTTTGAATATGAATTAATACTTCCATAATCAACAATAGTAAATATGCCTTTTCATTTAGGAGACATTCTGATGAACCAAGCTAGTATAGATCTATCTTAACGCCAGATTCAAGTCTTGTCAATAGAGAAGTTTCTACCTAATTTCATAGTCTCCAATCTTCTTTTTAATGTGATCCAGCCACGACATATCTTGAATTGGATATGATATAAAATAGTAGTGTTTATTGAAATGAAAAAGACATGCCCAACAACTCTGCTAGAATTTTGGAAATACAACAATGGCCTCTATGAGAGATGGTCACTAAGGTTTAAAGACAATTTATCCACAATTCAATCCTGATTACGTCTGTGAAGGGGGTTTCTTCGTCCAAGTTTCATATCCCATTTTCTCCACTAAATTCCACACGAGATAAGGGTTTCTAGGAGGACAATTGCAAGCATTGTCTGATCTTAATCAAGAAAAGGTGTTAGATAATATCAGGGGCAACAGCAATCAGTATTTTGACTGGCCATTGTTGGCCTCAACCTCGAAGGGGATGTTACAGGGAAGTAGTAACAATTTGGTTGTGTGGTAAACAATGGTTTTTGGTCTATCCAACATGTCTCGAGAAGAAATGAACCCTAGCATTATGTTGTCAATTTTTTTAGTTCTTTAGTTGAATGCTCAATAGCTCAAAGCATTGGTTCAAGGATGCCTCCATTATCAACCAGCTTTAGGGGTTATCTTGTCCATTTTGTATGAACTTATCGTGACCATGACATCTATTTTATTATTGGTCCATATTTTTGGGGTCAATGTAAGGAGATGGGAGAATGAACCAGGAAGATCCATCATGTATTCTTATCGTGGTATCCTTGTCTTCTCCTACTAGCATAGATCCATCTTAAACTTGGATCTACCAAGACCCAAGAGGGATCCAATTTCTTGAAGTGTAAGTATTTTTATCTTAACTTTTTTACATGTTTAGAAAAATTTACATGTAAGTTTGGGTGGATTTATGTTGGTTTTTTTTATAAGCCTGCCTGGATTTTTTAATTACTTTTTTATTTGGTTTTAAATTTTTTATTTATTTATGAGTCAACATGAATTTATTTTTAACTACTTATTTTTTTTGTAGTGTTACGTTATGTACGTGACAACATCTCCTCCATACTCGGATGTAGATCACCTTGATAGTCATTATTCTCGATGCAATAATGAAACAAGCAATATCTAAGAACATATGCTTCCGCTCTTCATCAAGAATCTCATAGCTAATGTTCATTTTATTGTGTATATCATCTAAACTCTAGAAATATCTTAGAGATATTGCACAAGAGACAAGTTCCATCGATTTGGGTAGGGTTGCTTCCTAGATCCGAAGGTAGAACCTTTTTAATACAAATGAGGATATGAAAGAGTTGAGAGTCTATAAGCTTTCAATGAGGTCAGATTTAAAAAAAAAAACTATGTATTATTTCTGTTGATGGTATGGGGTTGTTAAAGAACCCATTTATGTTCCTCTTCTGACCTCTTTCCATTGTTATTTTTCATCATTGCTTTGTGTCTTTTCCATGTAATTTAGTCAATAAAACAATTGATATCAATTGCAACTTGCCAGTCATTAAAAATACCTTTCCCTCTATTTTTATTTATTTTCTCGCTTGCTCTCTTTAATTTTTTTAAATTAAAATAGATTTTAGCTAAAATGTGGAAGCACACCTATCCATAAGAAATTCTCAAAATCCTATATCACCTCTCAAACCAAGCGCCAAAACCTTGCAATTCCCTTCTAAAATGTTTGTTATATTTTTTTTGTTTGTGGTTTTCTTGTTTTTTTTTAATTGATTAATTTTAAGCTATTGTATATAATGACTATATTGTATTAATATTGCATATCATATGGTATATTAACATATTAACTTTAAATCCCCGGATGCGGGTGTGAGTCAGGCCAATGTGGACTTGAGGGAGGATGGCGTGGCCCCTCAAGCCCAAGCTTAACCCACCGACATTAATGGCCTTTAAGACCTAGGTAGACGTGGCCGCTCCTCATATCGACAACAGGATGATGTTGTCCCATCGCAGCTTGGGCGCCATTACTACTACTCCTGGCAGTCGCGCCTCACACAAGCACCATTCAATTGGGACGATGGAAACTATCGCGGTCTTCCTACTTTACTATGCCGCTCCACTCTTTTGGTTCATTTGCGCTCTCCAGGTTCTTGATGCTCTCCATGGTCACTCTGCGCACTAGGGTCACAACCCACTGCTACATGCTACATTGATTTGTCTCTTTGTTGCTTTGTGCCCTCGTATTGCTCTCCATTATATGAGTTCGCCAACCCAAAGCCTTGCTCCAGTTAGTCTTCTCATTGCTCTACACAATACCACCCCCAAGCCATGCCTAGAAGACAAAGGGGCACTTCCCCCTGGTGATGAGGACGCCATGCTCGGTCAGAAGGCCAAATTCCTCTCTCTTTTCAGGCCAGCAACAACGGCTTTGACCTGGAAATTCTAGAGGAAGTGCAGAGAATCGTCTCAGATTGGGAGGACAAATTATCTGGAGCACTTGGTGCAGCTGGACGAACGGTGGAGCGCCGACAGAACTATAAGGTCTTCAAAAACCTGCTCACATGTTTGGTCCTCAGATTCAACCCATTGGCTCCGCCACACCCATCCCCTCATGTTCAATCACCCTCGGTTCCCCAAGAGACCGCACCACCGGGTCCTCACCCTATCTTGCCTCAAGCCTCTCCATGTCCATCCGATGCCTTGGCCCCCTCCACTGCTCCACCACTATGCTCCATTCCTTCTCTGCATCTCCGGCCCTCCTCCAGCCCTGCATGTAAGTTCTCATCTAACCCAACTGTCTCAAAGAAGACCTATCCATTACCCACCAAAAACCCACCTGCAGCCTTCAGGAAGGAAGACTCCAGATCCAGTGACATGGAAATGGCGACATCCAGTGATAGTTAGGCGACATCTTCATGCAAGCCTGCACAACCAGCATCTCCAGGTTACACGTGTCCAATCATGGAGGAACCATGGCTTGGGTAGAAACCATGACCCGTGGTCGTTACAGCTATGTGTCCTTCTGTCTGCCTGCATGGTATATGTTCAGGTTCCTTACTGGCCACTTGGTGCTCATTTTTTAACATGTATGGTTTTTTCTTGTTTATGTATTGTTCACGTGATGGCTTTTGCCACATCCTCCTTGAACTGTGGAGGTTTTGTCTATGTTTAATTGGAAGGCATGTTTTCCCTCCGAGAGGGAGGGTCACTTTTGATCTGTTTTCCCTCCCGTAGGGAGGGCCTAGCTATACTTTGATGCTCCATATTTGCTCCACCTGAGCAGGTCAGTCTGTAACTATGCCTGTACTATTATTTTCTCTTCTTTAATAGAATAGATCTCAACTTACAAAAAAAAACATATTAACTTTAAATTAACATACTGTGCATTTACTATATATCAACTTATATATAGCACATGATAGATAACGAGCCTAAGTCCATGTTATAGTCGGTTATATCAACCACGGAGAGGGATCAAAGCTATCAATGCGTAAATATTTTATTTTTCTTAATAAAATTGAGGCAACATGTAACTTTTTTAATTTTATTTTTAACCACACTACATAATGTCACAATGTCTCCTTTATATTGGGATAGTCATACTTAGCTAAGATATATAAGATCAATGAAATACTTTTATTTACATCTAACATCAAATGACCAAAAGTAGGCTGATGTGTCTACTGATATGTGTGTGTGTGTGTGTGTGTGAATACACACACACACACACACACACACATATCAGTAGACACATCAGCCTACTTTTGGTCATTTTATGTTAGATGTAAATAAAAGTATTTCATTGATCTTATATATCTTAGCTAAGTTGACATATGCATATTCACACACACACACACACATGTATGTATGTATGTATGTATGTATAGATGTACATACATACATATATATATACATCTATGTATGTATGTATACACACACACACACACACACACACACATATATATATATTTGTGTGTGTGTACAAAAGTATACATATGTATATATATAAGTATGTATGTATGTATGTATGTATGTATGTATGTACAGGATTGAGAAGTGAAAGTGGAACCTCTATATTCATAACTTGATCTTCATTTTATTTTGGTTTTGAAGTGGGGCCACTTAATTGCTTATGTTCTTCTGAAGCGGAAGCATTATGTGCAGGATACTGAAAGGAATAAGAAAGAGGATTTTTTTGAACAGCAACAAGTTCAAAATGTATTTTTTCTTGTAGGAGTTGAAACTCAAGGTATACAAACTCAAGTGTGCCTTGTGAATCTTGTACATAATTTCGAATATGAGTGAAATTGGTCTTGTCAACCATGACAATGTTTTCAACAGAAGAGAGAAGTAGAGTGTTTAGTAACTCTACCAAGCCATTGATTCGCGCCATTAATAAACTAAAGACTCACTCAAATAACAAAGGGATTATTGCAAGTCCATCATTATACAAACATAATCAATAACTCAATCTCAATAGAGGGTGTTGGATACAACCAAGAAACTCAACAACTCAAACTTAGCATAAGGTGTCCTGTACAACCTAGAATGCACCCAAGTACAATACAATTCAATTTACTTTCAATTTTGGCACTTACAAGAAAATGAATGCAAGTACCAAAGTATACAAGAACTTATAAAAATACTTGTTTACAAGTTACCATTGAATCTAAAACTAAGTTTGTCTTCAAAAGATAATTATTTACCTTTGTTTTCGTAGGCCTTTGGAATTGAATGTATAAGATGCAAATTACATCCTCCTTTGCTTAGAATGCTATTGAATGCAGACAAGGTATAAACCAAAACTAGATTCTTGAGTCTTTAAAAAACTAGATCCTCTAAAAGTGCATAATGGTGGCATCATATACTTCTATAAGTCGACCCCAAAATAAAAGAAAACCCTTAAATAAATTCCCTATGACACCATTAATATTTGATTTATTCTAATGATATACCTTCAAATCTATGTTGGATACTAAAACCAAAACAAATTTTCAAGCATTTGTATCCAACACCAAAACAAATTTTCAAGTATTCAAATATGGTGTATTTTCAACAACAAAATTAAGTTGAGCAATTATGAAATATTGACCATTGTCTCTGACAAATCCTATTCTATTGCATTTCATGGATTAAATTTTTGCTTGGAAGAACAAATGGGCTCATATTACAGTGAAGTATTTCTTTGCAGTCCAAGCAAAGTAAGCATGAGACCACAGTATCACCAGCATGACTCCATGAGAGGTATGGAGACATAGTAACTCCAAATCAAACTAATTTGTTGTCTCCACACAAGCTGGAATGATTTGTTACATGTAGGTGTATGCAACATTAGTTGTTGCCATGCATGTCTTCATCTCCACCATGCTCAAGCAAGCAACCACCATGTCAATAGAATGAAATCCTCCACTTGAATGAAAGGTTACATCAATATCGTCTAGATAGATAACATCTTTGTAAAAATTGTGGAAATAACTTGTAACCAATTAATGTGAATTAAACAAAAGCTATGGAAAACATAAGAAGTGCACTAGTCGACTCAGGTCACAACTTTAGCTACCATACTATTTCTTTACGTGATCAATCTTGTCTTTCAAAATTGTGGGAAAATGAATGCTTTACTTCTTTAAACACATATATGCGTCTCAATTTGAATGCTTTGGTTTATTTGGTGTTACTCTATCATGTTTCCAAGGCTAGAGTATGCTTCGTGAGTTGTAAGCATGTGTACTTTATCTATGAGCATCTGATGATGCTTTGCTATGGTTCAAGTTGATACACTATGCTCTTTCCAGCTGTAAAAATAGAAGACTGAATAAGGTGAATGTGTTCAACGCGTTTGCATCCTCCCTTTAAAAATTTTAAATACTTCCTTCTCATAGGCACACAAACAATTTCAACTCTGGCATATCCTGATTTGTCAGGAAAGTTGAGAGAGACTACGACAGAAAGAATATATATGAGAAAAAGAGTTGTACTTAATCCTTATTCAATTTGATCGCTCAGATGTTGTTATAACCATGTCCTTCTCAGTTTGATCAGTACAAAGTACTCTAATTAGCTTTGTTGGAGGAAGTAAGCTAATTCCTCAACAAAATGCACCATGAGGTACCATTCCGTGGCGTGGACCTCTAGCGACTGGTTTCATTCTCTGGAAACGATGTCCCCAGTGTTGGAATTTCACTAGAATATTACCTGTCAAACAAATTTTTTTGACATTTTTGGGTTTCACATCACCCTTCACTAAACGTTTTACTTAAATATGTACCTGTCAGTAATAACGTTTTACTTAAATATGTACTTGTCAGTAATAACGTTTTACTTAAATCTGTTAGATGTATTCTTCGGAGGTTCGAATCTTGCCTTTCCTGGCCCCTGGGTGTATAGCTTAGTTGATAGAGCATTGGGATTTTTACCTAATGGTTACTTAAGGGAAGAAAATATTGAGTTTTCGGGGGCAAATATGGGGACAAAAAGAAAGAACAGGGAAGAAAATATGGGGCAAATATGGGGACAAAAAGAAAGAATCCTAAGATCTGGACAACCCAACAACATTAGGCAAGCAAGAAGAAAACTTGGAACAATAGACAAATAGATCCTCCCTACCGAAACACTAAACTACGACACAACAATGGCCATTGGCCACAATTGTTAATCTCAAATGGTAATTCAACATATGTTGCAAGTTGCCCTGATCAACCTGACAAAAATCAAAGACAACCACAAGACAACAAGTGCAATTCATGTGTCACGTGCTCTGTTCCAGAAACACAACCACAAGACAACACTTCGATCTTTTCCTTCCATCATCTGAGTTTCATTGTATCATTTTCGTCTGAACTACTAATCGTTTGCAGGTGAATTGTTGCGATAACAGTCTCCATATGCATTCAGGTTAACTAGAGGGATACGAGGGGGAAATGTGACAGTGGGTACAGGGCATTTGAGCTAGGTTGGATTCTTGGTTTTTAAGCACTCGAAGAAAGACCCTGGACTATGATGAACTATTGAATAAAAGGCGAGCGAGATCTCAGTTGCTCGCTTTAAAAGGATAAAGAGAGAGAGATATAGGGAGCTACACCATTCATATATCTTGTGACTAAGTATATTATATTGGCTCTTCAAATGGGACCTCTCCTTGACAGAAAACCTTCCAGTCTTGCAACAAAGCTAAGTAAGATTCCATAAAATCAGGAAATAATGCAGTATGTCACAATGGATATATAAGAAATTATCCGCAATGTAATGTTGCATCTTTTAGGTAACGGTAACGAAGAAGACACTGGAGATGCAAACAGTAAAGGTAGATACATTTTGATATAATATTAGCCCATTGGATATCATGAACCCCCTATCCAAGCTCCATTTCAGTGCATTGCAATCGATGGATACCTACATTATGTCATCAGAAGAACTAAGAAAAGCCAAGATGCTGGATTTAACTTGCAGGTCCGAAACTCCACCCTTGTGAAAGCATTATTTTCCGCCTCTTTTTATTACGATTGATGTCTCCAAAATTACATTACTAACAATATTTGAATATTTTTTAATATGGTAACAGTGTAAACCAAAGGGAAGCCTCAAAGTCCTCTACTAAGACCAAGACAACTTAAAAAATGCCAAATACTTCCCAACTAACAACAGGCTAATACTTACTTAACAATTCACCAAGACCATCAATCATAGATTCGCTACACAGAACTACATTTTTTTTCCATACTTCGAAGTAGAAATAAAATTTTAAAACCATGCCATCTAACAAAGCATTGGTCATCCTTTACTCCTTCAATAAAAAACATCCCTTTAAGGGCGCAAAATCCTTCCTTAGAAAGAGAATTCGCCAAGACATTATGTTCTCAAAAAACAGTTTAAAGTGGAGTGACTCATATTAACGTCGGACATTCTTGAAGCAACTGGCCAAAGAACAAAATTTAATATCCTGAACTTGTATTTGATCATTAATCCAAGAGTTGATCAGCTCAAAGTCAGTAATATCTATAGAGTCTTCAAATGTAAGTCCTCAACAAGTTTAATAAGCATCTTCAGTGCTATAAACTCTACTAAATCGTTGGAACTTGTTCTCACTTTAACCTTGAATTTATAAATGTATTGTTCAGAGAGAAAGATCACAGCACTTACCACACAATTAGCTTTAGGTCCCTGGTAGACCCCATTAAAGGAACACCAAAGAACGGATTTGTCAATGACCAGATCCCCAACTTGTTTTGGTGAGGCTAATTTCTCTTAATTCCTTAATGCTTGAATTTGCAGAGGAAATTGAAGAAAGACATAATAGCACTGACAACGAATGCGTTGTTTCCGTCATTCAAGTTAGTTCCATTATCGATCTCAGTACGGGACTGAAGAACAACGATGATGAGTTTCTTGGATATCCAGTGATTGGGTATCACTGATTAGAATAACATGCAGGCTGTTGGATCCTGTCTCAGTAGCCCTGAGGACGGATTGCAAGACAGCGTGCCCATGGGATCCTAGAATTAAAGGCTTATTCTTCTTTCAAAATGGAATCAGTATCAGTGTGTCCAAAATCGGGGGACATGATTCCGAGCAAAAACCCATCATCATTTTTGGGTTGCTGAATTCAGCTCAGGAGTAGAAGCCTCCAACTTCTTCATGAATATGCCTCATAATATTGAATTATTTCCATCAAATCAACAGTGATCTATTCTTCTTTTTTGGTACCATCCCTCTTATGTATTTATTAACTTATCAAGTATTTATTCAACTAGCCTAGTTCCAGAAAATTTCTTGAAGGAACAAATCCTTCTCCCTTCTCAATGCTGTGTTTTATGGTCTTGTTGGACTCTCCTATCTCACCTTTCATCTCAGATTTCTTACTGCATTTGTGTGTGTCTTTGGTGTGTTCTTTTACCTTGAGCATATTCACCATCTGTGTAGAAGTCTCCAATGCTTTCATGAATACAAATGCAAAACCCACCTAAATGTCCACCTGTATATGCATCATTGAGGGAAGAAAAAACGTATATTCCACAGTGAAAGCTATAATGTAAATGCCATAGTGAAATCTATTTCTTTGAATAAATACAGAAAACAATGTAGAAAATTTTATAAAGTATACTAATTTTACCTATCTATGGAAGGAGCTTTCAAGAGATCGAATATAAATTCGTGTTGATGAATCGATATTCTTGATCAAAACCTCTAATTCTGGTTGCACCTGAGATTGATTCAGAAAAATGTTGAAGAATTGGACCTCTAAAAACTCCCATAAACCGTGTGAACTCCTAGGATTGGCGTAGGATACCATGGGACCCATGGGGTAGTGAAACACAATTTTGAAATGTATTCCTCTAAATATTCTTTCCAGGTTCAAACCCACCAACAAATCATGACTTCCAGGTCTCACAAATTCACTAAACAGAGGTATCCGAATGAAATTTTGGTCACGACTTTAGGGTTTATTGAAAAATGAAAATGTTGTTGGCGAGTTCCATATTTATTCAATAAACAAAGGATTATGTGCTCTATGGGTCTCTGAATTGAGGTAGAAAAATCAGACATGCCATGCATTGGGGCATTTCTTTCATTTGCACATTGAATCGATTCAAAATGGAAATAGAATGTACCTGAAATTGAATCTCCCCAGTTAAACAATTATTGAGAGAAAGCAGTGATCTCAGGCTTCAGCCGCGTTCTCTAATCCCATGATTCGAACCCTTGCCATTGGGCAATTACATTTCTTGCGCTTCAAACTCTGTACCTTCCAGTACTGTCAAATTCATTCACTGGAATGGCAGCGTTCAGAATATTCAGAGGCGAATAAAGGTGGCAGAGCTTATGCTGGAGAATGCTCAACACTTTGTATGCCACGCCAGCGGCTTGCAGATCGAGCGTCGGATTAATCCTCTCACGACAGACGAAGAACTGGACATGGGGCATCTCTATTTCCTTTTGCCAATGACCAAGCTGCACTCGGTGCTATCTGGAATAGACATGGCCTCCCTAGCATTGAAGGTCAATTCTGCCATCAAAACTACAACTAGACGGAGCTCCGGCGCCAGAATAATCCCCCTCTTTGGAGATCTCATGCGTTCGCTCCCGCCAGAAGTGAAAATGGACGAGGGGAACCTGCAAACTAGTGGGGTGCAGGAGGAGCAGCTTGTGCTGCCAAATTTGAATTTGGAGGACGATCCAGAGATGTCAACGGCGCTTGTGCAGCTAAGATTCAACACCGGCAAATCGTGGAAGCCAAAGTTGGAGACCATTAACGAGTTCCGGCCAAAGCTTGTAGATCTGATGCAGTCGAATATTGAACAGTTCTGCTAGCATTAATATTTCCATTGATACTGAGAACATTGTATCTGATTTCCCAGTTGGGAGAACATAGATCAATCCTGTACATTGATCTTATGTCGAAACAGACATATTCTTCTGCATATATTGTTGGAATTCTGAGTTCTCTACCTACAAAACCTTTATGCATCTCCACAGATTCGATCCCTTTGTGAAGAGTTTGTTGAATTACAAACAGCCTCTTCATGTATGGCAGCCTTCGACGGTCGACCCTCATTCCTGAAGGCTGAATCCTCAATATTACAACATTCAATGGCATTATGGCACACTACCTACCAGGCTACCAGTCCGTGGCTTCAACCTTCCAGTTCCAAGTTCCGCCCAGCGTCTAGTGCCATTAACCGATGGTCCGAATTCGAAACCCTATCCAATGCCCCATGCGGCGAGGTGACTGCAGTCTGCCAGTCATGCGGAGTGGCAAGCCCATAACAACTGATTAATATATTAATTGAATCACGTGGATGGTGCACCTGTGTCACCATCCCAGGCTCCAACCCTGCCAGGTGCCCACTGCCCACTGCCACTTGTTTAAGGGCCTAATGACGTTTTGGCCGAAAATTAAACCGTCAACACAGCATTAATACCGTAATGATGTTTTGGGTTAATCTTCAACCATCAGATTGCCGGTTTATGAAAAATGCTGGCCGTCCAATAAAACGGTTTTGAAATTTTTTTACCCGTATTTGACGGGAAAAATCACCAAAAACGGGCAAATGCCCATCAAATTCCAACTCTGGGACTCACGTCCCTATTCCTTCGGCAATGACAAACTGCTTCTAGAAACTGGTCCTGACAATATTTTCTGGCTCTAGCAATGCTGAATCGACGTAAGCATTAAATTGATGTCGTTGTTGAATCCATGCGTTGCCACCCATGGATCGTGTTGTCCCATTGCCACCTCGAGCAGGGATGAGGAGTTAATGCATGTTCAATCAGCCGCCATCAACCCAGTCCAAGAGCGTCACGGGTCATCATCTTTCTCCTCCTCTCACATCCTTGCATCCATTTTCCACCTCCTCCTCCGACATACATGCATCATGTTTTGCCTCGCATTCCTGCAACTAGTTTCATCCAATTATGTCACCCGCTGGTGTAAAGTGTTTTGGACTACCTGCAAGGAGCGTTGCACTACACAGGGGTTCAACTCCTACGCTGCTTCCAGGTACCCATTTAAAATCAAATACTAGGTATTCATTGCCAACTTGAGTAGGGATGAGGAGTTAATGCATGTTCATTCTGGCGCCACCAACCCAGTCCAAGAGCAAAATGAGTCGGCATATTTCTCCTCCTCCTGCATCTATGTATCTAGTTGCGCCCAATTATGCCATCCACTAGTGCATTATGCATAAAGTGTTTTAGACCACCCGCAAAGATCATTGTACCAAACAGGGTTTCAATTGCTATGCTTATTCTAGGTACCCATTTAAACTTTGGTTCATGTTATTGATTCAAATTCTTTATTGTTATTTCAAGTTCATAATGGTGCTTAATGATAGGTATGTGGCCTTGGCGCTTAACGAATGGTCACCCGCTTCCTGCAGCGACCTTGTTTTCTCCACCAAGCACCTGTTTCAAATTCGATTCTAGGCAGTCAAGGCATGTAAAGAAAACCAGAAGGTTGCTTCAGCTACTACTGTGCTTCCAGGTACTCATTTAAACTCTGGTTCAAATTCGTGATTTTTATCTCAAATTCAATGAAATATTTGAGATTCAGTGTGCCTAATGATTGGCCTAAATAGTTACGAAATTCAATTGTATCAGGCCATTTGTTATGGGAATTTGTCAATTCGATTCCTTTAGCCAATTATTTGGCCTAATTCAGTTTGGCCATATCGATTTATTTAGCCAATTATTTGGCCTAATTTTAGGGTCATAACGAGGCCATCTTGGATGATAGTTGATGGAAAGTGTAAGAAAAAGATGACCATAAAGTTTTGATCTTCTGGATTGGTTTATATCAAAGTTTATAATCGTGCTTAGGTGTAATAGTTCATATTATGGGTTGTAGATTAGTTTTATCAGGGCTAGCGAGTTTGGATAAGTTAGGGTGACCACAATTTAAATTGAAATTCATCATTGTGCTTCAATTTAATTTCATCTTGTAGGGAATGTAGGTTACATTGATGGAGGGTAGCTTGGATAATTATTATTTTCTTCAAAGAACAAGATTTAAATGATATTTTCTTTTGGACAACTACAAGTTAAATGTAAATGTAATTTAAGTTCATTGTTGTGCTTAGGTGTAAATTTATCTTATGGGAATGTAGGTGGGTAGCTAGCTTAAATATTTACTACTGTCTTTTGACAATAAGTTATATATAATGTTTAAGTTAGGGCAATCAGAAGTTAAATATATGGCATAGAGATATGAACACAAATCAAATTAACATAAATAAAGTAAAGATTGAACAAAATGTGCATAAAAAGCAATTTAGAATGTAACAATGTTTGTATTACTACCTACACAATGCTTTATGAAACAGGGTGAGAAAGTAATCACTTTGTGCCATATTATAGATTGTGCATAGGGATACATTTAGTTACAAGAGTGTATGTTCATGACCTAAAATCAATTTTGTTGTCATAACTATTAGTGATTAGTTTACTTTATGGTGTGTTATGCATTGTTGTATGCATTGGGTGTCCATGATGGTATTATGACTACTTAGTTGTAGGTGCTCAAAGGTTGATGACATGTGCGTTGTTGAGGTAGTCACAAGTAGGGTATTGAGGCATGCTTCCTAGGTTTTTAGCATAGTTTCACATAACACTTCTTGTGTCCATTATGCATTAGGTATTTGGGTATTTCTCCTTATCCTTTCCCATAATGGACAATGGATTGTCACCATGGGATTATTTCATAAACCTTTTCATAGGGATTTCTTGTATCGATATTGGTCAGGTGTAAGGGTTGGCATGGTTGGAGGTTTGGTGTGGACGATGGACACTTTTTGATGGATGTGAGGATTTGTACTATACACTCATGGTTGTGCTTGGATAAATAAATTAATTTTTGTAATAACAATGGACACACAAAGTTAGAGGACAACAATGGGGATGAAAGGGTATAGTCTTAGAGAACAACATAATAAACCCATCCATGTTGGTACTTGCATAAGCAATAGAATTACTAAAACATATAATACTGTAACTATCAAATATTGTAATGTTGAATAGCTATCAAATATTGCAATGTTGAATACCTTGTTGGAGTCATTGATAACCAACTATGTGGCTTCCAAAATTTTAGGTAAGTTAGGTACAAATATTATATAATATACTTAGTTTCATATTCTCAAGCTCCTTATTTGAACAATAACCTTAGGATGCTAGATGGCTAGGGATATTATGTTCTAGTTATTTAATTGACCTTGTTGTAAGAAAACTGCTCAGCATTAAGGCCTCGAAAGCTCTATCAACAAACCCCTTTATAGTGCACATATTATCTTTCAATCGAGCCACCCTACTAGCAAGCCTTTTTTAGTGTAGGAAAATGTTTCAATCGAGCCACCCTACTAGCAAGTCTTTTTTAATTTAAGAAAATGTTTAAATCAAGCCACCCTACTAACAAATGGGATCTCTAACACAGTAGATGCCATTCAATTGTGACATAAGCAACTGTGAATCTAGGCGAACCTATAAAGGTAGAATACAATTCAAAATGACATCTCATAATAGCTCAATTATCACACTATACTCGGCCACATTATTCAAGGATGTTCGGAGGCATACTCCTCTTGAAGACACAAGCTAACCCTCAAGTGCATAAATGACCAAAGCAACAGAAGCTAAGTTCCATGTATGGAGGATGGCACCATCCACAAATCCTAAGTACGTTAAAGACTCTGTCGACATCTTCCAAGCAATGGGAAGTATGTTAACAAACCAACGACACTACAAGAAAACCCTAAAAAGGATGCAAAACTGCACAATAATATACAAGGTACCATCATAAGTTGGAAACTCAGGCGTAGTACATATTAAGATAGAGCCCATTTCTAAGCTCCTTCAGTACGTTCCCTTTGTAATCTTCTAACTCATAGGATCCCTTCTCTAGTATAAGCCTCGCGATGTAAGGACCATGCCACATAGGATTAAATTTACCTGCCCCTAATGGTTTGTTGGCTTGATCATATAAAAGGACGTAGTCACCCTCATTATACTAACGAGGATGGACATGCTTATCGTATTTGGCCTTGCCATGACACTTAATCACTTCTATTTCCATAGTGACATATCGATGCTTCTCTTCAAGTTGCTCGAGGTGGACTAATCAGTCTTCTAAATTTGAGGTGTCAGGCAATATCTCTATAGCTAGTTTCAAGGAAGGGATCTCACATTCAATCGATAAAACCTACTCCACCTCATGACCCAATTGGTAGAGTGAAAAAACGATGGAACTCTTAACCATGGTGCGGAAATCCCACAAAGCAAAGTATAACATGGTATGCCAATTGGTTTTTCCTTCTGTGATGGTTTTCTGCAGAATGGTCTTTAGATATTTATTCACCACCTCGAACTGAACATTCTCTTAGGGTAGTGTTATAGCTGATTTTCCCACACTTGGTAGATCATGTTTTTATGGCCTTCCCTATCCCTATGCCGAATCCTTGGACCCCCTTTACTCAATATAAACTTTGATGCTCTAGAAATTCCCTTAAAAAGGTCTTATTTAATGGTATACACGGGTCACCAGCCTACAAACCGCGTGTACACACAGCTTGCTCCACTGTGACCTACATACATCGGGAAATGTGCCCAAAAATAAAATATTCAGAGTTTTACTCATCAAGTAATGAATAATTTGACTATCGACCTTCCATGTTCCTGGAAACGTTATGACTCTACCCTTCACTTCCTTTTGAAGGGCTATATATTGAGCTACTTGGATGCATTAGAGGAGGAGAACTTATGAGAATAAAGAAACTATAGTGGATATGCGCCCCATTCTTATATACTTGAGTATGCATCACTTTGTCCTTTGAGCACCCATTTTATTGTGAGCTTGCCATTGATATGGAGGACTGAAGTAGTGGAGGCCCAGGTGGAGGACTCGGTTTCTCCGTTTTGACAAAGTTTGTCACTTATATCTCTATTTATAATTATTCGCAAATATCCATTTCTCGTCCATTGTATTTGTGTAACTATGAATATTATTGTCCTTGGATGTAGTTGATTTGATTATATATATTGGATTGATATATGTTAGAGTAGGTTCTAACACTTAATATCTATCATGCTTGTATATTTCGTTGTT
Source organism: Pseudotsuga menziesii (assembly GCA_001517045.1). Taxonomy (NCBI): domain Eukaryota; kingdom Viridiplantae; phylum Streptophyta; class Pinopsida; order Pinales; family Pinaceae; genus Pseudotsuga; species Pseudotsuga menziesii. The sequence goes on along the minus strand of LPNX010163595.1, from coordinate 18,590 downwards.
GTTGAGAATGGAATGTAGGTGCAAGTGTGGTTGAAAACTCAGCGGGGATCTACTATGAACGTCCGTAACAAGGTACGCTCCTCATCCATTAGTGTTTTATTTGTCTATCTCTTTAGCATATTTGAAGTGGATTGATTTTTGGTGTCATATTATCTATTGTGGTCCACCCCAATCCATAGGAAGTTTTCTCCGTAACAAGTAGTAAGAGGAAAAATGTTCTTGCTTAAACCCCATCTTCAAAGCTAATTCATCCATCATCTTATTCTATAAGTGACTGCAATGATTAATGGCAATCTCCTTCGGGATGTTGAATCAAGTGATAATCTAATTGAACACGAAGTGAGTGGTCGTCTTACCATCAGATTTGATTGTAGGCATAGCCTCTACCCATTTTGTGAAGTAATCCATGACCAAAATAATACGATGATTCCCCCCAGCTGAGGCTGGGTTGCAATCCATAAAATCCACCCCCCACTTAGTGGAGGGACTAACGATGATAATAGGGTGTAATGGGGTGGGAATCTAGTGCATGTTTTGAGAAAACACTTAGCAAGGTGGCATCTCTTGACTGCATTAACAAAATATTCAAAAATCAATGACTAATAATAACCCACTCTTAGAATATTTTGAGCTATATCAAGCCCATATAAATGACCACCACATGCCCCATCCTGGCAGTCATTAAGCACAACCTCAGCCTCCTCGCAAGTCAAACAATGACACAAGATAGACTCCACCCCATGACGATACAAGGTGTCACCGATGATGAGGTAATTCTTAGCATTATGACAAAAGCATCACAACTCATCCCTAGAGAAATGCGGAGGGAACTTTAGAGTCTAAATATATATGAAAAATATCGTCATCCCAAGGGTTCGTAGATGAGATGAGGAATATGTTCTCATCCACAAATGAGTCCCCATGAATCATGTCCTTGTCTAGCCTAGGGAGATATGACATTAGCTCCATGGACTAAAGACTTATTGGATTTTGCCAAAACAAAATTAAGGTCAAATTCTTGTAAGATAACAATCCATTTATTATATTTCACCCCTCTCATTTGTATGGTTAGGATGAATTGAAATGGATTGATATGCACTACAATCATGTTGTGGAAAAGTAAGATGAAGTGTCTCAATCGTTGAAGTATATGAATTGTCACTAAGTCCAACTTCTAGACGTGAGTATCATGAAGTTCTGCATCGATGACATTTTGTCTAAGATAATAAATAACGTTCTCATGGAGATCGTCATCCTCTTGAATTAGAACCATACCAATCGTCTCGTGAGACACGACCACATATAGCAAGAAATATGTACTATATTCTAGTGGACTAAGCAAAGGGGTCGATGCCAAGGCTCTCTAAGGGTGTCAAAGGACTCCTATGATTGTTCATCCCATAAGAATTGTTTTTCCTAAAATCTACACTTGATTGTGAGAGCGCAGAGCTTAGGCATCACAAGATTCAAGTGTTGGTTTAATTTTAGCAATGATGGCTATAGATGATGAGGGACAGAACTTAAAACACAAAGGGCTAAATTCAAACATATGAAAAGATCAGGTTATACTAAATAAAGATATAAAATCCATACTAAGGTTATAAAATATAAGGAGTCGGGTTTCAAAATCAATAATGATGCTAAACAAAGGGTAATAATCCATAATCATTTGCATCATGAATAATATAATGTTTAAAAACGCAATTCAAACATATTTCTTAAAGATTCATTTGGTGTCTAAGCATCCACAAAGAAAACATTTGTATGAATGAAATCTACAAGCAAAGACTCAAACAGAATCACAGAACATTTAAGCATATGAAAGGCTAAAACCTATCTAACAATTTGAACAAAAACACATCTAAGCATAAAGTAGATCCTTATATTAGAAAAATATATGTATGTTTAGAAGTATGAAAGATCCTCACGACCTTCATCCAAAATATATCCCCCCTTGGCGATTTCTTTTTCCTATGAACATATAGCACTCTTAGTTCGTTTTCCAGCTCACAATTTCCTACCTTATGCCTTTTACAAAAATAGAAATAATTACAAATAAAATGACACCTTTTAACTGATTTCATGCTTTTCAGGAGGCAAAATTCTGAAAAATAGACTTCAAAGCGCCACTCATAGATCTCAAACCATAATATATTTGTAGAAACTGACATAGTTTTTTGTAAATTAACCTGTTCCTGACAAAACTCATGTTTTAATTTTTTGATATTCCTCTCCATATCCTCGGATTACGCACCCAAAGATGATGATTAAGACATGAAATCATTAAATGTTTAACCTGGAAAATAGGCCATATAGATTCATTCGGATCTTCCAAACCATGACGCCTGTTGCAAAAATGATGGAGGTTTTTGTGAATGAGTCCATTATGAACAAAAACCTCTTTTGGTTTTATGAAATTCACTTTCATATTCTCGTAATCTACACCAAATGATAATGACTGAAACAGAGAAAAATAGAGTATTTTGACAATGTAGGTTCTTGCCTTCAATTTAAAAGATTCATACCCAGACAACAAATACAAACTTAAATAGATATTCAAAATGGATGTTTCTTGAATCATCGATATCCTTTTGGGGACATATTGATTGCAAGTGCAATCGGTTCTTCTATCACTTGGAACTCAAAACCATCAAAACTCGCTATAGATTCTTTGAAATTCAAAGCAAAGTGCTTTGTTACCTCATCGTTGTAACCCTAAAATATTTCACACATGGTGAACCAGCCTACGTCCTTTATCTTGTCAGCAACACATGGAAAACCTTTAATCCAATATGTATTTTTAGGTTTTGTTCGAAGCAGTTTCCCGCTAGGTCTACTCAGTCCACTGGGTCTCTTTTTCTTCTTAGGCTCCATCTCTAGCTCTGAATTACGAAAGTTGAACACCAACTCTTTTGAAACTTACTCTTTGTCATGCAATTGTGGCTAAAAAATAAATCGTGTTTGCTAGAGAAAGAATTCACATTTGAAATGGAGCCACCGACTTCAAATCCAATCGAAATTTGGCAGCATATAGCACTTTAATTCTTTGAATGACTGAAATATTAAATTTAATCTTTACATATGCATATAACAAGGTAAACCACTAGTCGAAATATTAGAAACATTTCCCAATGCTCATCTTTGTAATGATTTCTAGGCATGTGTCTTAAATCGGCTCTATTAATGCATGGATGCGGGTGACACACGAGGTATTCACATGGGCCACCTGCCGCTTGGGACACGTGGATCTGGTGTGGGAAATGGAGTGGTAGTCTTAAATTCCCAGGGTGGTGAGCTTCCTGCCAATCCCGCAAGCAGTTAGGATATCTAGTCGAACCTTGGTTGTAGCGCAGAGGAGTTAATACCTGCACATGTTTTTCCTTCGTTCTATGAATCCAATATTTCGCACTATGGAGACGCTAACCTCTATACTTTTGGCCCACTCATCTTCCTGTTATTATTAATCGTTTCCTCCTCCACTAAACTACCAGGCGAGTTATATGTGAAAATTCCAAGGAAACACGGCACTCCGAGGAGAGGCAGTGCTGGTCAAGGAGGTGGAAGACGTAAGGTTAACCTCAGAGCTACTGATGGATATGTGTCACGGGTCTCCATGCCTGTTAGATGCATGATTGACGAATGAGAGTCAAAGGTTTTTTCTGAACATTTGGCCTCAAGGAGAAATGGTGGAAAGATAAATCACTACTGGATGATTAAAAACATTATGTCCATGTTGATGGAAGACCTAACGAACAAGTGGAATAGTGCCAGGGACATGGCACAGAGCATGTGTACCTGTCTCAACCAGACCAAAGAGCTTCGGAGCACCCTGGAGGCGAATTTCAACTGGCGGCACTATAATGTGTTTCACAATGAGGATAATTTCGAAGGTGGTGGCAACATGGACCAGCGGGGGACGGGTGGTGAGACATCAATAGCTGCTAGAAAATCCACTACTCTGGTACAGGAACACCTGGCTAACACCAGGACCACGACGTCATTAAAGCACGGTCACAATGCTTCAAACAACGCCATTGTCACTCAACTGCTTCAAGATCTACAACCTATAGTTCAGTCGAATTGTGAGGATGAGTATGGACCTTGCCCGATCTCGGAGGAGACACCAGAGGCAATTGATGGAGATGCTACATCCTAGACGCTACACTACCATCGTTGGTTCCCTATATGACTCACGATTTTTTTTGTTTTCTCTATTTTACAAATGTGTAATTTTCATGCCAGCCCACAATTACTTTTTAATTTGTAATATGACAATCGATGTGCATAGCTATAGGAAGAGAATGCTTTTCTACTTTTCAAAAAAACCCAACAAGAACTCTCTTTTTTTACAGAATGGGCGAGTGACCTAATAGTCTAATCCCCCCCAGCAAGACTTTGATGCTCCGTACAGTGTTGTTTTTTTTCTTCTCTGTTAATATGAATTTCTACTGCTGCTTACAAAAAACTAATCAACTCTATCAATGATTTAACATTCTGGCAGCGTGCTTACATACAAAAGTAACACCATGTGCTTTCGGAATATATAAAAACTAAAATATGTGATATTTGACCTTTAAAACTCAACTCATAAGTTTTTGCATATAACAGATACTTAAGATTTCAAACACTAGGAGCCAGGATAACACTAACATAACTTAAAATGCAAAGTGAAATTAATTTTTTTTTAAATAATAATTTCAACCAGCCAAACCGAGCGAAATGAAATAAACATGGGTGACATATCTCAAAAAGGAGGTGGACAAATCTAGGACTAACAAGAATGAATTGTACTTCTTCAATAAGCGCATAACCCCTTGATCAAATTGGCATAATTCACAACAAATCGACGCAAGAAATTAGCCATCCCTTGGAGACTCTGAAGTTGTCTAATTGTGTGCGGGGGAGACAACCAAAGTATCATATTATATATTATTATTATTATTATTATTATTATATATATATATATTCGTATGGACTCTTTAATAATGCCATATCTATTTTGGAAATTTATTGTTTCAACTATATTGGTTCCTCATTAAACCTATTGAATCCATTTCATTAATATTTACATAGCAGTCTAGAAAACCCAATGAAATTTCTCTATTTTTTCATTTATTTTCCGTACATGTAATGGTGCATGCAACGAGTTTGGCATAGGTTTTGAAGATCTCATACATGAGTTGCTTCTCTCAACCAAAAGTGAGGTGAAAAGATTTAATGCATTTGCATGGCCTTATATTATTATTAAAGTTTATCATACAAATATATTTCATCTCCTTATTTTATGCACCTCTAAATTGGTGTGTGCATTTAAGTACTAGAAGTCGACATAATAGTTTATAATCTCAACTATATACTAGATAAGATAAATGCTCCTCTAATAAAAATAAACAACCCAAGTAGACTGAGTGTGTTCAATATCATTTTCTTTTCTTAAGCTTGAACTAGAGGAAATATTGTCATCTAAATATATTAGATTTATGTTTTGCATTGCAGATATATTTACTATGAAATTCATATAAAACATGTTAAGCATTGCATTTGAGATTCGTGCAACATAAAGATTTGAGTTGGTAACTTATATTACAAGGAATGCATGGATAGATATGTTAACATCCAAAAGTATTTAACATATCTATCTATATATAACCTACATGTATTTTACCTCTAGGTTAGGTAATTCTAAATAATAATGCAAGAATATTTACAATTCAATTTTGGTGAAACCATCCATATGATGATTTGTGATGTGATTTTCCAACTTTTTGCACTTTATATTTATATCTCCTCCATTGTACAATGGAACTACCTCATTCTATTGAGGGTTTTCCTAATTGCTCATTTACAATAGATTTTACTTTAAAAAAATATTTTGATGTCAAGGATTTATAGAAACCAAATGACTTTCAAAGCCTTTGGCACAATAGGGTTGTGAGTAATAAATTTGAAAAATATGGTTTTTTTTGTTATTGAGTAAAAAAAACATATTACATAGCTCAACATTAATGTTAAATTTTGGTTCCATGGAGATATTTTCTTAATAATAGTGGTAGTAGTTTAAACTCTAGATTAGTATAAATCAAAATATGGCCGAGTGGAAGCAATGACAACAAAAAAATTCTGAGAATATTATAGACTTTCCAGTCATGGAACATAGAGAATGATTATTGGATAAAAGCTTCCACTTGTTGTGTATACTTGAAGATGCTTCTACAAGCATAGTACCTTGGTTCTATTGCAGTTTCAAAATTTTCAATTCAATCATGTATTGTTTTTACCAATCAAGTACACATGTTTTCTAAGAATGCTTTAGCTTCTATATCATAGCTCTATCTCTCTTTCAATATACATGATGTTAATGATTCCTTTTTTAGAGTATTAGATTTCATGCAATTAATTTGTGCGAGGAGCAAAAATCCAGAAGGATGAATATTTGTGTTGAATTGGTGAAATTCACACTACAATATATTCAATATCATGACAATTTATGCATGTAGTTTTACTCTTTTGCATTTATTGTGCATGTAAAAAAAACTAAAATGAAGTTAATTCGAACTATTTTTGCAAGTATAAAATTTTATGTCAAGTCAAGCAACCTTAAAAGAGTATGAGTGGTATTATTCTAGACTCCGGTTGTTTTAACCAAAAAATAATTTAGGTATTCAGGAATAACATCACAATATATAATTATTTCAACTAAAAACTACAACCTCTGTCATTATATTGAATGATAACACAGATTTTCTTGTGGGAAAATTCATTAGAAATGGAAACATGGCTCTCCTGATATGAACAGGTCACTCAAAAGTTGAAATAGAAAATATAAAGCATGGTATGATAAGCATCACAAGGCTTAGTATATAAGCATCACAAGGCTTAGTAGATATCAAGGCAAACAACCCATACTTTCTTTCATTAGAGTCAATACCGTTCTTGCTGGTTATGAAGGATGAGCCATGAATGTTGTCAAATTGAATGTTGCAGGCTGTGTGACTACTAATTGTACATGCCTCATAGGAATTGTGTTCAATATCACCCTTTATATGGATACTGAAAATCCCATTGTCATTGGCCATTCCTGCATTATAGAAAAAACTTTTCCTAGCATGGTTCTTACACTCAAAAACCATTGCAACCCCTATGTATCGAAACAATACATTGGGGAGCATGTGAATTTTATGTGCATATAATCATTTAAGGGGAGTAAAAACAAATAATAATGATGGCCAACCTCATTGTTTTAACCTTACAAGCACTAGTATGATTGGGATAACACGTATTCTAAGCTCGTTGGATATTAGGTTCATGGAAAAATAAGCACTTAGCAGTATGGGATAAATATCCGTGGAATTTATAGCTAACCAACATTAACAATAACAAAACTAATATTTAGAAAAATAATGTAAGCATTAATCATTGTCTAAATGTAGCTTGACTAGATGATACTTGGAGCCATTGAAACATAATAATAAAAAATTGTTATTAATTTTTCTTTTTTATTCTAAGAAAAAAGTCATATTCTTATTTTTTATTAAAGAACTATAAACACCTTCTTCAAGTGCATAATGCCCGATATAGCGGACCTAGACATATTAGTGTTCCATGTCTCATCATTACTATTCAATAAGCCACATATAATATTATATTGGGCTATCATTGTTACAGTGAGTTTTAAAAAATATCAAAAACTTCACTTTTAATAGTACTATAATGACTTAAAGTACAATGCACTGGTCATAAGTATATTATAGTCTTCCAATCCAAAAAAAATCTAATTCATCATCAAAAAAAGTTGTATATAGTTCTTATGGTTTCATGTTGAGAACTTGTGTGGGTCTCCACTGGAATTAAGATCCCAACTTGAAGTTGCAATCTATCCTTCAAAAAAGTATCAACATATTAGTTTAATTCCCTAAATATATGAATATAGTGGAGGATTTCAATATATATCCTTGAGATGAAGTGCCATATCATCAAGATTTATATTATGTTTTAATTATTATGTAATATGTAGTATGAAGATAAGAGTTATAGATATCTGTACTATAACGACACTATCATTTTATATTAAATCATATTATACTTTTATCATATTATATATTATTATATATATTTATTTTCCTATAATGACACTATTTAACTCCCTAAATATATGAATATAGTGGATGATTTCAATATATATCCTTGAGATGAAGTGCCATATCATCAAGATTTATATTATGTTTTAACTATTATGTAATATCTAGTATAAAGATAAGAGTTATAGATTGTTGTACTATAACGACACTATCGTTTTATATTAAATCATCTTATATTTTTATCATATTATTATATATATTTATTTGTATGGATTTTTTTATAATGGCATATCTATTTTGGAAATTTATTGTTTTAACTATATTGGTTCCTCATTAAGCATATTGAATCAATTTTATCAATATTTACATAGCAGTCTAGAAAACCTAATGAAATTTCTCTCTTTTTTTAATTTATTTCTATTTATTTTTCTTACATGTAATGGTGCATGCAACGAGTTTGGGATAGGTTTTGAAGATCTCATACATGAGTTGCTTCTCTCAACCAAAAGTGAGGTGAAAATATTTAATGTACTTGCATGCCTTATATTATTATTAAAGTTTATCATACAAATATATTTCATCTCCTTATGTTATGCACCTCTAAGTTGGTGTATGCATTTAAGTACTAGAAGCCAACATATTAGTTTATAATCTCAACTATATACTAGATGAGATGAATGTTCCTCTAATAAAAATAAACAACCCAAGTAGACCGAGTGTGTTCAATATCATTTTCTTTTACTAAGCTTGAACTAGAGGAAATATTGCCATCTAAATATGTTAGATTGTTTTGCAGTGCACATACATTTACTATGAAATTCATATAAAACATGTTAAGCATTGCATTTGAGATTCATGCAACATAAAAATTTGATTTGGTAACTTATATTACAAGGGATGCATGGATAGATATGTGAACATCTAAAAGTATTTAACATATCTATCTATATATAGCCTACATCTATTTGACCTCTAGGTTACGCAATTCTAAATAATAATGCAATAATATTTACAATTCGATATTGGTGAAACCATCCATATGATGATTTGTGATGTGCATTTGCAACTTTTTGCACTTTTTATTTATCTCTCCTTTATTGTACAATGGACCTACCTCATTCTATCGAGGGTTTTCATAGTTTCTCATTTACAATAGATTTTACTTAAAAAAATTATTTTGATGTCAAGGATTTATAGAAACCAAATGACTTTCAAAGCCTTTGGCACAATAGAGTTGTGAGTAATAAATTTGAAAATTATGGGCTTTTTTGTTGTTGAGTAAAAAAAACATATTACATAGTTCAACATTAATGTTAAAGTTTTGTTCCATGGAGATTTTTTTAAATAATAGTGGTAGTAGTTTAAACTCTGGATTAGTATAAATCAAAATATCGCAAGTGGAAGCAATGACAACAACAAAATGTTGAGAATATTAGAGGCTTACCATTCATGGAACATAGAGCATGATTATTGGATAAAAGACTCCACTTGTTTTGTATACTTGAAGATGCTTTTACCAGCATAATACCTTGGTCCTATTGCAGTTTCAAAAATTTCAATTCAATCATGTATTGTTTATACCAAGCCAGTACGCATGTTTTCTAAGAATGCTTTAGCTTTTGTCTCAGACCTCCATCTCTCTTTCAATATACATGATGTTAATTATTCCTTTTTTGAGAGTATTAGATTTCATGCAATTAATTTGTGTGAGGAGTAAACATCGAGAAGGATGAATATTTGTATTGAATTGGTGAAATTCACACTACAATATCTTCAATATCATAACAATTAATGCATGCAGTTTTACTCTTTTGCATTTATTGTGCATGTAAAAAAACTAAAGTGAAGCTAATTCAAACTAATTTTGCAAGTGTAACATTTTATGTCAAGTCAAGCAACCTTAAAAGAGTATGAGTGGTATTATTCTAGACTCTAGTGTTTTAACCAAAAAATAATTTAGGTATTCATGAATAACATCACAATATATAATTAGTTCAACTAAAAACTACAACTTATGTCATTATATTGAATGATAACACAAATTCTCTTGTGGGAAAATTCATTAGAAATGGCAACATGGCTCTCATGATATGAACAAGTCACTTAAAAGTAAAAATATAAATATAAATATAAATAAATGCATTTCTACAACAACAAAACTAAATAGTAATGTTTGTTATACTATGTCAACATGGTCTGATAAGCATCACAAGGCTTAGTAGATATCAAGGCAAACAACGCATACTTTCATTCATTAGAGTCAATACCATTCTTGCTGGTTATGAATGATGAACAATGATTGTTGTCAAATTGAATGTTGCAGGGTGTGCGACTACTCATTGTACATGCCTCATAGTCATTGTGTTCAATATCACCCCTTATATGGATATTGAAAATCCCATTGTCATTGGTCATTCCTTCATTATAGAAAAAACTTTTCCCAGCATGCTTCTTGCACTCAAAAACCATTGTAGCCCCTATGTATCGAAACAATACACTAGGGAGCATGTGAATTTTATGTGCATATAATCATTTAAGGGGAGTACAAGCAAATAATAATGATGGCCAGCCTCATTTTTTTAACCTTACAAGCACTAGTATGATTGGGATAACACTTATTCTAAGCTCGTTGGATATTAGGTTCATGGAAAAATAAGCACTTAGCAGTATGGGATAAATATCAATGAAATTTATAGCTAACCAACATTAACAATAACAAAATTAATATTTAGAGATATAATGTAAGCATTAATCATTGACTAAATGTAGCATGACTAGATGATACTTAGAGCCATTGAAACATAAGAAAAATTGTTATTAATTTCTCTTTTTTATTGCAAGAAAAAAGTCATATTCTTATTTTTTATTAAAGAACTAAAAACACCTTCTTCAAGTGCATAATGCACGATATAGCCAACGTGGACGTATTAGTGTTCCGTGTCTCATCATTACTATTCAATAGGCCACATATAATATTATATTGGGCTAACATTGTTCCAGTAAGTTTTAAAAAATATCAAAAACTTGAAGTTGCAGTCTATCCTTCAATAAAGTATCAACCTATTGGTTTAATTCCCTAAATATATGAATATAGTGGATGATTTGAATATGTATCCTTTAGATGAAGTGCCAAATCATCAAGATTTATATTATGTTTTAACTATTATGTAATATCTAGTATGAACTATATTAGATAAGAGTTATAAATTGCTTCCTGGTTTTCATTTAAGCCGAGTAACTATACAAACTTCTATCCCTACTTCCAAACTATAGTGGTACCCTCCACATCTACAAACTGATTCAAATGTGATAGACCCTTATTTTGAAAGAACGTTATTAAATTAGGAGGAAAAAATATATATGTGCTACATCCCATCATCACAACCACCTAGAATCTACTAGAAGCTCTGTCACCCACCTTCCATGCTAAATACCTTTCAATGATAGGAAATGTTAAGCCCTACATATTGTGACATTGCATTTCTATTATTATATTAGTATTGTAATTATTGGTGAGATCGAATCTTAATTTTAATTGTATGGGTAGATGGGGCCTTAATTGTAATTGTACCCTTTGTCTTCTATATACCAAGGAGAACTAGTTTAATAGATCATTCTCTTTATTTCATTCTAAAGGATTGGGATTACTCTTTCTTTATATTTTTATGCTATTTTGGGAATTTGGTCCATAACAATTGGTATCAAATCCAATTTCATTGTATATTTTTTGGGGGGACATTTCAAATAATGAAATTTTGAGGATCATGTAGAGAAATAAAGATGTTGCTATGGTGAAAATATTAGGTCCTAGTTCACTATAAGTTTGGAGTTATAATATGTGGAAGTTAAAGTTTTTTACTAGTCTCAAACAGGTGCTTTGCATAAAACTATTGTATATGAATCTCTCAAGATCCAAATTGTGTGCCACTAGTTCCACCATAAAGAAGACAAACCATATTAATTATAATTTAAAAATTAGAAGTATATCATAAAAATTGGACATGTGGAAAGTTGATCAAGTGCACTCTCCTCAAAGGGACAAAAGCAACAAGTTTTGGGGAAATAACCCTAAATTTCTCTTGGCATATCATAACTTGATCAAACCTATGGAATTACAAAGAAGACATACCAACCTAATACAGGCCAAAATTTTAGAGTTAAAGGGCCCAAAATTTCAGAGATACTTTAGGATAAAGATAAACTAACAAGACAACCTACAAACCAAGGTTTATAAAGATGTTTTAACTTGAAGCTTACATAACTTTTGAATGGAAGATTTGTTTAGGATGACTCAAAAGGTGTAATATATAATAGAAAAAAATAGAAAATAAGTTTATTAAATATTAGTCGGTTCGCACAACAAGAGGTGGAGAAAAAAATATACTCTCGCTAAACCTTCCTAAGGCTCATCCATGACACAAGAGGAGTGTGATGAGGAAAAAATTGGGTTTTCCAAACTTAACGAAAGAGTAGTGAACCTTGAAACTACAATACTAAGAAATGTGGAACATGAGTTTGATAAATAAGGATGAATCCCAAACATTCAAAGGGGATATGCAAGTTGATCTCAAAAAGAACCTTGAAAACATAGGCGAGGACTTTTGAAGCATACAAGCATCATACTTACCCAAAAGTCAACTCCTTGAGAATAGGATAAGGAGAACATTGTGGTGTGTTCCCAATTACCTCGAGATAAATACATATTACACTTATAAAATAAGAGCCTTGAATCCCAGACACTTCATCACTCATTACTTCAAGACTCCACATAATCGTGGGTTCAACTTGGGACAAAGGAACTGCTTCATTCTCAATATCGACGTGAAAAAAATAGATGGTAATGATCCCATAAGATGGATATATAGATGGATCAATTCCTTGATCTACACCAAGTGTTGAATTTACAAAAAGGCGACCATTGTGTCCTTGTATTTAGAACTTGATCAATTTGTGTGGTACCAATGGCTCTGTGGTAATAAGAATGACTCTATTGTCTCTTGATTTATATTTAAAGATTAATTGATACCACATTATGGAGATATTATGAGAAACACCTTCTTTAGATAATTGATAAATCTCATGTAGAGAGGTCTAGTTACAAAGCATATTATTAACTTTCAAAGTTGAGTCTTGGAGTGAATAACATTTTAGAGGATAATTTGTTGGATCGCTTTATAGACACTTTATAGAAGACAATTCAACATGAGATATGTCTCTTCAAACTTAAAAGATTTGAGAATGCTTTTAGTTTGACAAGGAAAATTGAAAGTAAAAATCTGGCTACTAGAATGGTTGCCACTAACTATAGTGGGAAATCTTTCCAATCCTATCCTCAATTAGCCTACAAGGTTGAAGCCTCAATGAGTGGAGGAAATAAGAGAAAAGGGATTATAGTAAGGGGCATTAGTGTAGTGAGACGAAATTATTCTACATAGGTTGTGAACAGGAAGAAGATAAAGAACTATAATAGTCTCAAGACGTAGAACTAGAATATACTACTCCAACCATCTCTTGTCATGCATTGGCCAACATTAACACTCCTCAAATCTCAATATAGAAGGATATATCAAAAAGAAAAAAGGTAATATTGTTCATTGATTATGGTAGTACCCATAACTTCATTAATTGTAAATTATCCAAACTTCTCAATTGCTTCATATATCCAACACTAGAGTTTCAAGTAATTATTGTAGATGAGGTACCATAAATTGTTGAGGAAAGTGCCATTAAGCTTGCTACGGGGGAGTATTTATTGGATATCCCTTTGATTGCAAACCAAATAGGTGGTGTTGATATTGTATTAGGGGTCGGTTATAATATTGGGAACATTGGCTCTTGTTTTCAATAACTCTTCATGAGATTCTCCTAATAAGGAAAGGATATTGAACTTGGAGGTATTCCAGGGAAATGTTGTAAAGTGATAAGCTCTAATAGCATGGAAACATTACTAAATGGGGAAGACCATGGTGTAATTGCACAAATGTGCTCACTATATGTTCAAGCATCTATACCCTCTATTCCTGTGGATATGCAAAGAGTTTTTTACAACAATTCCAAGGTATTTGGAGAGATCCCTGTAGGTCTTCCACCTTCTTGAGATCATCACTATGGTATTCACTTGCAATCAAGAAGTGTACCACCTAACACAGACCTTACAAGTATCCATATTCACAAAAGAGTGAGATTGGGAATATGGCTGGAGAAATGTTAGATGTTGGCATCATTCAACTTAGTCAAGGTAATTTCCTTGCACCAGTGGTGATGGTTCACAAAAGGAAAGGTTCATGGCATATGTATCCATATTATAAAGAACTCAATAATATGACCATTAAATATACTTTTCATATTCCTGGCATTGATGAACTATTAGATGAATTACATGGAGCAGTTTTAATCATCATTATGGATACATCAAATCATCATGAGGCAAGAATACATTCCAAAAACAACCTTTAGAACACATGAATGTCATTATTAATTTTTTATGTCATTTGGCTCTACCAATGCACCTTCCACATTTTAAGTCTTGATGAATTATACTTTTAAACCCTTTCCCATACATTTTTTGTTAGTATTTTTTGATGATATTCTAATCTATAAAAAAATAGTGGGAAAATCATGTACAAAATGTTGAAATGGTCTTAAAATGATTGAAGAAGGAACAACTATATGCCAATCCTTCCAAGTTTACCTTTGTTGTTCAAGGAGTATAATATTTGGGTCATATTGTATCTCATGAAGGCATCATAGTGGTCCCTAACATAACTAAAGTTATGTAAGAATGGTCAGTCCCCAAAACCTTAAATAATATCAGACAATTCTTAGGATTTATAGGTTATTACCACAAGTTCATTGAGAATTATGATAAAATGGCAACATTTATAATAGTTTTATTGATAAAGGAGGCATTTTCTTAGACTCAAGAAGCAACCAAATTTTTTGAAAAACTTAAAGAGGCTATGCATACAACTATTGTATTAGCCACTATTGACTTCACAAATTATTTTATTGTGGAATGTGATGCCTTTGAGCATGGAATTGGTGTAGTTTGAATGCAAGAAGGAAGCCCCTTGCCTTTGAAAGATGCCAACTTAAAAATAAAATAAAGGCTTAAGCCAATTTATGAAAAGTAAATGGTATCCATATTGCAAGCAATTAAGAAATTTCGTCCTTACTTAACAGGGAGACACTTCAAGGTAAGAAGAAATCATAATAGTCTTAAGTACTTTTTGGAACAATGACTATCATCAAAAATGGGTTACATAGATCTCAGGTTAGGACATTGAAATTATCTACAAAAAATGAAAACAAAATGTGGTGGTAGAAGAACTTTAAAGGAAAGAAGAATACATAGAGCACTTGCTTTGTGGTAATTCCATTGCATAATCTGATTGGGTGGAAGAATTAAGGATAGAATGGAAGCAAGATAAAAAGGCATGTAAAATAATTCAATAACCTTAAGAGAGGACCCTAGTGCATTAGATAATTTTATGTAGAAGAATGATTCACTATGGTATGAGTATTGGCTATATTTATATAAGAAATCCTAACTCAAAGAGAAGGTCCTTTTTTAATTGCACACTTCTCCTATAGGAGGATATTTTAGGTTCTTGAAATCTTACCACAAGATCAAGAAGTATTTTTTGGGGGAAGGTCTTAAAATGTATGTCCAAATGTTTGTAGCCGAATATTTGGTTTGCTAACAAATAAGGTAGAGACAATCAAGACACCGTGTCTTCTACAACCATTATCCATACTAAACCACTACCCATACCAAGTTAGTGTTGGTAAAAGGTCTCAATGGACTTTATCACGGTTCCTCCAAAGTTCGGAGGAAATAATGCCATCATGGTAGAGGTGGATCTATTCTTAAAGTATGCCCACCTATGATCTATTTTTCATCCTTTTAAAGCAAATAATCCTTTCAAAGCAAGTTTAGTAGCTATAACATTCATGGAAATATTTCAAAAGCCACATAGAATCCCCAAGATTATTGTAAGTGATATAGATTTAGTTTTCACAGGTAATTTTTGGAAATACATATTTATTGTTTGGATACTCATTTGGATCATAAATCCTCTTACCATCCATATCAGGGAAGGCCCTAGAAAGTGTTGTCCAATGGTTTGAGTAGTTTTTTACCTTTTTATCCTCTCTTCTTACCCATCCCAACTATGAATCCAAAGCAATATACTTGTTGAGAATAGGATTTTTCAAAAACCTTTCCTGTGTGATCATATTCTAGGTAATTTTAGAAAAGGTGTCCAAATCAATGAATGTTCTCAATGCCTCATCCTCCTTCTCCTTTAGTTTCTTTCTAAATGTCTCCAATTTGACTAGTGAATACCTTTATTCAATGTCCTCCCTCCCCACCATGGCTAGCATTGCTGAGCTGGCTTAATGAGTACAATTATGTCTACTAGATTGAGCTAATGGGATCCCCACTTATGGAATTTGGTTTTGACCTCGCTTATAATATTTATCAAATTGACCATATGAATAGAGAAAATAACATGAATTAGCAAATTTTTTACATATAACCAACAATTCTTATCATAAGCCTTTGATGGGTAAAATTTTATGGTCATTGTTGGGAGTTTTCTTCACTTTTATGGTGTGTAGACCCTCCTATGTAGCACCAAACACCACATGAATATGCTTGTCTTCTAGAAATCCAAATTTACATGGAGATATTACAATTGAATTAATCACCACTTTTAGTCTTAAAGCCAAGAGTTTGGCTTTAAATCTCATAGACACATTTGTAGAGTGTAGTAGGCATAAAACTATAAAAACATTTTGGCTTGTCATTCTTAGGGTTCAACACTATAAAAGTGGAATTAAAGTTAATGACACCCTTACATAGATCCTCGCATCTTCCACCACTCCGGGGAGATCTTCTCCCATTAGATCGAAAAAACTAAGGAATAGTTAGATTGTCCAACCATCTGGACTAGGGATATTATCCCTTTAAAAAGTTGATAAAGATGTCAAAAGTTTATCTCTAGAGACTTCTTAAATAACTACAAATTGGCCTCTTTAGTTATGAATATGGGAAAAATACAAACTTTAACAACCTATTACTGCTGCAACTGCTTCCCCAATTTTTTTTACATTTTAGGGCCCCTCCTTCAATTTTTATTTTATTTTAAAAGCACTCTTACACATGATGCCCAACTCAGATAATCCCTCCGTGCATACCTAGTCTTTCCTAGAAGCTTGAGCAGAAGAATTTTCTTAAGGATGAAGTGTCAATTTGGTAAAAATCCTTATCTGCGACCTTGGAAACATGCCTTATATGAAAAAATCGCTTTTGATTTCATATCAATGACCAAGAACGAATCAAAAAAATCAACGGTCAAGGAAAAGGGTGAAAAGGAAAAGACGGAAGAAAAAAGATCAAAGTTAACATCGAGAAAATTGAAATCCTGCTTTTTGAAGTCCGGAGTCCGAGTTCTATTTTGTTTTTTGTCATGAAAGCTGGCGAACCCACTTTCTGATTTCCTCTTTTCGCAATCCGCGGAAGCAGAAAAGTGGAAAGCGAAAATATTAAGTTTAACTTCGAAAAGTTGGAGAACCTGGTTTTCGATTTTCACTTTTCACAAGGCTCCCGCAAAGATCAACGGTCAAGAAAAAGCAAAAGCGGAAGCAGAAAGATCAAAGTTTAATTTCGTAAAAGTTGGAGTCTCGCTTTCTGAAATCCGAAGTCTGTGATCTGCTTTGATTTTAGATCAATGGTCCAAAAGTCTTCCGTGAAGATCAATGTCTCGGAAAAGAAGCCAAAAGAAGAAAGAAAAAATACATAAATCTGGTTGTGAAAAGTTGGATTCCCACTTTCTGAAATCTGAGATCTGCTTTGATTTCAGATCGACGATCCAGAAGGCTTCCATGAAGATCAACGGCTCTAAAAAGAAGCAGAAAGTGGAAAGCAAAAATACAAAAATCTGGTTGCGAAAAGTTAGAGTTTTGCTTTCCGACAGTTCAGAGAGCTTCTGCATTGATCACCGGTCTATAAACATCCCACAACAAAAGGTGGAATTGGAAGGGCGGAAAGCAAAAAACAAAGATTTTCGTTCATGAAAAGTGGGAAGTCTGCTTTCTGAGATCTGCAACCCATAACTTGATTTCAGATTGACGACTGAGAATCGTCCTGAAATAGATCAATAGTCCAAAAAAGGGCGAAAACGGAAAAGTGGAAACGGAAAAGAAGAAACGAAAAGATGGAAGTTAATCTCAAAGAAAGTTAACGTCCTGCTTTATGTTTTTTGTTTTCCGCTATTTCATGGAAAGGAGTTGTTAGGGCCTGTTGACGAGCATATGTGATTATGCACGTAACGGGGAAGACAACCCAGACCAGGATCCTTAGAGCAGGTTCCAAGCTGTTTGGGATGGTTGTTTCCAACAGATTTAAATGCTCTGTTAGCCTGAAAGTCCAAAACTAAAACGAAGCTATTGTTAAATCTATTAAATACCTACAAATATACACAACAAACTTGTTAACAAATGTACAAA
>LPNX010163591.1:492552-602323 GCA_001517045.1 Pseudotsuga menziesii | reverse complement strand
TCTATATAAATTAAGGTTTTATTTTTCATTTTCATTCATACCCATTAAGAGGTTTAAAATATATTTTTTTTAATAAAATCAGTTATAAGTAATAAATATTAAAGCTAGAGTAATTAAATGTATATGGGCTAGTTTTTGTTCACTCATAAGTACTTCTCAATTTGTCTACATGCTTATACATTATCCTTGAGTTTGTAAACCTAACCCATAAAATTAAGAAGGTTGTTGCTCTTACCTAGCTTATAACTAACATTCCCATTAAAGATTTAATTTATTTTATATATTAACAATAAATATTTTTATTAATTTTAGGCCTTCAAGATTTAAACTAAATTAAAATAAGAAATTATATCTGTATTTCTATTTTTCTTTCGTTTTTAAATATTAACAAATATGAAAAATATGTTATATTAATTTTCAATTAAGTCTGTTCTTTATGGTATGGTTGACAATGTAAGATGATCTTTACATGTGATAATGATTCTTCATCTGTAACTAATTGCATGTCGAAGCGTAATTTAATGGAATAGTTGTTATATAATTTCCATAGAAATTGCAAGTTATGGAAGGGAAAAAAAATGGAAGAGCTTCATGTTATATCGTGCATAGGCATACCATGTTGACATCTGAAGAATGTATTGAAAAAAAAACGGGTTTATAACAAAAACTAACATAAGCAAGAAGATTTCTCAACTAACAGAGACATTTGATATACTGCTATCAATTAATGCAACGACTTTACCAAATGTGTTATTACATAATGTGTTGTGACTCTTAAATTAATTTACAAGTATAAATTAAAATTATAGATCCAATCCTCCTTTTGTTCTGGCCATTACAAAACCAAAGACATAATGCTCTCTCTCTTCAAAAAGATGAAGGAGATGAACATGGTAAGAATAACTATTGAAGGAGATGTTTTAGTTCATATTTCAAGTTGTTGTCTCTGTAAGAAAATACCATTATAAGTTGATATCTTGAAAGGTAATTTCTATTAATTAGGGTGCAAGGAAATACTATTTAATAAACATAAATTTAAAAAAACATTTAAGGTTTATTTATCTCCATTTATTTCATCTTTGAACAAAACAACAGCAAAAAGGATATGAAAAAAGGATTGAAATGTTTTAATTGTGATTTGTGCATCATTTTTTCTAAGGCATAATACATTTTAAATTATGGGAGCACTTATTATAAAGGTCCTTAAATATACTAGACCCAAAAGAGTGTTGCTTGAACGACAGGAATGGTTCTCCTAATCAAAGAAAGCCTACCTGTTTTTGGAGACATTTGCCATCACACACACTATTTTTGGTCAAATTGGCCTAATTAAACCACTATCCTAAGTATAATTGACATTAATTGACATCAGTGGAGCATTAATTGCCATCATCCAGTCACACACACGCCTACCTACAGTTAAGGAGGATAACTTATCCTTCTCCTACAGTCAAGGAGGATAACTGGAGCACTCCGGGGGTGATCTGAGTGATATTAATGCACCTAATTGCTAGCTGGTGGTTACAATCAGTTCAACCAGTCAATTAAGGTGCCTCCTCTCATTAAAGATATTATTTAATGATTATTTATTATTATTTAATGATGTGGAGTCAACAGGGTGCCTCCACCAGCTTTTGATGGTCAGTTCAGCTTCAGTTAACCTCATCGGGGTTCATTGAAGTCATGGAGCACTAGCACTTGATGGTTGGCTTGCTATGACATGTGTTTAATCTCCTTCAGTTGAGATTCAGTCATTTATTGCACTCCAACTTCAGTTAGGGTTTGGTGAGTCAATTAGGGTTTTGGTCAAGTGGTTAACTGAGTGTGAACCTATGGTTGAGAGTCAGTTAAGCTAGACTCACTCATTGAATTCGAATTGCCTCCTTATGTATTCAAATTCCTCATGGATTCAAGCTATTGCTTAACATTGGTATTGTAACCATTCATTGTTTATTAAATATACAAAGAGGAAACCAATTCCGATTCCTATTAACACCATTTCATGAGTTATTGTTGATTATTTCTTGATGAGATTGATTATTTGTTCCTAGATCATGTGCAAGAATTAATATGGTATCATAGAATACGGTGGGATGAAGATCTATCTCTCGAAAACAAGCTTTTTAACAAATTTCTCCATGAAAAGTGAGCAATAGCTCAAAATTCCAATACTGCACCAGAAGCCAAGGCTTACCACTCAATATCCCAAGTAAAGAACTTGTTGATCAAGCTTTCTTGATTGTCTATGCTGGGTGTGATGAGAGCCTAGAATGTGCAGGCTGTCCGACCTTATTTTTCTCTTTCTGTTTTGATTTTCAGGTTTCTACAGGTGAAGCATTCACTACAGCATATCCAGATGGCCTCCTCAGTAGATCTCTTGACTCCATAAAATTCCACTCATGGAAAAATAAAATGGAGATTCAGTTGTGCTCCAAAGGACTCCATACAGTCACCATGGACATTGAAGTTGAGCTTGGATCCACCATAGAAAAATCAAGATTCTTGAACAAGAAGGATGAAACCTTCGGTTTCTTGTGCCTCTCTATTTTTGAAGACCTTCTCTTCCATCTTATGGATATGAAGACACCGAAAGAAATATGGGACAAATTGGAATCTCTATATGTAAAGCATGATGACTTGAGAGTTTACCAACTTGAAAATGAACTCGTGTCTCTCCAACCTTCCAATTTCAAGACTCTGAATGATTTCTTTACAAAGTTCAAGCATACTATTTTACTCTTGAAGCAATGCAAGGTGGAGAAGGAGGATGATCAGCTCATCCTTGCCATCCTCTCCAAACTCAAGGCTGATTATTCAGTTTTTGTTTCTACATTCCGTGCGGGGAAGCTCACAACCCCCGGATGGAAGATGCTGACACTCAATGCCTTCATTGAGTCCCTAACTAATGAACATGAGAAGCTTGTCCAGATGGGGGTCATCTGATATTCCCGTGATCAAGCCCTCCATGTCTCAGGGCCCAAAGATCTGAAGGGTAAAGGAATGCAGCAAAAAAATCAGAAAACTAAATTTGATGCTCCCAAGCCTAGAGTTGAAAACCGACAGCATGATGAATCTTTCGGCTCAAGGAAGAACAAAGGAAAAGGGCACAATGGGAAAGAAAAAGTCAGGTGTTCTTACTGCGGAAAGGGTTTTCACCCTGAGCATGCTTGCATGAAGAAAAATCTTGATGAAGCAACCTCTCTCCTTGAGAGGAATCACATCAATCTTCCGGAGATCTTTCGGGGGAGAGATCACCAAGATCGAGAACCATAGCATGAGAAAGGTCATGCCCTCATGGAAAGCACTTCGAAGTCCAAAGCACTACTAATTGATAGTGGAGCTTTGAATCACATGATGACTGAAAAAGAATCCTTTTCATCCTTGGAGACCGGAAAATCCATCCCCATCCACATGGGAGATGACTCCACCATCATTTCCGAAAGACAAGGTACTGTAGATCTAGAAAATGGTTTTTTCTCTAATGTTTTGTATGTACCATCTCTAGCAGCAAATCTCCTTAGTGTCTATCAAATGACACATACATGAATTCCTAAGAGAGTCTCTTTCAGCCCAAATGATGTTGAGATAACAGAAATTGCATCCAGAAAACTCATTGCTAAAGGCCTTGCAAACCATCATGCAAAATCCTATGAGTTCTCTCACTTTGTTGCAGATGCAAAGCCCACCGCTCTGCTAACTCATGGAAATGAGGTTAGTAGGATATGGAATGAGAGTTTTGGCCATATTTACTTCAAATATTTGCAAAAATTATGGAAAAACTCCATGGTTGAAGGCCTACCGGTCATCAAGGCAACCACGGGAATCTGCAAGGGCTGTGTGATTGGAAAACACCCTGAGCACAAGTTCGATCGGGGGAAGGAAAACCGAGCTACAAGCATATTGGGGCTGATACATTCTGATATCAATGGTCCAATGCCTGTCACATCCATGAATGGATCAAGGTACCTCCTTGCTTTTATTGATGATTTTTCAAGGTATACCTGGGTTTTTTTTCTCAAAAAAAATCAGAAGTATGTGAAAAATTTTCTGAAATGAAGGCCTTGATCGAAAATGCCTCAGGGCTTAAGATCAAGATCTTGAGATCTGATAATGGAGGGGAGCATGTCAGTAATGAGTTTCTATAGATATTCTCCCAAATTGGTATTCAGGTCCAACATTCAATTCCCTACACTCCCCAGTAGAACGGAGTAGCGGAAAGGAAGAACCAGTCTCTCAAGGAGATGACCACCTGTATGTTGGAGTCAAAGAAGCTTGCTACAAATTTGTGGGCTGAAGCCATGCATGCTGCAGAATAAATTCAGAATAGGGTGCCACATTCATATATGAAAGTAAATACTCCTTTCAAATCATACTTCGGACACAAGCCAGATGTGTCAAACCTATGGGTGTTTAGGTCCACTGCATGGGCCCAGATTCCGCTTGATAAAAGAAGGGCTTTGCAACTGCAAAGCATAGAATGTATGTTTATTGGGTATCCTAATGAATCTAAAGGATTCAATCTTCTGGATATCAATACCAAATAGATCATCATCGAGAGAAGTGTCAATTTCGATGAGCCTCTTCAAGAGGTGGAACTAGTGAAGGAGAAAACTGTTGAATTTCCTTCCTATTCCACTGAATATTTAGATGATGAAATTGGGGGTGATGACCCTGATTTGGATCCTTTGATCTCTGATATCAGTGTGCAGCAATCATCAGATGCTGAATCAGAACCTGAAGTGCAAAATTATCTTCCTACATGGGCCCTACATACACTCTCCTCCACAGGAGACAACATTGGAAATCCGGATGATCCAAGGAGAACCCGGTCTGATTTCCAAAGAGCAGGTATTTCACTCTCTTGTTCTGATAATTTGCTATCTGAAACTTGCAATTTGATGATTATTTCAGATCCAAAATCCTACTACCATGCTCATAATGATCCGAGATGGCAAGTTTCCATGGATGAAGAGATGAATTTTCTTCAGAAAAACACTACTTGGGAGCTAGTTTCTCTTCCTCTGGGAAGGAAATTGGTTCAATGCAAGTGGGTGTTTCAGAAAACGGTTGATGCTGATGGAAGCACCTACAAATATAAGGCAAGGCTGGTAGCAAAATGTTTCTCTCAGGTCCAAGTAGTGGACTACCATGAGACCTTTGCACCGGTTGCAAAAATGGACTCCATCCGCCTTGTTTTGGCTATTTCCACATCCAAGCACTGGGAGGTGCATCACATGGATGTTAAGTCAGAATTTATGCATGGATATATTCATGAGGAGATATAAATGAAGTAGCCTGAGGGCTACATCACTGATCCATCTTTGGTTTGCAAGCTAAAGAAGTCACTATATGGGTTAAAACACACCACAAGAGAGTGGTATTCCAAGATGGATGCCTTCCTTCTCTCGCAAGACTTTCAGAGATGTAGATCAAATCCAAATGTGTATTTACAGTAGCATGATGGTAATATAATTATCATTGTTTTATATTTTGATGACTTACTGATCACAGGTAGCACAATTGCCTCCATTTCAACCATCAAAACTACTCTCCACAATGCCTTTGAAATGAGTGATTTGGGTCTTCTAAAACAATTTTTGGGGATCAAAATCGAGCAAAATTATAATGGGATTATGGTCACTCAGTCCAAATACATTTCAGACCTGTTAGTCAAGTTTAACATGGCTGAATGTAGGCCTGCACCATTCCCTTTTCTTTCAGGGATCAGCCTTGAAGAAGGAAAACACACACCTCCCATGGACTGCACTATCTATCGACAGCTGATTGGTAGCTTGTTGTACTTGACACATTCTAGGACTGATATTTGTTATGCCATGAATGTTGTATCAATATATATGTAGCAGCCTCATAATATTCATTGGAAGGCAGCCAAGAGGATCCTCCAGTACATTCAGGGAACCAGGACCTACGGCATTCACTATGCTCTAGACTCCGAGCTAGAGCTGGTTGGATACACAGATTCCAATTGGGTGGGTGATTCTATTGATCAGAATTAAACTTTCAGATATGTATTCATGTTTGGTGGTGGCCCCATTTTCTATTCAAGCAAAAAGCAGGCTACCATAGCACTATCTTCAGCAGAGGCTGAGTATCGAGGAGCGGTGAATGCTTGCATCCAGGCAGTTTGGTTGCAAGGCATTCTTTCAGAGTTTGATATTGGTAGTACTTTGTCCAGTGTCCTCTTTTGTGACAACCAGAGTGCTATTAAGATATCCACGGATCTAGTTACCAGGAAGAGGACCAAGCATGTAGAGATTCACATGCACTACATCATGGAGCTAGTGCATGACAGGACCATCATTCTGCAATACTACCTGACGGATGAGTAGATTGCAGACATATTCACCAAGAGATTTTCAGAAAATAAGTTCACTTACCTCAATCCACTGTTAGGGGTAATTTCATCAAGGTGATCCAGACTACTTTCAGTGTTCAGCTTGAGGTGGGGTTTTTCCCAATGGGTTTTCCCTCTTTTCCTCACTTAGTTTGTTTTGAGCATTGTTTCAGTTTCAGCATTGTATAGGGTGACGTATGGCCTTAGTTGTCATGGCCCTAGCATTTTTTATGCATCTATGTTTTCTAACTCTTCCTGAGTATAGCTTAAGGGGGGGTGTTGGAGACATTTACCATCATACACACTCTTTTTGGTCAAATTGGCCTAGTTAAACCACTATCCTAAGTATAATTGACATTAATTGACATCAGTGGAGCATTAATTTCCATCATCCAGTCACACCCATGCCTACCTACAGTCAGGAGGCTAACTTAGCCTTCTCCTGCAGTCAAGGAGGCTAACTAGAGCACTCTGGGGGTGATCTGAGTGATATTAATGCACCTAATTGCTAACTGGTGGTTACAATCAGTTCAACCAGTCAATTAAGGTGCCTCCTCTCATTAAATATATTATTTAATGATTATTTATTATTATTTAATGATCTGGAGTCAACAGGACGCCTCCACCAACTTCTGATGGTCAGTTCAGCTTCAGTTAACCTCATCGGGGTTCATTGAAGTCATGGAGCACTAGCACTTGATGGTTGGCTTGCTATGACTTGTGTTTGATCTCCTTCAGTTGAGATTCAGTCATTTATTGCACTCTGAATTCAATTAGGGTTTGGTGAGTCAATTAGGGTTTTGGTCAAGTGGTTAACTGAGTGTGAACCTATGGTTGAGAGTCAGTTAAGCTAGACTCACACATTGAACTTGAATTGCCTCCTTAGGTATTCGAATTCCTCATGGATTCAAGCTATTGCTTGACATTGGTATTGTAACCATTCATTGTTTATTAAATATACAGAGAGGAAACCAATTCTTGTTCCAATTAACACCATTTCATGAGTTATTGTTGATTATTTCTTGATCAGATTGATTATTTGTTCCTAGATCATGTGCAAAAATTAATACCTACCCCCTATATCATGTGTTCACCATACACCCGTAATCCATTTCATAGGACCTCATAACAAAAGTGATCATATTGATCCACATCTTGCTACAATCTCTCCCTTTCAATGCCCTTATCTTTCACACAATCTCTTGCTCTGTTCTTATTGTCTCTTTCTTCCCTTCTAGTCAACTGGTACTATCGGGAATACTACCTACCTACACGACTAAAAACATAGCTTTAACCTTTTTGTGTATGTGTAAAGGACCAATCATATGACTCTACATGGCTATGAGTATTACTAATTAAACATTGATGTGCCTGGTTGTTATGCAACTTGTGGTACGCTGTCGAGTTTCCCAATGAGTTGATTTTATTATTTCGACACTAATGTCGATGACCATAACCATTATCATTGGACTAGAATTGAGGTACAATATATATCCATAAATATGTTTCACTTAGAATCGCGCATATCTACTCTGTGTCGCTTCTTGCTATTGGGCTCGATCCAGGACTGGAGGAGTAGCAGCATCAATATATTTTTCCATAATACCGAGAGAAAGGTTAAAATAGTACAAAATATGAAATAAATCATTTATTACCATTCGTTTCATCATCCCACATGCCTTTTAGTTGTGTTCCGATTGAGAAATATTCACCATCGAAACTGATATATCTAGGATATCACTACTATGATACTGATATTAATAGTATTGCTAGCCATGGGATCTTTTTTTAAGACAGTGTTGCATCCACTATTGTTTGTCATATTCTTGAGGATCCTCATACACTTCAGACAGCTATGGAGTCAGAAATTCGACACAATATTGTAGCATCTTTAAATCGAAATATAAGTGGAAGGGTGAGTCTTTGTACTTTTCTCTCAAACTTAGCTCTTGTTATCTCTAGAGATCCTGTTGTTTTTATGCTTATTTTCCAGTTAATACCTCTCGTCGGATTGGTGCCTACTCTACGGTGGGAGGTAGTGTGTTTGGCGTTGGGGCGGTGCTCTGGAGGAAGGAAGTTGAAATATTGTTGAGTTTTTCCATAATTGGCATCATATTTGTTCTAATCGTGCCACAATATTGAACAATAAAGAATACAATGAGGTTGTTTTTACAAAATGATGCCACAAAGTTGCTCCATTTGAACAAATATGAAGACTTCAATGTAAAGCAAGTAAGGTTGTTGTAGAGGTTTTTATGTGATGCTAGTCCGCAACGTGCCACCGCAAAAGTTCATATTTTGCCGAAAAATCTTAAAGAAGTTACGCTGAACTAAATAGGCTTAATTACACTAGATGGCCAGAATGCCACAATTGCTTCCAGGATAAGTGTAGCAGGGATTTCCTTCTTCTAAGTTAAACGTTGTTAATTTTGTCGTAATCTGAGCGCACATCAACCCGACGAATCAGAGAGAATCTATAACTTAACATGCAGCTGGAGGAAATAATGGAGATCGAGTTGTTTGGAGAAGAGTGGGTTGTAGAATATGTTTGGTTATAAGTAACTTCAATTGGTCAGAAAGTTAAAATCTTTTCCAGAAAAAATGTGACTGTTAATTACCAGCTTGTGAAAGGAGGATGAAAGCCTAATTTTTCTTGATCGAATGGGCGTATATTCAAAGGACAGCACCCAATGACTGTCGAGCATTCAAACCTAACCAAGATATAAGTTTGTTGTGTTACAACAAACACATCGGATCTCCTCATTCTTAGGCCGATACCTAAGATTTGATGTATGAACAAAAAAACGGAATTAGCTGGGCTGTATCTGATTGCAAAGATATGCATAATGCATGTTGAGAGGGAAAGTGGAACAAGAATCCTTGAGGGGGCATATTTTTGGGAGCATATCCCAACTAAAATATCAGCAAATTGTTATGCATAGGTTTGCGCTTCTGTTGAATTGGGATCTCGAAGATCTCATAGGATTAATTACAACAATTGGGAGGGCCACAAAGGATCGGCTTGGTAGGAATAGGCATAGGTAGAATCCTTCGATAGTTAGGTTTTCCTAGTGGCTGAATAAATTGCCTACTCCCTCAATATCAACCACGATTGTTTGCTTGGTGCTTCCAATCCTACCAACTCAACCACTTCAACATGAATTATGATCATCAATTGGGACTATTTATGACAGCGAGTGTCTTCATCTAAATATCAATTGCAGGTCAGAAACCCTTCACAAGATGGAGAAAGAAAACATATATTCTACAAGGGTGCTATCATTCTAAATGGCTTCAAATCAGCGCATAGGAATTTAAAGGCCAGTTTTGCAAAGATGCGATATTTTCAATTTTGATTTTTTTTAATTAGTTGGTTTTTGATTGTTTGATCAATTTTGCAGGTATGCATTTTAGCTCGAAGAAAAAGACATGCACACTAACCATTAATTTTCTAATGTTTTACGATATTTTTTTGTTTGCATGATTGTTTGGAAAAAGGGTGAAATGAACAGATCGGAAGGTAGGCTGAAGAAATAGGCTAGAGAGTGGATTGTTTGCATAGTTGTTTGCAGGCTGTGCATGGAGAGCTGAAAGGCTATGTTTTATTTATTAATTTTTTTTTCTTCTTTTTAATATTAATACTAATGTTTATAGATTTACAGATATAGATTATAATGTTTATTATTTGTTTTTTTTGTAAGTTTCACTGATGTCTAATGTTTATAGTTGCGGGTTTTCTTCCATATCAAAAGGGTCTATTTATTTTTCTTAAAGTTTTCTTTTTATTAGTAAGCATAGATTATTGTTTTAATATTTTAATTTTAATGTTGAATATTTAAATTTTTGAAATGTTTTAATATTTATAGATCTATTTTTATAGAAAAACTAAAATTAACATTTAAAATAAACAAACATTGTTTAGTAAAAAATTAAAAGGTAAAGATTAAAAAACTAAATTATTCTTAATGCAAAAATGATATATGTATTTGTTTATTAATTCATTTATTTTATTTTTAATTATTAAAGAAACCAATTCTTAATGCAATTTTTATTTCTAGAATAACTTAGAAAATTATTAAATGAAAAATGAAAATGAAAATGAAAAGAGACTATAATTTTTTTAAATTAAAAGATTAAAAAAAAAGTAATGCCTAACAAAATTAAAAACAGTAGTAATTAAGGCTATTTTAGAAACAAATTTTAACAAATAAAAACATTAAAGTAAATTAAAATAAATCTAATTTTAAACTGAAAAATAAAAATTAAAGCCTACCTACTCTATTCTAAATGAAAATTATAATCATTTAAGTGAAGTGAAATTTCCAATGTAACCACCTATCTAACAAAAGTAAACAAAGATTAAGATCTAATTTTGAAAAATTAAACCTAGAATATGCTGTAATATAGGAGATTAAATACTGAAAATGAAAATTAATAGAATAAAAGTGAAAACAAAACCAATCTAACCTAGTTCTTACTTTAAAACACTGTTGGATGCAGCATTTGTTTGCAGGATATCCTTCATGACTTTGATCACCCGAGATCCCCTCTTCATCCTTCTCAATCTTCTTCTCACATAATTTCTCCTCATGTGATGTGCATAATTCTTCAACTGTCAATTCTTCTTTTTCTTCAGGAGGAGTAGTAAATCTTTTAGCTACTATTAAGATCTCCTCTTCTTGAGAAGAGGATATCCCTACTTCTGCTAGGATCTGGGTGAGCTGCTCTAGGATTATGCTCATCATAAAGCTAAAATCAAATCAAATGCAAGAAGAAAGAAAAGAGGTGAAAAAAACAAGTACATGACAAATACAGAAACAGTACGAAATGAGTTAGTAAGAAAAACAGAAAAATAAAAAGTGCACCAAAAATCTGTATAAAACAAAAAGGAACATATAAAATTAAAACAAGTTAGTATGAAATAAAGGTGCCCAAAAATGAAAGCAATCCAAACTTTAAACTACAAAACTATAAATGAAAAATGAAAACTTGCATAAAACAAACTTGCATTTGCAGAAAAAGAAAGAACTTGCAGGAAAATAAACACTTTGCAGAAAACAATCAAGGCTTTGGGGCAACCCACTAAAGTGGATGCGTCTGGATGTTACACCACAGAAATTCCATGGTGAATTCGTATTTGCATCTTACAGTTTCCCCTCCCCCTTTCTATCTAATAAAAACGGACTATCTACCTATCTATACTCTAATCCCTTTTAGCACCTCCCTGGCAACGGCACCAAAATGTTGGGTAAAATATTAAACAAATTATAATAGAATTCCAACAATTATTTGTCAACCCAGGGGCAGAGTGTCGCTAAACTTAATCTATACTGAAAGTAAAAATACACAACTAAAATTGAATTAAGCGGGAAAAGGCGGGAAATGACATTAAATAAATCTAGTCTAAAAACAGGAAATTACAGGAAACAAATATAATCTAAAATAGCATAAGAATGCATGAAATAAACTAGTATAAAGCAATTAACAATAACCGGTACAAAGCAATTAACAATAAACTGGTATAAATCAATTAACAATAACTGGTGAGCTCACGATAAACCTATGCTAACAATTCGTAAACAAGACATAACTGGAAATCTACACTAACAACTCATAAAGAAAGAAATTGCTGGAAATCTACATTAATATAAGAGAGTCAAAGGAGGTGAAATAAGCATCATCTCCATTACATAACACTCAGCATCTATTCTATGACTAACTCTGAAAGAGATCTAGACTATCTTCTACTTCCAAACCACTAGAGAGGCCTCTAACCAAAATGAGTAGAGAGCCCTCCTATTTATACATAAATCCAAGATAACTGATCATAATTACAGATCCACTATTCTCTCAACCTATCCCTTAAAATATGAACAAATAGACAACTCATCCCCCCAAATCCTCAACAAATCTACAACTCATCCCTTTAAAGCCTCAACCAAATATTGGAAGGGATATTCTCTCCACATGTCCATGATATTCTCCTTGAAGTTAGCTCATATCTAGAAGATGAAATTCGAATCTGAGGCTAGGTGGCCACTTTTGAGCTTGTTAAAGTCTTCACATACACCTATACACATCACCAAACTCACCCAATTTTAAAGTATAATGAAAATATGTTATTTTTATCAATAATTAACCATAAATTCACTCAAAATGCTCAAAATAAATGATTTGGAAAATAGTAATATAAACCCATATTTATTATGAAAGTGATGAATATTAATGGTTTTATGGAAGGATATAATGGAATAAGGTGATAAATAGTATACGAAATGATGAATAAAATGTAGTCTTTTTGCGGCTCAACAGGTACAAGAGCCATCTCATCTCTCCATGATGGTTTTCTCATCCTTTTACATACATCATAGATTTTAGCATAGTTTGTGCCATTGCCATGCATTGAAAACCACTATAAGTCAACTAGGAGTATCTTCCTAGAGTTCCATAATGTCCTCCTACAATCCCGTCATGTGCCTCTGCCAATACTCTTTCCTGCTCATGTGGAAGAACATATCGACACAGAATTTCATCAGGCCCCATCTTGTATATTTGTCCTGCAATTAGGTGGAAATTGCCATATTTGAAAACCAATTGCTTCTTATGACTCATGGTAAAATCCTCTGGGGCTTTACCTGTCATCAAAAATTGAATGATCTATTCATAATGGTCATCCACCATTTCGACTCTAAACAATTGCGCATCAATCAATTCGACCTTGATGTTGTTTGTTTCTTCGCCTGACTCTATCCTTGATAGATTATTGGGTCCTGCATTTAACCATCCTAGTTTCACTATAATCTCGAAATCAAACTCTTGTAATAGTAGCAACCATTAACAGATATTCTCATCCCAACACAGGCTTGTTGACCAAGCACTTCAGTGTTGAGTGATTCTTAAACATTTTAAAGTGTCCTCCCAAGAGATAGTGTTGAAATTTTTGTAATGCATACACCATCGCCAATCCTTCTCTTTATGTCATTGTGTAGTTTCTCTTTGTCGTAGACGGATTTCAACTTGCGAACGCAATCGAGTGGTCGATTTCTTCTTCCCCCGGTTGAGCCAATATTACCCCTAATGCGACTAATGAAGCATCAACATGAACATGGAACTCCTTCGTCCAATCCAGAAAAACTAATATTGATGTTGTGACCATATTTTGATTTAGAGTATTGAGGATCATTTGGCACTTGTCGTTCCACTCGAACTTCGCATCTTTCTTCAATAGCTTCTCCATCAGCACAATGATCGTTTTGTATCCTCTTATGAACTTTTGGTAGTACCCTTTATGACCCAATTTTTCCCTTAGTTGTTTTACTATCATAGGTGCCCATAAGTTTACAATTACTGTGATCTTGGAAATATCAACCAACATTTTGTCCTTACATACAATGTCTTCTAACAGAATCCGAAATTGAGCGCAGAATATGCACTTCTTCAGATTTAATGAAACCTTATGTTGGTGACACCTTTCTAGCATCACTCAAAGGTTGGTATTGTGGTCTTTCAATAGACCATAAATGATCCAATCTTCCATATATACTACCAAGAATTTATGAATGAATTTCTTGAACGCAGCGACAACTAGGATTGAAAATATCGCAGGTGCATTCCTGAGACCAAATGGCATCATTGTGTACTAAAAACATCCCTACTCTATAACTAAAGTGGTTGTGTCTATCCTCCTTCGCAATCCTTATCTGATGATATCCTAAAAAATCATCTATAAATGAATAGATTTCTTGTCCTCCAAATCTTTCCAGTACTTTGTCAATAAATGGTGTCGTAAATGGATCATGGATACTTTCATCATTCAGCTTCCCTAAATAGACACAGATCTGGATTTTCGCTATCTTCTTTTCCTGCACCACCATTGGACTGATCCATTCAGACTCTTAGAATGGTTTGATAATGCCAGCATCTATCATTCATTCTAATTCTTCTTTGACATGCTCTTTGTATCTTGGATTTATCCTGTATGGTCATTGCTTGACCGGTTTTGCGTCAGGTTTGAGAGGAATCATAATTTTGCTCAACTCTCCTGAAATGCCTTTCATTTCAGAAAAAATTTGTCAACAATAAGTCCTAGAAATCATACCATAAATGAGTGACCCTACCCATCACCGAATCATCCCAGTAATCTTCAATTTTAGAAAAATATGGGTCCTCTATCGTCTTAATATTAACCTTCTTCAGTTTTAGAGGTTGCTTGAATTTATCGTCTGGTACTTCTGGTGCTCCGACATGATGAATTCCTCCTATTTTGGAATGTCGACAACTCTCATATCATCTTCTTCATCTGTTTCTTCTGATACATTGTAACATGTCATCATCATCTGCGGTGTCATTGTCCATTGTGGTTCTGTCGGTAATTTAAGCCGAACTATCTCCAATACTCTTTTGTGGATGTCTTGTAGTGCGTTATGGATGAACGATTTGTCATTTGCAAAACTGAAAGTATGACTGCAGTTGATATTCATTTCTTCCCATGTTGTAGTTTCCCTTCGCAACTCTATATAAACATACCATCTCTATGGCATTTTTTACAGCATATGGATAAACACATGGACCCACTCCTCCTTCGCCCTTAGCACCCATGTGGTTTGGCATGTGACCAGATGATTGTTGGGATCATTTCTTATCTCATATTTCTTTCCTTGGTAGGAGTCGTCTTCTATGAATCACACTTTCATCAGTCATCAGCATAATTTCCAATCTCCCATCGAGGCCTTGTATGTAACCCACCATCTCATTGGAGTATCCTTCAGTGCTTCTTCCAACACCAACAGTCGCTGAGGCTCTGATACTTTGACTTTGAATTCGCTAATAAAAAATTCCAAGTTAGGTATTCCTTCATACGTCGGTAAATCGATGAGTTATGTCGCTACCCACCGCAGCAACTGAGTAACATGTGCATTTCCTGATCGATACTTCATGTAACCAGTTTTTCAAGTTCTCTAGTGAATCGTCACAGTGCGATGATGCAGAGCTAGTACTTTGGCAGCCCAAATATCCATTCACAGTGGGATTGATATAATCTTCATAAATATTATAGGCACTATCCCATCCTCCTATAACTTCATCTTTGATTGGTTCGACATAGATTTGTCCTTCCTGGGGATCCAATGGGGAACTCATCTGTGTGTCGATATTGTCGAAGGTCATTACCCTTTTCTTGAAATTAAGAACCATCAAGTTTTCATTCTCCCAACCAATTCCCAAAAACACAGGGTATGAGTTGACCTCATCGACTATCTCGATAACATTGAATTCTTCATATGTTATTACTCTTCCACTTCAATAGGTAGACGTTGTACTCTACCAATTGGCGACACTCTTTCCTGATTTTCCAGTCGTTGTTGTACAGGAGACCAAACCAACTATGGTTTCCCCATCATTTCCCATGTTTTATTTTTTAGGATATTCACATATTATCCTAGATCCAATATGACTGATTCCTCTTCAAATTCATCAATCTGTACATTCATCCTCATCTCTCTTCTCATTTTCTTCTTGTGTAATGATTTTACTGGGTGTTCTTGTCGATACAAAAAGCTTGTTATTTCTGCAAATGCATTAGGGTCTTTAGCTAACGTCAGATAGCTTTCTAGAAAAGATTTCAAAGTACTAATATTTCTCAATGATCCCAACAACTTTGTCGAATCAAGTACTGGTGGCATCTCATAGACAAGTAGTTTACCAGCATTCATGTTCAACATGTCTCTTACATCGAAGAAAGTTTATTTTCCAGTGTTTACGTCAAATTGTACCTTTTTTGAATCGATGGTCGGATATTGATCAGTGGTCCATCAATTCTTGTCATTTCTCCTCCTCAAGTTACTAATATGACATCCATTGGTTGATTTATTGGTTTGGTTGAGATATTCCCTACATTTGGCCTTGGATTTTGGTTCTCAGCTGCAGCGCGTACTTTTCTTTCCACTTCACAATCAACTGTGGGAATTCTTGGACGGTATAGTCTACAACACTTTAATAGGTACACAAATACTATAGATTCAAGCATTCCCTCTGATAGTGTCCCAATACTCCATAATTGTAGCACATTACTGGTCTGTGGCCTCATCTCATAGCTCCTACATGACCAAAGCCTCCATTACAACTTCCACGGAATCCTCCTCGATATCCTCCTTGTTCCAGGTTATATTGTGTCTGATTAAACTATTATTTTTGATTAGGATGTGGTTGAGTATATTGTGGTTGTGGTTGATTGTACTTTGGTTGAGTATACTGAGGTTGTAGTTGATTGTACTATGGTTCAGTATACCGAGGTTGCGGTTGATTGTACTGCGGTTGCGACTGGTTATACTGTAGTTGTGGTTGTGTTATTTTTGTTGGTTGTTGTTCTTATCCATTAATAAAATATGTATCGATCGTCCTTCCTTGGAGAAAATCATACGCAGTGCAGTCCTTCTCTTCATGACCAATCAGTCGACAAAAGTTACAAAAAAGGTTCGCTTGTTTCGACATAACCTTTTGAATGTATACACATTCTTCAGACTGATGTCCTCTAGTATGAAAAATCTGGCACCATGGAAATCCTCCTTGACATAGTGGATTCAGGGATCCATCCTGTAAATATTCGTAAAAGTAAGGCCATTGATCCTTTTGATGCCCCTCCGATCGACATCCACTGCACCATACTTATTCACGGACTTCTCTTCCCTTATTAATATCTTGCAACTGAATAGTGAGGTTCATTAATTGTGACTGGATCTGGATCATGCCAATCCCTGTTTTTCCAACTACTGAAGCTTCCAATTTCATTGTGATTTCCAAATCTTCTGCCTATTACATGATATTTTATTGCATCAGTAGCATGAGGATATGTGGTACCAATGCTACAATAAACCACTACTTATGTTGCACATCTCTTATTCCAAAGATGAACTTATCCATTGTAGTTTTGAATCGTTGATCAAAATACCATAATGATTCATTACGATATTGCTTTAGCTCCTCGATTAGTCCTGTCTTGATTTGAATTGGGGCCTTCTAGGGATTCCCCATCCGTACTTGCAAAAATTTCATATACCAATCCAATGCGCGGCCTGGGAAGGTTGTCACCAATTGTCCTTTATTTATATATTCATCTTGCACTTGTTTTACTGTCCATACTGCTTCGCATAAGAACCAATATTGTTCAAGATCTTTAGTATCATTACCCTGAAATAGGGGTAGTTTCACATCGTAACCCACCATCATGGATCTTCTTCCAGTATTCATCGACTTACTACTATTCCTATTGTTCTAACACATCAGAAAACCGTGCGATGAGTTTCATTTCTTTCTCTTGGGTTAGGAACAGTACGCGGAGGTATAAGTATGTTGTAGCTTTGGGTTGGTCCTTCGTTGAACTCAGGCATAGCCTGGTCATTTCCTTTGTCATTGTAGGGCCTCTTAGTCCCTTGTGGTCCCGTTTCGTAGTTTTTTGTTTCAATTGCACCAGGAATCTCCTTAGTCCTATGCCTCTTTTCTTATCAGAACCTCACCTCACTTTGCAGGCGACGACACTCTTCCATGGATTCCCTCACAGTCTCTTCATAACTTCCATCCATCTACCTCATATCATTCCATATAGGCCCTCACTTTCACAGTACCCACAGCCTCTGCACACCAGGGCTCTACTCATCAGAATTCATTTTTAGTATTATTTTTTCGAAGATGGGCATCTTAATCCACAGTTGCAACAACAACAGAAATCTCCCTCTTAGTCCTTTAAAGAATTATATTTTTACATCGCTATAGGATTTGACTATGTCGACAGCGAACTATGTTGACAGTGAACTCTGTAATATATTCTTCCAAAATGTTGTCTATCCACACATCAACATCCCTTAAATATTTGTTATTCACCCTTCACAACTGCTAAAATAGTTCTGGAGTCCAGTGATGAGGCTCACCTCCCTGGAAATTCCTCTTCTAGAAGGTAAGTTGCGCCAACCATTCATTCAACACTATTGAAAATTTAGCAAAGATATCTCATCAATATTAGAATAGATATATCTTCCCAACCAATCTTTTCTTGTCAATCTAGGGTTCTGATTTTCTCCTTTTTCAAACTCTTTAGCCTTCTTATCGAGCCAGCCTTGGATTTATGGCTTTGTCAGATGCCACAACATGTCCTCTTCTTCTCTGCACTATGGTCCTAAAAATGGAACCATTTGTTGACACTATCCTATCAACAAGGGTTCACTCCATAGATCTATTGACAGCCATCGAAAAAAACTCCCTAGACATTGGCCCGGACAGGTTTTACACTATCCAACAACACCTGTGAAGAAGGTACAGTATCACCTGAGAAGTCTAAGGGAGCGCTGCAGGAACCATGTTTTCACAGTGGGAAGAGGACTCTCGCACTACAGGTTATTCTATCACAAAATGAAAAAAAATACATGGTTTAAACTCATACCATTACTCATCCCAACGCATTCGCAGTTACTCCGAATTAGATCGACAAAGTCATCATTCATATTCATAGACATATAGAAAACCAATAGACCCTGTAAGACTTTGCATCATTCAGATTTAACCATAAAAATAAAGAGATTGCATCATGAAATACTTCGCATGGTTCACCATTAACTGCATCATAGATAAATACAGACAACAACAGGATTATGTCTCCAAAATTCTCCTCATATTATTAATCCCAAAAATACATCACAAACATACAAAATGTTCCTTGGTCGATTAGCCTGAGACCAGAAAAAAACATTCGTTTCTCCAAACTACATCCACATATAAGAATTTATTACAAAATATAAAGATTAGATCGTTTCCATGCGATCTCCCCTATAATCTATCATCCAACTCTTTTTATAGGATTACTAAGTCTTTACAAAATGGTCCATTTTACCAATCTCCTAACTAATTTGGCCAAAACTTCCTAACTTGTCAGTTTCCTCTCTCGCGTGGTCAACTCTTCCTTCTATTGGTGTCCTTCTTGTCGATGACATAAGTGCTTGTGCCTCCTAATCCCTTTCCAACAGCTTCCAGCCTCAACCATTCCTCTCTCTGACTCAATCTTGGGTATTTTTGATACTTCTGAATCTTCCTCTTCAACTTCAATAGATTCTAAAAAACTTCTCTTACCAGTAATCTAAATTTTGTTAGGAGTTGGTATTATCATTGTTTTTTATTTCATTTTGGAAGAAGGATTTTCTTGTAAACTTCCAGAATCCTCCACATCTAACTGGTAATCCATCAATTTATATCTCTCAACTAACCCATCTATCTCCCGATGCTCAATTTCCTTGTTTTTGTTCTACAGCCTCCTCTAAGAAATAATATGATGAGGACCATAGTCAATCATGGTAACTTTCATAAAATTCATATCATGTAATAGTCCTTCAATCACTGGGAGAGAATCCTTGTTTACTATGATAAAGGGACCTACCTTCAAAGGAAATTTAATTTCAGAAGCCTTTGTAAAGGTCAAGAAGTTCTCATTTTACACAATAAATTTATGCCTAATAAATTCCAAAGAAAATATCTTGGCTGTCAAAAATGCAGGAAGAATATATGGCTCATGAGAAAAACCATAAACTCTGATGATAATATGTTCCTTATGCAAGAACCAATATCCAACTTTTTTTTGGAGTAAACTACAACATTTCTTCCATATTTGGAAAAACTCTAGGAAACTTGTTCTAGAACATTACTCTATACACTTCTTCCATTATAAGATTTATGTAGTTGAATATTTTGTTCTTGAAATATCTCCGAGAACTGCAAGTTTTCCTCGTTGAAAAGAAAAAATTTTGCCTAGGTAAGGTTAGAACCTGAAATGTCTTACTGTGTGGAAATTCACCAGCTGAGAATGAATATTCTCAGCCAAAAATTCATCAAATTTAAGGCAAGGTAACTTAATAGACTTGGAATCATACTTATACATGTTCAACCTAAACAACAGACACAATAGGGCCTCTGGGAAAAATTTATCAGTATCCAGCCCTAAAAAATGGCTTAATAAGGATATGACCCACTGGGATTCTTCATTGAACAGGTTAATGGCAAGGGGAAAAGGTCTAGTTGCAACAGAACTGACTTGAAGCTTTTGGAGTAAAAAATTTTCTTTTGTTCAACAGTGGCATGTCTAAATTGCTCAATCAAATTATCTTCAGTGAAATATTCCATATTTTGAATAAAAGATTGGGGTACTTCTAGTGAGTCTCTAACAACTAAGGAATTAATAGGGAAAAGGATTTTGGACCTATTTGAATCCAATAGAACATGCTCATACTGGTAATATTTGGATGCACACCAGAATACAAAATTCAGGAAATTGAGGGTTTCGTATAGACAAAATTACTAAAATTAAGACCTATAGACACCATGCAAGTCAATTCCTTACTCCTTTAAGGTTTTTAATCTATTTTTTAGTTCATGGATAGACCAAAGGAAAGAACAGTGTCAAAAATATCACCATCCCTATCTTCGAAAATTTCTTCCAGCTTGCTGAATTCATGGACCTGTGTTTCAATTTCCCTTCACCTTCCATTTTAAAAACAATTTGGCAGGTTAGCTACATGGCCTACCTAGGAAATGAAGATTTGAAAGGTATATATGACTCGACTCCCACAAGTGAAAGTAGGTTCCTTCTAATGCACAAAATCCAAATAACATGCAAACACATGACCTTTTCCTTTATAATATTCTCCAAAATCATTTTCGGGATCACGAAAGGTGCTTTTTCCCTACCACCTTTCAACCAGTGGAATCATTCTCCAACCACCACGTGGAAGGCGGTAAAAATTCCACTGTGTCACAACTAATCTACTTCTCGTTCATTTTTACGGCATGAAATCATCCTCCAATGTTGATCTCCTTAACCTTTTATTTCCTATTGTTGATCACATCTGACCTTTAATCCTTCCCAACATTCATTTCGTCGATCACTTACCCTTCCATCCATCGTGCAACTTCCCCCAGCAAATTCACTATCTGTCGTTGATCTTATGACTCCTGAAATATATAACATTGAACCCTTAATTAAGTACCACAAGTGTTTTTTACCTTTCCTTAGTCACCTTCTGTCTTCAAACTTGAGTTTCTATGGGAAAAAAGAAGATTTTGGTCTCCTCTTGATCACCTGACCTCTCAACTCCACGGTCATATTGCTACACTCCAAGACATGTAATTTATTGATCTTGCCTTAATCTCATCCTAGATATTGTGTATCCAAATTGTGCTAACATCTGGCTCCAACTGGGGATTCTATCCTCCCTATGAGGTAACAAAGAACCTGCAGACCAATGCAAATACTACTATCCTCTATACAAGTTTTTACTTTTAAAAACAAAAACCGTAACTCATTTTTTCTTTTTTCTTTTATTTTTATGTACATAAAACTAAAGAATGACAAACCTCCATATCTTAGGGCCTTCAACTTCGGGCTTCAAATATTTCAACCTGCCATCCATACTCAACTTGAAATAGTAAATATATACAACTAATGTAGAAAAATGTTGTCACCTTCAAGATAAATAGTGCTTCAGAAACCTCCCATTCATAGGGCCTCCTTTAATTTCAAATCCATTTTTTTAGAGAAATAATCCACCTTAGTACCATGGTCATACATCGAGTATATATTTTCATTTTTCTTGTACTTATGTCATATGGTCCAACTTAGGTTATACTGGTCAATCTTGATTTATTAGGTTTCTAGATCATTTACTCACAGTTGAGGCACTCCACTTTGATCATTTAGTCAGTTGAGGTGATATAGTTTGATCATCCTAACCCATGAACCCTCATTGATAATAGTCTTCCTTGGAGCGCTCTCCATCCCTTAAATCAGGGAACTTATTTAACTATGAGTTCTAGTGCATATATTTGGTGATTTTTGGCCTTCCTTAGGCATTTTTTGCCTCCTAAATCCTCTCCCACTCACATATGTGCTCATCCATGCCTATCCTGCCCTAATTTATTTTCCAGCATGCCTCATCCATGTTCACACTAGCATTCGTGACTTTTTGGGATTGTTTGGAAGTTAATTGGTCCACCTAAGGGGGTTTGCGATCAAATCATATCCTGACACAAGCATGCATCCAAATGGCCTCTAGAGGCTAATGATTTTCTCCCAATGTATTATATGTACCACACATATGTACATGTTTTACACTAATAGAAACATTAGTTATTGGGACCATCTATGTGTGTTATTTTTCTCTCTTTTACTGTTTGCTTGCATATTTTGTGGATAACTTAGATTGTGAAGATTGCCTTAGCTCCTATACCTCACTATGAAGCAATTCTCACACATTTTTTTCCAAAATAAAACAATTATCTCCCTTGTATGCAACAATAATGTATGGACCCTTCCATAAATGATCGAACTTGCCATGTTTATCCTCTTTTCTTGCATCCCACTTCATAACTAAATCTTTAATATGGAACTTCCCCTCTTTCACCTTCCTGTCTCAAAGGTTTTCTTCACGTTTTCATGATGCACCTATACTCTTTCATATGCTTTCTCTCTCAATTCATAGAGCTCTATGATTTGATTAATCCTCCTTTGCATGTGGTTTTGTTCTTCATCTTGTTCCTGTAATAGCCTCGTAACTGGAAAATGATATCCTTTCCATCAATAATACCTTTCATATTTTCTTTGTTCCTCATCTCTAACTGCAAATCCTTCATCGTCTTCAACATTTTCCAAATTCGGATTCTCTCCATCAATAATTGTATTAGCAAATTCATCTGAATTTTTTAAGAATCTTTTAATTTGAAAATCATCTTCAAAAACTTCCCAATATTTGGAATTACCAGGAATGGAAGGCCTATTCACAAGTTCAAATTTATATTTCCTATTTGAATAAACAATAATTTTAAAATTTCCAATAGCAGAAGACAAATAATTTGCTATCCTATTTTGTATCATGGGGATCACCATTACTCTATGCTCATTGAAAAAATTCCCAAGCATATCCCAAACGTCATTCCTACATTCTCTCATCCTGGGGTGGTTGGTCTGATAGTCATCATTTACGTGATTATTGACCAACTTTGAGTCTCCACAAACATCAATTCTATTTTCTTTCAAATATTTTAATGCATTTAACCCTAAAAGCAAATCTTCATATCCAGTTACAATATTTGTACACTGAAAAGTTAACTTAAAAGAATAAACCTTAAATTATCTGTCTGGAGAAATAATCCAAACACTTGCACCAGACCCTTCTTTAGTTATTCACCCATCAAAATACATGGTCCATACCCCTTCATCTCTCTGCTTTTGTTCAAGGGATTCTTCTCTCTTGGAAAAATATGTATCCTCTTTCTGCTCATCTACTACTGGTAAGTCTTCTTCAATATGAAACCCACTATAGAAAATGGAATATCTCGGGTCAGTATCAA
This sequence comes from Pseudotsuga menziesii, assembly GCA_001517045.1. Lineage (NCBI taxonomy): Eukaryota > Viridiplantae > Streptophyta > Pinopsida > Pinales > Pinaceae > Pseudotsuga > Pseudotsuga menziesii. The sequence goes on along the minus strand of LPNX010163591.1, from coordinate 578,589 downwards.
CTGCATATACGTGATGATTATCATATCTTTCTTGACTACTAACCACATAGGCCAGTGTATTTTCTGTGTATAACTTCCTGTGTTCTCCAAAAAGTGGGATTGTTGCATAGGACATGTCCATTTGCAGGGTTCCTTTTAGCTTTTAATCCTGAGACCTAGATAACAACATGCCAAAATTTGGGGTAATATCAGCAAACACTACATCCATGATAATACTCTTGGAAGGAATTTGGGAAAGAGTGGCTACTAAATCTTTAATCATCCCCAAAAATTTAACCTTTCTAAAGTCAAAAGAAAATAAAACTTTGTATGGAATTGTAATTTCCAATCGTAAAATTTCAACTACCACTCTTGGAATCAAATTATGTGAAGCACCTTAATCGAGCATAAAATTGTGAAGGATCATATCATGAACATTCATGCTCACATAGAATGGTGGAACATATTATTCATTGTTTTCTTCTATTATGGGGCCAATAACAATAATTGAGGCATCAAAATTTAGTTCTAATGTATCAGGGTGTCATTCTCCATCAGTTATGACCATCTTAGTGATTTTTTCTCTATACTCACATTTTTCAGCAGTTCATTGAAAGGAATGGAAATTTTGATTTTTGATATCTCATTTTGCAAACTAAAAGGGGGAATTGTTTTATCATTTTCTTTTCATATTTATTTTTTATTTTCTGGAACTTTCTTTAAAACATCTTCTTTTTGTTTTTCTTTATTTTGCTGAATACTGGAAGGTTGATTTGAAGTAATCCTTCCTTTATTTACAACTACATATCAGTTTCTCAAGTTCAATTTCCTTTGAAGATCATTTACATCATTTTGATACCCTCTTTGATATTGTTATGTCTCCAATTCAAAAGTATTACACTCCTCCTCTTGATCAAACATGTTATGTTATGATCTGATAGATATATCTCAGAGTCTACATCATCAAAATGATGTATTTCATTATCCATGGGATCAGTTTCTTCTTCTTCATCAACATAGTTATCTAGGAAAGGGGGTATTACTTGTTGGTCTTCTACATTTATTGGATTCCTGCCATCTCTTTTTCTAATCTGTGGGGGTGGAGGTCTCCTAAAATTATGATTCATAATTTGTGGCTCGGGATGATCTTTGTTCTGAGACCTATTATCTAGCGCCAATCTATCCATAAATCTCTCCATGGTTATCATCTTGACATCAAACTTGGCATATGTATAAGAATGGGTTGAGGGTTGATTTTCTTCTCTGACATTTCTCCTACATGCCTCAACTCTTTGCTTCATTTTACTAGAAGCCATAAATTAGCCTCCACTTCTAATGCATTTTTTAACATTGTAGGTAAATTAGTTGATTTTATTTCTCTTAACAATAAGGCAAAATCACATTCAAAAGCATAAGCAGAATGTATCTTTGTACCTCCTACAAGGTGTTTTATTCAGCAGGAATTGAATTATACACCCTCATGAACCTACTAGAAAACTCATGTACATATTCAAATTTTTCCTTTTTAAGATTATTATATTGAGTCAAGATATGTAAAGGACTCTTCTTGTCTTCTCCTATATCAAGAAAAAGAGTTTGAAATCCATCAAAATCAGGAATAGATATTGCAGGTATATATTTGAACCATTTATTTTCCTCTCCAGATAAACTTTGGGAAAATAAACTCACCTTGGCATCATCATAGTCTACCTCCTCTAGGTCAATGAAATCATTAAATCTGTCAACATGGTGATGGGTTGTAAAATCTCCTTCCCTATCATACAGTGTGATTGTTTGAGCATAGTTTTGTGGGAGATCATGCAAAACAATTGGTCAAGCAAGTGGGGAAACCCTAGAAGCCATATTTCTATAAGGGATTTGAACAAAATTATGAATTTATGGCTGAGGAGTTTGAATTGGTTGCTTCCTTTATTTTATTTTTACATTTTTTTGCAAGTTTTTCCAAAGAGAATCTAGGAGGTAAAATTGAAATCTATTTTGATCAACTACAAATTTTTTTAAATCAGTTTCAAATTTTGATTTTAAAAGAGACTGTTCAAATTTCACATCCAAATAAAAATCTTAAAGACTGAAAATTTATTCTTGAGACTAAGAAAGAGACCTTTCTAACTGAGAAGTACCCTTTTTTTCTCTACCTTTTCCTTTCCTTAGAGTTCTTTATGTATCTTCCACAACATGTAAAGTTTCAAGATTAGGAATAGCTCTTGTATGAACTCTTATGAAATCAAGGATTTTTTCTTTGAATTAACTTTCTTGAATATCAGTGTGAAGTTGCCAGGGAAAAACACAACCAACTTCAAATGCAAGAACTCTTGTTTACCCACAAAAATTCTACTTTTATTTAAAACCAGCGTTCTTCCTGGGGAATATTTTAACTATCGCTCCCCGACAATGGCACCAAGATGTTATCACTCAAAATTTATCCTTCTGTTATGGAAGGATAGTTCCAAGATAACCTTACAAACCAACTATTAGGAGTAAATTTGGCTTCTTTCCTACCAGAGAGGGATCTCTCAACAAGTAAATACAAAGGCAAGATATATTTTTAAAGAAACAAGTTTAATGATTGTAATGGATAAAACAAGTGGGTATCATTGGGCATGGAGTCAAAATCATGGGTTACTATAAATGACAGTGCTTTGCAATAAAATTTCCTTAGAGAGGAGGTATAGTCACTCTTTTACAAACGATTTCTTGATTGTATGGTGGTAAGGAAGAAAAATGAACATTTTATTAAAATGGGCATCAGAAGATGAATCCAATATTAACTTTAGAGGAATATTGTTTGTGAATACTTCAAGCAAAATAAACAGAGCATATGATTATGAATTCGGATTCAATATAAACTTATTCAAGTATGAGAGACAATACAATGGAAAAGAATAACGAGAAACACACTCACATGAGAAAAAGGAAGTGTAGACTATAAAATAATAAAACGAGAATTTATGATACAAAAAAATGCTTGCTTGGATATGTAATTTTATTAAATTGAAAGCTCGGTTACAAAATGAGTCTCACTCTCATGGGTTCCAACCCCATTTTCATTACAAAACATTCTTTTATACACCAAAAAATGCTCCTCGAGCTAATACCTAACTACCTATATTCTAAAAATAGGCATTTTGTAACTACCTTATTACATCTGTCCAATAACTTTAACAAACTAAATCTTCCTAAATACTAGAAAATCTTAACTTCTTAGTCCTTTAATTTCACTTTGAAGTGCTCATTGTCATGTCTTTGACTCAAGTCTTGAAATGAAATTCTTTATTGACGTAGCCTATATTTTATTTTACCAAATTTCTCAATCGTCTTCCATTGGTCTCCATATGGAATTCCAAGATTTGTCATCTGTTTACCCAATACCCTCGGTTCCACATGATATACATAAGAAATAGGTGGTAGTTGGGCACCAATTGTCCTGAATTAATCTACTAGTTCAAAATCCACATCCAACTTATCAATTATGACCTTTCCTGTCAATAAATGAGTCATGTCTTAAAACTTCATGTGATCTAAACTAGCTTTAATTAGCAAGGCATGATATTCAAACTAAGATATTATCTTGACATCTTCATCCCAAAAAGGAGGAAGACCTTTCTGAAATAATTCTACAAACAAGCCTTTGAAAGACTTAACCTACTGCAACATTCAGTCTTCCTTTTCTTAGACACTCTCAATGTGATGATGTTTCCCAATAACATTTATTTCCCAAGTTATGATTGCAATCCTATCTTTAATGCCCATTTTTTCCGGCTCTTCTTCAGACAAAGTATTGAGAAAAAGTATAGTGGTCTTAGTTGTATCTAATGGTTTTCTATCGAAAGTCTCTTTTATAGTTATACAACTTTGTCTTTCCACATTGATTACCATCTCTTTCACTTTGATATGATTCAAATGAGGTCTTATTTTTATGGCTTCCGTAATAATCATATCCCAAAGAAGATGGCTAGCCCCTTGTAGTGGTAATTGTCCTGAAAGTTTTTCTGCTAACCTTTTTCTTAATTATTCCAACTAACCTTTGATTTTCTGTTTTCAAACTTATTATTTATTCATGTCTCAAGATAACTTGTGGCATAGCTCAAACAATAGATTTAGTAATTGTCTCTGTGCTTGGATGATATGTTTCCATTTGTTTATATTTGTCTTTCTCCTCTCTTTCCTTCTCCAGAACTAATTGATTTTCATTTAAAACATCAATATTAGAAATAAGGAAAGCCTTTTATTTTTCCCATTGGCTATGTTCGTCAGCAAGTTTCAACATTTATCTTTACTATCATTCAATTCTTGGGACAATAACTCATTTTCCTTCTATAACTCTGTCAAATCAAAAGCTTGAATCAGCTGAGTGGTTGGAATATTCAACTTATTTTTTAATAGCAAGATAGTTCTCTCTTTCTCATCTAACATTTTCTTTGTATATTTTTCTCTATCTTACTCACTATCCATATCCAGACGATCACCCTGAAGCGTTTTAATTTGCTATTGATATAATTTATTCTCCACTTTCTCTTGCTTCAACTAATTTTCCATCTTTGACACTGTAGATTGTAATTTTGAAACATTCAAGGAAGCCTTCATTAAATCAGTATAAAATAATTCCCCAATATATTTTTTCAAATGAATCTTATCAAGTACTGGTATTTTCTACAAATTGAGTTTCATTTCTGAAACTATGTTTTGGGTAGCCGCTGCCAGATTCAATGTATTTTTCACATGGTTCTTCACAGTAACTAGGGAAATCTCCTTGTTTGAAATGTCTCTTACCTTAGAATAAATATTTAAATATTTCTCTGAAGAAACATTCTTGTCTTGTCCATACCTAGTATACAAGTCACCCATGGACTTATACCTATCATTGGACCCACTCTCCTACACTTCTACAAAATTGTATTCACAAATCTGAAAGACTAGGCTTTTAAATTTTTCTTTCATCGTATTGCTTCCAACCTCAACCATTCCTCTCTCTAAATCCATATTAGGACTTTTTGATACTTCTGAATCTTCCTATTCAACTTCAATAGCTTCTCAAAAACTTATCTTACCAATAATATCAATTTTCCTAGGAGTTGGTATTATCACTGTTGCTGATTTTGTTTTGGAAGAAGGATTTTCTTGTAAACTTCCTGAATTCTCCACTCTGAATGGTAATACATCAAGTTATATCTATCAACTAGCCCCTCTATCTCTTGATTATCAAATGCCTTGTTTGTATTTTGCTGCCTCCACTGAGAAATAATATGATGAGGATTAGTGTTAATCTTGGTAGCTTTCATAAAATTCATATCCTGTCATAGATTTCAACAAATGGGAGAGAAGCCTTGTTCTTTATTATTAAGGGACCTACCTTCAGAGGAAATTTAATTTCAAAATCCTTTCTAAATCTCAATAATTTCTCATTTTCCACAATAAAGTTTTGCCTGATAAATTCCAAAGCAAATGTCTTGGGTGTCAAAAATGCAGGCATAATATATGGCTCGTGAACAAAACCATAAATTCTAATGATAGTATGTTCCTTCAGAAGTAACCAATCTCCAAATCTTTTATCTATTATAAACTACAACATCTATTCTATATTAGGAAAAATTGCAGGAAACTTGTTCTAGAACATTACTCTATACACTTCTTCCATTATAAGATCCATGTAGTTGAAGGTATTGTTCTTGATTTCAAAAGTAAATGATATCTCTCGAAACTACAAGTTTTCCTCATTGAAAAATAAAAACATTCTGACGAGGTAAGACTGGAACTTGAAATGTCTTTCTGTGTGGAAAATCACCACTTGAGAATGAATGTACTCGGCGAGGAATTCATCAAATTTAAGGCAAGGTAACTTAATAGACTCTAAATCAGACTGATACATGTTCAACCTAAACAATAGAATCAAGAGGACATTTGGGACAAATTTATCAGTATCCATCCCTAAAACTAGCTTAACAAGGATGTGACCCACTAGGATTCTTCATTGAACAGGTTAATGTCAAGGGGAAAAGGTTTAGTTGCAACAAAAGTATCAGGCTTGAAGCTTTTGGAGTAACAAATTTTCTTTTCTTCAACAGTGGCATGTCTAAATTGCTGAATCAAATTCTCTTCGGCGAAATCTTCTAGGTTTTGAGTAAAATACTATGGGACTTCTAATGAGTCTCTGACAACTAAGGAATTAATAGGAAAAAGGATTTTGGACCTATTTGAATCCATTATAACATGCTCATACTAGGAATAGTTCGATGCACACCAATATACAAAATACAGGAAAGTGAGGGTTTTATTGGACATAAATGATGAAATTAAGACCTGTGGACACCGTGCATGTCAATTCATTGTTCCTTTAAGGATTTTAATATATTTTTTAGTTCATGGACTGGACCAAAGGAAAGAACAGGTTCAAAAATATCCCAATTCCTATCTTCAAAAATTGCTTCCATCTTGATAAATTCATGGACATGTGTTTCAATTTCCCTTTCACATTCCATTTTAAAAAAAATTGGTGGATTGGCTACGTGGCCTACCTAGAAAATGACGGTTGGAAATGTATATCTGACTTGGCTCCTACCGGTGCAAGCACGTTCCTTCCAATGAAAAATATACAAATAACATGCAAACATGTGACCTTTTTCCTTTATAATATTCTCCAAAATCGGTTTTGGGATCGCGATAGATGGTTTTTCCCTACCACATTTCACCCATCATAATGATTCTCCGCCCTCCTTGTGGAAAGTAGTGAAATATCTGCTAGGTCACAACTGATCCGATTCGCATGCATGTTGCGGGCACAGAACCATCCTTCATCGTTGATCTCTTTAACCTTTTATTTCACATCGTTGATCACATCTAGCCTTTGTTCCTTCCCAACAATCATTTCATCAATCACTTAACCTTTCATCCATCCTGCAACTTCCCCTAGTGGATTCATTATCTATCCTCAATCTTTTCACTCCTCAAATATAGAACGTCGAACCCTTCATCAAGTACCACAAGTGTTTTTACCTTTCCATAGTCACCTTTTGTATTCAAACCTATGGTTCTATAGGAAAAAGAATATTTTGGTCTCCTCTGAGCACCTGAACTCTCAACTCCATGGTTATATTTCTACACTCCAAGACACATAATCTCTTGATCTCATCTTAATCCCCTCTTAGCTATTGTGTATTCAAACTGTGCTAACAATTGGGTTGAATACTGCATGAATTCATCATCTTCTTCTTGATATTATTCATCCTCACTAATGAGTAAGAATTTTTCATATTCATCTTTGGTAAGATGCATGATTCTTGATTCATCCTGTAATAAATTGATCTCTTTATCTGGTTCAGGATATAAATCCTCTTCTGCCTGTTCAACTAGATTATTAATATTCTCACAAACTGGAGGACAAACAGGTTTCTCCTCATTTCTTTTTTCACTATACATCATCTGAGGATTATTAGGATGTTGAAATTGAATAGGATTTCTTGGAGTTTGTGGCTTATTAGGGTTGATTCCTTCCATATCCATTATAGATATCTTATTTGACAATTTTTAACAATCCAAATCATTTGATCAATCTTGTATTCCTACAAATATTTGATTTTCTGAGAAGTTCTAGCTTCCTCCTTAACTTTACCCTTATCTTTATAATTAGGATCACTTGTTATTTTGATTTCTTTTCCAGCTCTCATATTCACTTCGATTTCAATTGTGTCATCTTGCATTATTATAAGAGAAGTTGCTCTTCTCTCCCACAACATGATAATTAAGTCGGATAAAAAATCACCTGCATAGGTTTCCCTAGTGGTTGCTTCTGTGTATCTAATGTCTTCATGGATTCTATAAAAACATATTATTAAATCTTGTTGAAAACTCAACAACATATATGTTTCTTAACTACTGATAATTTGACAAATTAATAGAGACTATCTCATTTAACTCCCCATTTCCTCATAAAAGTGGTTTCCAATTCATCCATAGTCAATATGGAAGCTGCGGCAATAGATCTAAACCATTTTCAGACATCTCCCTCCAAATATTGAGCAAAGAGTCTCATATACACATCATCTTCATTTAGAAATATATTATAAGTGAATTCTTGAAAACAACCCATATGGTTTTTAGTGGAGGTGCCTTTTCTACCCTCATAATTAGGCATATATTTGAGATAATGATTGTGCATAGCATGAGGATTAGTAGGTAATATTAAAGGTCCATGGCATGTTGTTACCCAACGATGGATTCTTGGTGGAGGTGATTGTGGGGGGGCTTTGCATCCTCCTACAGCCATTAGATGCTAAAGAATTAGACTCTTGGCTTGTGTGGTTATAAGAGTTTTTTTTTTAAAGCATTTAGTTGTGAGCATGAATCATTGTTCTCGGTTGTAATAGGAAGCTCAAGAAAGTTAGTTAGGGGAGTGACAAGAATTCTTTGAGGGTAAATACGAGGAGAATTTCAAAGATAAATTCATATTCATAAAATTATGCACCAAAAGTAGGAGGGCAAAATATTATACAAGGATTACTTGGTGATGATTATTGGTACCTTCCTCATCAGTGTATTTAAGAGACAAGATCTTGCAATGCAAAAAATTTGTCGTGAGTTGTATTCTTACGAGTATGTCTATGTCCAGATGCTAGTTTTTCCTTGGTGGAATCACCAGATGAATTTTTTCATCCAATAATCAAGTTCTTGTTCATATCAAGAGACCGGAGCGTATGATTGTTGATGTCCCTAGTTAAAAGATATCTCCTTCTTTGACCCCTAGCAACGAAACTAGAAAAGATGTTAGTCCTTGAGACGTTCTTGAGGATTATTTCATAATTGTGCCAGGGCATCAGTAAAATGATCTTTGGAGAATTTGGTCTTCCTTATCAGCAGTAGGAAGAACCTTTAAATTATCTCAATTCTTATTTAGATTGTAAACATCTTGGTTATTACATGTAACCAAAAAAAAAATGGAATTGATGGGCATCATTCTAACCATACATATATTACACAATAGGAATTTGAATGGATGGTGATGAGAGAAGAAGTACTTGTTACAATATTTTTTCTTTCTGGGATGAAACTTGAAATGCATACTTACAAAATAGAATTCAACAGCTTAAACATAATGTAATGTAATTACATCAAGATAAGATTCATATACAACAACCTTAAATTATTTAAACATTCCATGAATCCTTCATAAAGATGTCATAAAAATAAAACTTTTGCAACAGAATTTGTACCAAATTGAGAATGAATAGCTTTCTCTTAATATTTGTATTATATTTTCTACAAATTTTTCCTTAGAAAATGGAAGATATCGAGATACAAAAAGAATATAGGACATTTTTCATAGTCAAAACTAAGAATACTTCAATGTTGGGTCACAAAACCAATGTTGCATTTCACTTTCAAATCTTGCATCAAACATAGTTCAGAGAAGTAACACTTAGGTTAAAAATAATGTCGACCTATGGTCTAGAGCCTATAGCCCTATTTATAGTTTTTATAAAGAATAACAAAATTTGTTCGATAACATGTTATAGTTACAATACAACCTACCATAACAGTATTTAACAAAAAGGTAAAATGTCTCCACACTAACTGCATGGATGTTGACTGTACTGGTGTGGATATTGAGGAGATCTTTGAGGTGGATGATGTGTATGTTGAGGAAGCTAAGACAAGGACGTTTCGGCCAAAAACTAAGGAACTGGAAATTTATCTTGTTGCTTGAGTTGCAGAATGCACATGACATTTTTCAAATCCTTCCTCATAGGATATTTGTAATATCTCATTTCTCGATCAGCCATATCGAGCTTTGTGTAATGCTCATAAGAAGGCTTGGAAAACTTGGAGAAGAATGCCTGTAGCTCGGTTAAAATTTCAAATTCCACATGAAACTTATCAAATAACACTCGGGCTTCAATATCTCCTTGAACATCATCCCGAGAAGACTTAGAGTTTCTTGCATCTATGATCATAAAAGTATATTGTTCTCAAGGGTATAAATTTCCATTTCCATCCCTTGATTAATAAGATGATCAAATGGAGACTTGAAATATCCAACATCATTATATAACTATGATTCAAGATCTAAAACATTTTGGGCCAGATATTTCCTAGTAATAACTTGTTTTGTGTCACGTCCCCAACCCTTACTCGGTAGAGAGGACACGACTAACATCTATCAACCCGGGCAATCTAACCCCCATGAACATAATATAAAAATTGATTTGAAATAAAATATTCATAAGTATAAACATATTCATAATGGAATGTACATGATATATACAGTAGAATCAAATCATTCATTCAACACATTCATGCATTCAGCATGTTCATGATAATTTCATAATAATTCATAAGCAAATACAGTTGTAGAACTTAAATACACAAAAATACTTATCTTTGAAAGAAGCTCGTCCCGCAACCAGCTATGTCACTACAATGTTCCACCCAACCATAGATCAGTGTGCTCTTTAATCTCTCAGCAACACTGTCACCCCCGAGCTGGGCATGATTTTCCCCAAGGAATAAAGAACACTAGCAGACTTTCCCCATAGCCAAGGATACAATAAAACTCAGTCAAGCCAACACAGTTGGGTTTATCAAACTTACACGGGAAGTGGTTTACACTTATCCAAGTTCACATGAGACAGATCCAAGCCAATAGATGGGTTCATCAGGCTACCATCCAAGCCATCCTTTCAGTTGGGTTTATCAGGATGCCAAGGAGGTGGAAAGGTAGACTGCTAAGCTAGTGAGCTCAACCCCAGAGCCATGAACAGCCACACTAAATCTATCCTAATTTCTAAACAATTACACACCCAACACAATGAATCATTCCCTTCTCTGCTACATAGTCCCTCAAGCCATGCCTTCCCTTCTAGTTCTATTCAGGGCATGCAAAGAAGAAAACCAGCCTTCTAGATTGGTTCATGAGGTTCTTTCACACACTAGATTTATCAAGAAATTCTAAACTCTATTTCCATTCCTTCAATCAATTCAAAATCCAAATGTGGATTCACACACAGTGATCACAGTCCTGGGATTATCAAAACATAGCAGACGCCAGGGATTACATACACACACAAAAATTTACGAATTTATGAACATTGTCAGTGCCAGACTGATTACTGCCATTACCAAACAAAAACCTTCCCGGTCTTTCAAATCAAAGTCAGGAAAATCGTGTTCAGGAAAATAACTAACATACATGAGAAAATGTGAGAGAGAACAATCCACACAGGAAAACCCAAAAATGTGAAGGATTCAGATTGTTGGAAAGGAGAAAAATCAGAAAGGTTCAGACTCAGAATCGTTTTTGCTTGCTTGTTGTTGTGTGAATTCTGAATTTGTTTTCCCAAAAAAAAATTCCATTGCAAAATCCTGAGCGAAGGTGAAATGCTGCCGCATGAGGGAAAGGTGGTCGTTTTTGGTGTTTTCTTGCCCAAGAAATTCAAAAAACATTTTTCCCAAAGTGGGGCTCTGCCCAATTCGAATTTCTCCACTCTTCCAATCCCCCACTCCCTCATTCTTAGGAAAAATCATGCCCCCATCTCATTTAGTTGCGTTGACATAGCCGGCTGTGGATTTTTAATTAAAATTTCAAATTAACATAATGTCTAGCTTTTTAATGTTCAGCTAGCATAAAAAAAATACCATCGGCCCCATATTAATTCTCAAAACATAAATACTAAATTAATGGTGGGTCTTTTTCTTAGCTTCACACCATGAGTATTTACATCATTTTATTTAAATGCAAATAGGGTCAAAACCAGGGTGTTACATTTTTCTTCAATAACCATATCTATTATAGCTCTTATTGTCAAATCATGAAGCTATTGATGTGATTTCTCATTGAAAATATCAACCATAGTTTAGGTTGTGTAGGGTCATTTGTATACCTGAGTCAATATATCATGATTATCCTTTGTAATAGCAAGAGCTATCTCCATCTCATCTTGCGAGATTGCAAAATGCATCCAACAAGAAGACATTTGGATCGCAATCTGGGCCCATATAATTTGGCATGAAATCTTCAAGAATGGTTTTCCACTCATATTTTTAGACATTGATTGAATTTATTTCTATAGATTTATATTTTCTTGATTCAATTTTGAGAGAGATGAGTTCTTATTTGACAATTCTTCATTCTAATTTCTAACTTCATCATGTTTCTATCTTGATCATTCTGAACTTTATTCAATTATGCTTCCTTAATTCTCATTATGGCTAGAGTATTAGAGAGTTGAACAGTAGGGTTTGATGTGGAAGAAGCCTGTAAAATGATAGTCTTAGCTAGAGTAAGATCATGATTTTGATTCTACAGTTGTTTTATTTCATCTTGTAGAGAAACACTCATTTTCTTATTACTCTAGTTCTCAGCAGATATCTTATCCAATTCTGACTGAACTGATAATAATTCGGCCATATGAGGATGTTCACTCACTGGTATATTTAGCTTCTTTTCCAAAGCATATGTCTCTTTATATTTCTCTTTGAGAAGATTTTGCATAAGGCTCTTATCACTGGGGTCCATTGCCAACTTGGAAATTTCTTTTTCTAATTCCACAATTTTTACCTATTTATATGTGGTGGTGTCTTTTTCATTCTTATATAAGCACTCCAAACGATTGGCATTACCTTGTAACTTGTTTTTTCTCATTGTGTATTTAATTACATCCCTACACACACCTTCACCTGTTTGTTTGTGGAGCTCCATTATGTCATGAGAGAAAAATGCATACAAGTTGACAATGACCTGTGTTGTTTTGTATTTTGAAGGGTCCTTCTTTTCTATTGGTACAATGGGCTCTAGAATATCCAACTTGAGGGTTCTCTTCCATAAATCAAGAGTAGAGAGCATCCTAGTTTGATGCCCATATCAATATATTTTCTAGGGATCAAGGTTTTCTTGAGATCAACATTGTCTTCCTTAATTTGTGGATACAGTCCAAATAAACTAGCTTTAACTAGAGAGCTTTGAGTAGTTGACAAAGTTTCATGCTAAGAGGATGTGCCTTTCCCTTGAGGCCAAAATTAAGATGGAAAATTATGTAGTACTATAGGAGCCAAAGTAGTCATTGTAGGTCTATGATGGATAACCAAGTCTGACTTCTTTTCTGACCTGGACTTTTTAAATCTAGACATTGAACTCTCAGAATATCCGCCTTCGTATCCTAAAATTGATTCTAACATTTGTATTTTTTCCAAAGTATTAGTATTAAAAAGTATTTGGATCACTTGATATATGGCTTGTTGATTTGGGTATAACACCCTTTTAACCTCCTCCCAGCTATCCAAGTTGGTAATCTTAACCAACTCATGATGAGGTGCATGAACATAGGCTGCTAGTCTAACATCTCTCCTTTTGTTTGATCAAATTCCTTTCGGATGATACTTCCAAACAAATCCAGTTGGAAGTATGATCCCCTCAACTATAGTTTGAGATACCCTATCTTTAACATTGAATTAGCCCACTTCTTGAGGTACTTTGAACTAATGAGTACTATTGTTTGACACAAAATGAATATTGTCAGCGTTAAATATTTTCCTAGGGTATCCCAAAGAAAACATCATGGGAGTCAAAAACAATGGAAGGTGATATCACTAGTACATGTGAACTTTTTTCCCATGGTAAAAAGTTGCTATAGCAACACTTTTATGTCACTATAGCAACATATCGAAGCCCAATTTTTCATCAGAAAATTCTCGTCGCATTAGCCACACTTTGAATATCCCATCGGTATAGCGGCACAACATCGATGACACGTGGTGTTTGTAGCCTATGCTTCGAAAACCTATGGGATTCTCTATAGTGACGTTTATGTGTCGCTAGAGCAACATCTTGGAGGCACTATAGCGATGGACGACTATGGAAAATTTTGTGCCGAAGTCATTATGCGTCGCTATAGCAGTGCGCATTAATTGAAATAGCAACATCTTGGAGTTGCTATAGCAATTCACATTTTTTGAAATAGCAATGTCTTGGAGTTTCTATAGCGATGGAGGACTGTGGAAAATTTATACGCCTAAGTCATAATGCGTCACTAGAGAGACGTCTTGTTGTCGCTATAGCGCTGCACATTTGTCAAAATAGCAATGTCAAGGCATCTCTATAGCGGCGATAGTTCTTGGAAAATTAGAAGCGACTAAGCATTGTTGTGTCCCTATAGCAACATCACTGTGTCACTATATCAACAAAAGGAACGTCACTATGGTGATGTTGATTGTGTATGTTTTAAAAATATATATAGAATTTGTAGCAAAGATTGTATTTCAAATCTAGGAATACCTCTAGGAACTTACAATGATGTTGTTAGGAAATGAGTATTAGAGACTAAATGTCCTACCTCATACAACTTAACAAGTGCAATATTTCAGCTCTTTGTTATGCTACCTTGGAATGTGAAGTTTGAACCATTCCCAGCCTAGAAGAAATGCCATTATCATGCTCAACAGTCTTGACATACCTTGATTGTGATGGAATCTGGAACAATGATAGTGTTATAATTGTGTAGTACACATTATATTTTCTTGTTTATCATAGTTATTCATAAATCCAAAAAAAACTACTTAGAGCATGTATTATGTTATTGATACAATATTGTGCTACAATTCTTCAAGTCAGATAACTATTCTACAATTCTTACACATTCAACATACAAGATTACTAAAACCATTCACTGGAGCACTAAGAGCATATTGATATAAAAATGGTGTTAATTCTTATAAACATGTTTATCTAACAACATACCCATAAAATAACGGTCATTCAATTCCAAGAATAAGGCCCAATTGCCTAAAATAAAACAAGAATTCCTTCACAGTCACTACTCAAGCAACGTCACAATGGAAGATCCTGATAGAAAATATAACTATTAAAATGACCATCAAAGATAAACTCAAAATGTGAGCATAGACAAACAACATAGAATACTAAGATTATCATAAAGACAAGTAAGATGTTTTTGCAGAAAAGAGCTTGTGTTTAAATTGATCTAAGAAAATAGTTGTAGATCAGATAAAATATTGATATAAACAATTACCCTTAATCATCTTGATATAGAGATTATGCTCACGCAATGACCAAAAACAAGACAAGTCGTGATACATGTAAAAATCAAGAATACCCTTGTCAGGAATTGCAAATACTTTCATTTGTAAATTTTCATTTTATGGATTCTTCAAATGTTGTGTCCTATGAAATTTCAACTCATAAAGCTGCAAAAGGATTCAAAGTCACTAAGTTCAGTATTGGTGTCATTTATATGCATACAATGGGTGATATAATATTAAGAAGGTAAAAAACCAAAATATCCACCATAAAAAAATTAAAGTTATATGCACTGAAAACAAGTGACTAGCGAGAGAGAAAAATCAGTACACTAAATATAGGTCCATCCATAAAATAAAAAGATAATTACTGAAACACTTTGTATATGCGTCAGTTACTTATATCCTCTTCTTTTTTCTTATACACTATAGTTGTAGCAACTAATGTAGAACATTATCTTCTCTCAATTAAGATGCCAAGTGAGTATATAATAGATGATATATACCATACTTTTCTTTTCAGCAATGTGTGTGATTTTGCTTTCACAAATTAAAACAACAACAAGAATGTTGTAAATAAACATATATGTGTTCATTGTTTGAATATTTAGGCTGTGAAATGGTAAACTCCTTGGAACTTAGATTTAAAGCATTTCAATCCTATGTGACTAGAATTAGACCACAAAAAAAATTACGCATTATATCATGATGTAGTCATGTAAAGGTCAATAAGAGTGGTTTCTTAATGGAGAGAAATATGACCCTTGAGCTCTATTTGCTCAAATCTAATAAAAATTTGAATGTCTCAATCATTAACATATATTAACATTTATTAGGATGACCCATAACTATGATGTTTGTCTGAATATCCACATGAACTTAAGAACTAACTGGAAAACATGTTATAGATCATACAATTGAGTTATCCAAAATATTGGCACTCAATGCTACTATTCACTCATACATCATAAAATTATCCAAAATTACTTACCTCGAGCAAAATCCACCATCAGGAACACCCATCCTAGTCCTATACCAGGAGCAGGAACTTCTCTGTCTTTCACTTCACTGGACTACACAAGGCACCACTCTAAAGACACAAGATCTATAAAAATGTTTAATGCACACATTTCAGCTCATTTTAAGGGAAGTTGCAAACTCTCAGGTAGAATCATCTCATTTGTATTTTATGATTATGTTTCTTAAATATTCAAACCCAAATATGAAACAATAAATGATGCAGGACCATTGGCTCTCAAGACCAAGTTCAAAGTGTCTAGTTGCTTGTTTATAGTCATTAGTGGATGAGTCATAGATAGGAATAATTTTGGTTTCCTAAAAATAGAATTTGTTGCATTAATTTAGGAACAGGTTTCTGATTAGTAGGGGTCAGTAGTTAGTGAACAAGGGTTAGTTAGAATTGAGGGGAATCTAATTGTAAGTTGGGAGTAGTGGTAGGAGGTAGAACTCAGAGAGAGAGAGAGTTCAGAGAAGATGGACATTGAGAGATGATTCACGCCATAGACAGAGTAGAATCATGGTTTTGAAGTATATGTACAGTTTACTCTTTTAATGAGAAGTAGATTCATCAAATGCTGTGGTCCTTGTTCTTTTGCATTTTGTGTGTGTGATCTAATTGAGCAAATTTGATGAATGATTAGTTAGTTGATAAGCTAAGTTTGTACATGCAGACCTGATACTAAATTGAGCAACAGTACTGGGAATGAATTCACGAAATAAATTCTAGTCAATGATACATAGCTAGGTAGAATTTTTGTCTATGAAATTCCAGTTATTATGAGTTTAATATTGGGTAGAGGCAGAGAGGTTCCAGTCTTTGTAGAAGTCTGTTTATGACTTAAGTAAACACTCTGTGAACAGAGTAATGATGCATTTTATTGTTGTTGAGTTATGAGTGATTTTGAATATATGGGATTACAGAGTAATCTTGCATTGTTGTGTCAATGAGGAAATAATTTTGTGCAGGTCGAAGAAGGAAATGGTGTAAATCCCTATTGAGCTTCACAGTTCGAGTTAGTGTTGAGCAAGCCCTGTAGTGGACTGAGCATTTGTAGAAGTTTATTAAAGCTTAGATAGATCATGTATGATCATATACACAGTGTATGACTGTGAATGATGATGGAGAAAATTTCTATGTAATGATGTTGAGAATCATTGGAATTACCTTGAGAATGGTTGATATTTTCAACGCAGAAGAGAAATTAGAGGCTTGATAGGTGTGTAGTGATCATTGTAGGTCAAAAGGATGATACTAAATGACCCTTTGATTGTTTAACCTAATCATAAATTCAAATTCCTGATTGATTGTTTGTTTTAATAAGTTGCATTCGCATTGCATAATTTGAAGAGTTTTGATGGTTGAGATCATGTCATAGAAATGAAGTTGGAGATCGAATTCTATGGGATTGTGCAGACAAAACAAGACCAAGAATGGATGGTTGTTGAGTGTCTTGGAAGGAAGATTGACGGTAGAGATTGAGTTATAGAAGGGATAAAGTTTAATGAGGTTGAATGGAAGAGATCACACCTTGTTCTAATCAATAGAGGAGAGTATATATTGCATTTAGAGAGGGAAGGTGGTTAATAAAGCTTGGAAGTGTGATGGGACGCAACGTGTCCAGTTTTGATAGTCATTGAACTCAGCCATGGTTCAGGTTAAAAGCACACTATGGCTATTGTGATAAGCTCCTATTTGTGACCTAATGGTCATGTGGAGTTACACAATGTGTTAGATAACCCTCTCTCAACTAAATGCGATAATCCTTGGAAAGCATAGGGTGGTGGTTGAATGCGAAAGTGTTTTTTTAAAGTTGGATTAAGTTTGTTAAATGCCAGCAGATATAGGGAGGAGCTAAGATTGGATAAGAAACAAGAGATAGCAATATAACTTAGTAGTTGTTCTAAAAGGCTTAAGTGTGTCTTTTAAGCCAGCAAAGTATGTGAGTGCTTTCAACATACTAAGAGTATCCTTGGGTAAGGAAGGCTTTAGGGATGGGATTGCTATCAATAAAAAAACCATGTCCATCATAGAAAAACCTTACCTCAATATCCTTCGTGTCGAACATGTCCCAGAAACAATGAGTTACAATAACCATTAAAGTAATTAAAACAATAACACTAAAAACAGTAGAGATTTATATCATATATAAGTTGTTAATGAAAGACACCAATATATAACACTAGCATGATATATTAAATATGAACCAATTATAAACTCAACATAATATGTTAGGGCAGAGCTCCCTTATCCTTGGAAAAAATGCTTCTAAACAGACTTCAACCTCTTAGTGTTAGGTTACTTGCATGAGACTCAACTAGACCAACATACTTGTGAAAGGGGAGAACCCAAAACTAGAAAATACCATAAAATAGATCATCCAACCCTCGCCAATAAAAAATAGTAGCAACACAGCAATACAACCAACTCGCAATAAAAAACTACAACAAAGTACTCCAAAAAAAGTCATATAAGGTAGCGACATGGTGGATGGAACCTAACGAAGGATCTTAAGGTGAAAGAAAGGGTGCCAGAATGCAGAAAGTAGTTGATGTGGATAGGTCTTGCAAAGTACAGAACAAGTATTCAAAACAATGTTTGGCTCATCCTCCCAGCTGATGTAAATAATGCCCGCATATGAAAGGAAAATGCATACAAAAATGCACAAAAGGTTGAAAATTGCCCTGTGGAAATGTTTAACTAGTTGCGGGCATTTTATCTTAGTATTGCATGCATAAAGCAATACTTGCAGGAAAGCTTCAGAAAAATTCCAGCATGAGTGAAGGAGATGTCATTAAAATGCATGCAAGGTCCCCAATATGCCTGCAATTTGAGGATACAAATTTCAGTCAGGCCTCAATAATATCCTCAAGCCTCAAATATGCCCACACTTGAGAGTAAGAATGCCCACAGCTAGTTAAAAATGCCCACAGGGCAATAGAGTACAAATTCCTGTAGCCTGTAAAAATTCCCACAACTAGTTAAATATGCCCACATTTAAGTTGCAGAATACACTTACATCAATTGTCCAAATTGGGTAAGCAGATGATTTTGAAAAATGTCAGCAACCTATTCAAAAATTCCCTGCATCCAGTTTGAAAATGCTCGTTGGACTGATAAAATGCTCACACTACCTTATAAAATTCCCACAGGTGTCAAACATATGCACACATGTCTAGACAAATGCCGGCAAATATGCACAAAAAGGTTGAAAAATGCTAGCAGACAGCCATAGAAATAGATGAAGTAAAATGCAGTAATAAATTAGCTACAATATGTTTACAAAAATTAGATGAAGTAAAATGCAGAAATAAATATATTGAGATTAACAGACTAGTAAGGTTTCACTGGGAGCAATTAGTCTATATGTTGATAGGGGGAGCAGTATGGTTAGATAAAGAAAAGAAAATAAAGTGAAGCAGCATTGTGATGTTGTCATTGATGCATGCTTACATTTTATTAATTTACTAGATGAATGTTAATACATTCATTATGTGGGCATGTCCTTAGATCTCACGGGAATTTCAATGATATAGTTAAACACTTGAAAGGTACAACTAAAGTAAAGTTGTTATGGGAATCATCATCTTATAAAGATATTCTTCAACTATATTGTATGACCACTTGGATGGGAATGACAGGTACAACAATAAAGGAAAAAGGATGTTGATGACATAGGATGATGACATTACAGAAAGGAATATAAAGGTTGATGGAAAAGGATGATGACATGGAAAAAAGGACAAGACAGTTTGGATATCAAGTCAACATGAGGGTAGGTTACCCGGAGTTCTCAATTGTATGTGGTCATACGTCTCATGTGTCTCATGCAAAGAGTGGAAGCTCATAATCATCATCACTGGATAAGGAAGATCATGTGGTATTCTCATCTTCCTCAGGTTAAATCAACAAGATTTGGCCATCCCCTTGAGGATAACCATAGTCCTCGGAAGATGTCACACATATTCAAAAATAAGCTATGCAACAAAGTGAACAAACATTTTGCATATAAATTGTAAAAAGAAAAAATATAGGTATATTAGTTGTTTTAATACTCATAGCTCCCAAAAACAAAAATAAATAATAAACATTACAGTAATAATAAACATTAAAATATTAATAAACATTAAAAAGAGAACAAACATTTAAAACTTCCAGAGCTTGAACCTGAAATACAATTGATCTTAACAAAGTACATACCCATACATTGTTTCTTCTGCTCAAAGAACAAGTATTTCCGAGCTCTGATACCACTGATCAGGATTTATGTGTGAACGAAATGAAAGAACATATACAGAATCATAATAACAGACATTTTGCAAAGATAACAGAGATACAGTAAACACATATTCTATTAAATGGTGGAAATAGAACAGACTGTAATACAATTGCTAGAATGGTGGTAGCTATCTCTGAGAAGAGATGGGGTTGCTACACTCATTCGTGCCAAGCTGAATACAAAATGAGGCCAAAGGGGCCTATTTATAATAATAATGAGGTGAGAACCCCAAAAGTCCCAAAACGTAACCCTAGAAGATGAACCGTCATAAATTTTACGGCCCCACGGTGGTAAGTTGAACAGTCAACTTCCCGGGGTCATAACTTTTGCATACGATCTCCGATTTGGGCGTTCGATAGCTCATTGGAAAGGTCTGTCTAAGATTTACAACTTTTGGTCAACAAAATACATGCTTATGGGAACCATTTCGCCCCTAATCTCCAAAAAACATGGTTTGGGGCCTCAAAACGGCCCTGGAAGTTTAGGACTCGAAAAACTGCAGAAAAATAACTAGGAAACTGCCACAATGGACAATTGTTTTGAGCCAGTGGAATAGGTGGGTGGCCACCAATCTCCATATGGATCACTCCAATCTATCCAAGCTTGTCGATTTATTCTCAGTGTATGTGATGATATATTCTCTCAGTGTACAATATTTATTTGCCTAGAAATATGGTAAAAAATGAATACAATATGATGCAGGAGCATCCAGCTCAAAGTTCATTGACTGATGAATCAGCTTAGCGTCCAGTTTGAATTTCATTGACTGATAAGTTAGCTTGCCTTGTAATCAAGTTCTAAATGGATAGGATTCGATGATAAGTAGATAGAATTAGTTTTAATTTGTAATAAGTGGTAGTTTTTCCTTTGCTCTCCTTGATCCATGCGTGGATTTCTCAAGGATTGATCTTTGTCGATAGGGTTTTCTTTTATTACGTTCTCAAATCCATCTTAGTCGGATCTGACATGTTTTCTGAGTATTATAAATTGATTTGAGTGTAATATATCTATATGGGATGCAATAGGAGGGAATGAGTGTATGAGAGTGAAAGGGCTAAATAAAAGAGTGTGCACAGAAGGAGTGGATAAGTGAATTCTCTATATTTATAATTTTGATCAAAATGAATAAAGAACAGAGGATTACCTTCCATGTGTGTTTGATGGATTCTCAATTTTATATAAATTTGTAGATCTGTGAATTCATATGCGTTCACTCCATATGGAATTTTGTGTATAAATTCTTAGCTTTTGAATCGCAAAGTAATTGATCCTTTTCAGTGATCAATTTGGCATGTTGTGAAGATAGATCTCAGAGGAGATCAAACAGCGAAGAAGGATCGTGACAGAAATCAGCGGCTAAAATCTGTTCTGCATCTGGAAACAGATTGATTATCGATAATCAACCCGAAAAAAAATTAACGGCATGGAAGAATTGTGGAAATATGGAAATTGCAAGAACTCAGTTTTCGGCAAGTTCGGCAAGTTGAATTCCGCAACCCACAACCCGCATGTGGGATGGACTGTTGCAGCCGCAATTATTTTATGGAAATCCAGTTTAAAAAGTTGTGAATGTACATCGTGCAACCCGCAAGTTGCGGAAAGGTTGTTTGGGAAACAAATTTGTGGAAACTTTGTTGCGGAAACAAAGTTGTGAAACGACGAAATTGGAGTAAAATATTTGTGTATTCTGCATCCCGCATCCCGCAACCCACAATGTTGCGTAAATAAGATTTCAAGCAGGAATTCAACCTGTAAATTGAAGTATTTGGATCTAGTTGGTCCTTGAGGCCATCAATTTTGGTATCAGAGCAGAGCAAATATTCTTCGTAGTAGCTCAGTTGATCAGATTGAGTCTTTGAAGAAAGATGTCACCAAGAAGGGGACGCACACATGGAATTCATGTAGGACGTGGTTGAGGAAGACAACCTGCAGAAACAGAAATGGAAAGAAACATGAGAATACTGGAAGAAAGGTTAGAAGATATGGAAAGAAAGAACCATTCAAACAATTCATATGACAATGATGAAGAAGCCGAATCTGGATCCTCTGAGGAAGAAGAAGAAGATCCTAAAGAAGTCAAAATCTTAAAGATATTGAAGAAAACCAGTGGCAAACCAAGAATAGAAGTACCAATGTATTCATGTAACTTAAATGTTGAATAACTTATGGATTGGATTAATTCTCTGAGTAAGTACTTTGAGTTTGAAGAGATAGAAGAAAAGAAGAAAGTAATATATGCAGCTACCAGATTGAAGGGACATGCAGCTATTTGGTGGGACGAGCTCCAAATCCATCGAGAAAGAAGAGGTAAGAGAAAATTCACTCTTGGGTTAAGATGTTGTATAAGATTAAAGGTCAATTTATGCCTAAGGACTATCAGTTAAATCTTCTTAGACAATTACAGAACCTTATACAGAAGGCTATGACAGTAAAGGAATATACATAAGAGTTTTTTAGACTGAATATTAGATCTGTACACGCAGAGGGAGGTCTAGAAAGAGTAGCTAGGTATATCAATGGGTTGAGATATGATATACAAGATGAAATCAATCTATTAAATTTGAAAACTGTAGAATATGCATGTCAGGTAGCTTTAAAGATAGAAGATAAGTTGATAAGAAAGAAAAACCAGAGGAACAGAGGAAAGAACATGGTAAGAGGCAGAGGTGTTCCAAATAGAGGAGGTAGAAACTCTAAAGATGAGCCTGAAAGTTCTAACAGTCACAGTCAATCATTCCAGAGAAGGTAGAGGAAGAGTTTGAAATAGATAAGTAAGATGTTATAATTGTGGAGAGATTGGACATATGTCTTGGGATTGTCCAAGAAATAAATCTACAGGTCAAAGAAATGTGAACGTTACAGAGGCTCAGGAAGAACCAAAAGAAGAAACAGAGGTGGATAATCCTTCAGAGGATGGAGAGGCACTTATGTTGAAGAGATTCTTGGTGAAGACAGAGAAAGAGGCACATGAACCAACTCAAAGGAAAAGTCTGTTCAGAACAAGGTGTAAGTCACAAGGTAAGTGTTGTAACAGGGTTATTGATAGTGGTAGTACTGACAATTTGGTTTCCACAGAGATGGTAGAGAAGTTGGGATTGAAGAAGATGACACATCCCACTCCTTACAAAGTGTCCTGGTTACACGAAGGACATCAGCTCTTGGTGAATGAGCACTGTAATGTGGAGTTCCATATTGGTACTTACAATAATGAAATATTATGTGACATAATGGCTATGGATGTGTGACATGTACTCTCAGGGAGGCCATGGCAGTATCACAGGAAATTTGTTCATGATGGGAGGAAGAATACTTATTCTCTATATAAATATGGGTAGAGACATACCTTATCGCCATTGGAAGATGAAGCAGTTCAGGGAAGTTCAGGAACAAGCATTCTGCTGATTTCTGGAAAGGAATTGTTATAGGAAGTTCAGAAAGAAAGGGATTTACATTTTTCTCTTATTGGTAAGCCAAAGGTAATTCTAACTTCTACAAATTTAGACGATTTTCCAAATGAAGATAAAACTTTACTTGATGAGTATGCTGACATTATTGTGGATGAATTTCCAAATGAATTACCTCCTATAAGAAGTATTAGTCATCATATTGACTTAATACCCGGTGCAAGTTTACCTAACAAAGTGGCATATAGATTAACCCCTCAAGAAAATGAAGAAATCAAACAGCAAGTACAGGAGCTGTTGGAGAAGGGATTGGTGAAAGAAAGTTTGAGTCCTTGTGTCATACCCACTGTGCTAAGTCCAAAGAAAGATGGTGGATGGAGAATGTGTACTAACTCCAGGGAAATCAACAAGATCACTATCATAGAAGAGAATTTAAATCACCTTAATTTGGTGTTGAGGACTTTACAGAAGGAGAAGATGCTAATAAATTTGACTTTGTAGGTTCCTGAAAAAAGAATTGATCTACTTGGGGTTCATGGTTTTAGAATAAGGAATGAAAATGGATCCTGATAAAGTGCAATCAATTTTAAATTGGCCAGTTTCAAGGAATACTTATGAGGTAAGAAGTTTTCATGGTATTTCTAGTTTCTATAGGAAATTCATTAAGAATTTCAGTCAGATTTGTGCACCTTTGATAGACACTTTCAGAGGAAGTAAACAGCCTTTCCAATGGATTGAAGAAGCTGATAGAAATTTTAAATTATTGAAGAAAATAACTAAGAAGCCTATTTTGGCTTTTCCCAGCTTTAATAAAGTGTTTCAAGTGGAGACATATGTCAATGGAGTAGCAGT
Source organism: Pseudotsuga menziesii (assembly GCA_001517045.1). Taxonomy (NCBI): domain Eukaryota; kingdom Viridiplantae; phylum Streptophyta; class Pinopsida; order Pinales; family Pinaceae; genus Pseudotsuga; species Pseudotsuga menziesii. The sequence continues at coordinate 554,015 of LPNX010163591.1, read as the reverse complement.
AAGAGCAGTTTTAAGTCAATAACAGAGACCAATGGCATATTTTAGTGAAAAGTTGAATGAAGCTAAACAAAAGTATTCTTTGTATGATAAAGAATTATATGTTGTTGTGAAATCTCTTAAAAAGTGGACAGATTATTTAATTACTAGAGAATTTGTTTTGTATTCTGACAATCATGCTTTGCAGTTCATCAACAGCCAGCCTAAATTAAATCAGAGGCATGCTAAATGGGTAGAATTTTTGCAGAACTTTACCTTCGTTATTAAACATACAAGTGGTAAGTCTAATAAAGTTGTTGATGCTTTGAGCAGGGTAAGTTTGGTAATGCAGGAAGTTAAGGTCAATACTTTGGGATTTGGAAATTTGATTGCGATGTATAAAGAGGATGTAGATTTCAAGGATATTTTTGCTACCTGTGAAAATCCGGTTACTCATAACAGAAGCGAGTGGTTAGATTATATGGTGCAGGAAGGATTGTTGTTCAAATATAGTAATTTTTGTATTCCAATATGTTCAATGAGGGAAAATTTAATTCAAGAAAATCATAGCGGGGGTCTCTCAGGACATTTTGGACAAGACAAGACTTTTGCTCTGGTGAGTAATTTTTATTTTTGCCCAAGGATTCAGCATGATGTGAAGGAATTTTTTGAAGATGTAGAGTCTGTCAACATGCAAAAGGGAGAAGTCAGAACACATCATTGTATCAACCATTACCTATTCCATCTAGGCATTGGGATTCAATAAGCATGGATTTTGTTTTAGGTTTACCTAGAACTCAGAGAGGTCATGATTCAATTTATGTTGTAGTAAATAGATTTTCCAAAATGGCTCATTTTATGGCATGCAAAAAAACTAATGATGCAACAAACATTGTTAATATATTCTTTTCAGAAATTGTAAAGTTACATGGGTTTCCTTTGAGTATTGTGTCGGACAAAGATATAAAATTTGTTGGTCATTTTTGGAGAACTCTATGGAAGAAATTGGGGACTAATCTCAGTTTTAGTTCTACTTATCACCCTCAAACTAATGGACAAACTAAAGTGGTAAATAGGAGCTTGGGAAATATACTGAGAAGTATGGTGTATGAACATCCAAAATAGTGGGACTTAGCTTTAGCTCAGGTTGAGTTCGCATAAAATGATTCACTCAATAGAAGTACATGTGTGGGTCCTTTTCAAATTGTAATGGGATGCATACAAGAGGTGTATATGAACTTAGAGATTTGGGAAAACAGGAAAAGAGAAGTGCATAGGGTGAAGACTTTGAAGTTAGTATGCATGATCTACAAGAAAACATCAAGAAGAGATTACAGGAAAGTGTGGAGAAGTATAAACAGAGAGAAGACCTAAAGAGGAGCGAAGTGAATTTTCAGATTGGAGACTTATTAGTCACCTATATTAAAAGGAAAGGTTCCCTCAAGGAACTATAATAAGTTGAAGCTTAAAAATATTGGTCCTTGTAAATTTTTGAGGAAGCTTTCTGCAAATGATTATGAAATTGAACTTCCTTCTGACCTTCAGATTTCACCAATTTGTAATGTTTCATATTTATATCCATTTAGAGATGCAGGTATCCAACCAGATGTGTAACTTCAGATAGAGATGATCCAGCTATAGATTGGAAAGGAAAAATTCCACAAAAGAACAACCTCAGATTGAAGCCATCCTTGACAAAATAATCTTAAGGAAGATCAGGAACAAAACCTTCTTTCAATACCTGGTCAAATGGAGAAATAATCCTACTGAAGATGCAGCCTGGATGAAAAAACAAGAAATTTCCAAGTACAATATCATTCCTGAAGACTTAATGGAAAAATATTTTCTTCTCCAGGAGTATGATGCAAGAGCATCCAACTCAAATTTCATTGACTGATGAATCAGCTTAGCGTCCAGCTCAAAATTCATTGACTGATAAGTCATCTTGCCTTGTAATCAAGTTCTAGATGGATAGGATTCGATGATAAGTAGATAGAATTACTTTTAACTTGTAATAAGTGGCATTTTTTCCTTTGTTCTCCTTGATCCCTGCTTGGATTTATCAAGGATTGATCTTTGTCAATAGGGATTTCTTTTATTAGGTTCTCAGGTCCATCTTAGTCGGATCCGACAGGTTTTCAGAGTATTATGAATTTATTTGAGTGCAATAGATCTATATGGGATAGAATAGGAGGGAATGAGTGTATGAGAATGAAAGGGATGAAGAAAAGAATGTGCACAGAAGGAGTGGATAAGTGAATTCTCTGTATTTAGAATTACGATCAAATTGAATAAATAACATAGGATTACCTTCCATGTGTGTTTGATGGATTCCTGATTTTATATAAATTTGTAGATCTATTAATTCATCCGCGTTCACTCCATATAGAATTCTGTGTATAAAGTCTTAGCTTTTGAATTGCATAGTAATTGATCCTTTTCAGTGATTAATTCGGCGTGCTGTGAGACGATGAAGAAGGATCGTGACAGAAATCAATGGCTAAAATCTTTTCTGCATCTGGAAACATATCGACGATCGAGAATCAACCCGAAAAAATAAATGGCATGGAAGAATTGCAGAAATACAAAAATTGCGAGAACTCAGTTTTCGGCAAGTTCGGCAAGTTGAATTCCGCATCCCACAACCAGCAGGCGGGATGGACTGTTGCGACCACAATTTTTTTTTGGAAAGCCACTTTAAAAAGTTGTGAATCCACATCCCACAACCTGCAAGTTATGGAAATGTTGTTGAAGAAACAAAGTTGCAGAAACAAAGTTGTGGAACGACAAAACTGTAGTAAAATATTTGTGGATTCTGCATCCCGCATCCCACAACCCGCAGTGTTGTGGAAATGATATTTCAAGTAGGAATTCAAGCTATAAATTGAATTATTTGGATCTAGTTGGTCCTTGAGGCCATCACAATATCACACATCCACAAATACTGTACACTGTGAAAATATATCGTAACATACACTGTATTTCACCACTTGCACACATATTCTTTATGTGTACTGAGATACCTCCACCCAATTATTTAACATACTCATAAGGCCTCCATCTGACCATGACATACGATAATTCAACGTGTGCAGTATCCATAGGAAAATTTATATGGAACAATATCATACTACCACATTCAAGGCATCTCATTCCACCTACACATATTTTATTGAAAAAAAAATCATGATTTGTTTTACATAATATCAATGAAATAAAATCATGCACAATTCAATCATCAATATGTTCATACATAACTAGTTCATTCCACCCCATAGTATCCACAGGGAAATGGATTGGCTAAATCATCAAACAAAATCCTACTTAGGATAATAAAGAAGATGTTGTCAGTAAACAAAAAAAACTTGGGATGTAAATTTGAGGTATGCTCTCTGGGATGATAAAATAAGTGTCAAAATATCAATTAGAACCTCTCCTTTTCAATTGGTTTATGGAAAAGAAGAAGATATTCCCATCCAATTGGAACTACCTGTGCTCAAATTGATCCAAACTGAAACAGAGTCAAATGATTTGGTTAGGAGGATGTATGAATTGATAGAAGTGCAACAAGAAAGGGAACAAGTCAGTTTGAAATTGATAGTGCATCAGAAGAAAAGGAAAAATAATATTGATAATAAGGCCATAGCAAGGGATTTCTATCCAGGAGACTTGCTTCTCAAGTAGAGTGCTAAAAGAGAAAATAAAGGCAAACATGGAAAGTTTGATAATCTTTGGATGGGTCCCTATCTCATCTCAGTTGTACAAGACAACAATACTTGCATTCTTGCAGAGCTAAATGGTGAAAAATTGGAGGCTACTATCAATGGGAGACTCCTCAAACGTTTCTTCTTGTACTGAACTTCCTAAAAAAAATCATAAAAATATGATGTACATAGTATAATACGAGTTGTTGAATTCTGCTTTTATTTTTATTTGAAGTCATTCAAACTTTTTATTTTTAATTTTTATGTTTCCATGTCTGTAAATAATGTTGCAAACTGAAAATAACCGAAGCTGAAATTGTCTAATGAGAGATGACTCCATATCCCAATAGAGGACACTAATCTACAATTCTCAAAAGTTTGTAGAGCAAACAATTATCCTTGCTAGAGCTAATGTAAGTACTAATAGTTTTGAAGATATTTTGTCCTTCCAAAAGAACTTAATGGTGAATGTTTCACTCCAAAAAGGAGTTTTACTCAAAAATGTCAAGGACACGTGGTGAGATTTATTGATAACTCCTCAAAAAATAATTTTTTGATAATATTGAGCCAGCAGTGTGTGAAATTTTTAGGCACATTGTGAGCATTTATGAGCAACAACAAAGATTAAAACACCTTGAATAAATAATAAAACAGAGGCATATCCAAATCTAGGAAACTAAGGCAACCTATGGTAACTTCCTGTACATGTAAGAGCAGCCATAAATCCACAAATAAAAGGTGATTTTGTGAGGGCCGATTCATACCTTGGAGCATAGTGTTTAGTCCTTTGATGCCATCCAATGGAGATGCTACCATTATCAGGCATTCTGAATCTATCCCATCTAACGAAATATCAAGTGTGCAGACTTAATTTATTGACTATTGAGCATGATAATGGCATTTCTTCTAGGCTGTGAATGGTTCAAACTTCATATTCTGAGGTAGCATAACATAGAGCTTAAATATTGCACTTGGTAATTTTTATGAGGTAGGAAAATGGAGGTAAGATATGATAGAAGGATTCCAATGAAAGTAGGAGATTTGGGTTGGATGGATGTTTCTCAATCCTTTGAGGATGCATGTGTTGGGCTCCAGGATTGTCTTCTATAATGATGTTATTTACATTAATTTCTCATCCTATCTACCATAATTTAATACATCTATGTCCAATAAGGTTGTATTTTACTTTGTTTTATTAATTAAAATCTAGTAAATGTAAAATAAGCCTAATATGTTAGTTTTAATGTATTAAATGTGCAAATGGTAAACATTTCAATATTTCATTTGACCCTTATTTCGGTCCTGTGATCCGCACTGAGTTTGATATCATGTTATTATTGGTTTAAATGGCTTGACTTACTTTCTTAACAAATGTCCCTTTGTCCTCTCTAAAACATGTCATACCTGCATACATAAATTAAAACCACTGATTGATAATAAGCTTTTAAATTATCCAAATAAATAATTATAACTAAAGAATCAAAAGCATTATTATTTATAAATAAAACTTAAATCATAAAATAACATTTTAAAACAAATATTTAAAAGAAAAATAATAATAAAATATACAATACAAACATATTGAATAAAAGTGAATCGTGAATTCTTAATTAAGTTACCACTTTGTATACATGGAAGTCCTTTAACTTTCATAAATCAGATGGTGGAAAGCCTTCACATCTTAAGTTTTAATATCTGAATGTTTTAATTGTATACAAGTACCTCCTTATTTTATATAGAGCATATGGTGATATCATGCACTAAGATATGAAACAAGGTATATCGTGGAAGGATTAACGGAGAAGACGTTCAACGCAACAAAGAATGGATCATTATAAACAACAAACTCATAAATGGATGGTGATTCATACAATAGAATGTTGGCAAATGTGGTAATATAGGTTGGCTATAGTTGTCATTGATGTCAAGCAGAGTTCAGTAATGACAAAGGACTAACCAAGACATGATGGCAAACAAAAGGATGTCAAAAGAAGTGATGAAATGGAATATATGAGGATGTGGCATGTGTGATGAAGCTTGAAATACACTTGATGATGTTCTAGAGCCATTAGGAAGTCATTATAGAATTTTTGGAAAAATATGGCAATTTGGAAAAAAACAAGAAAATGACTAAGTATGAAAATCTAGTAAACACTTGTTAAGGTGGCCTTGGAAAAATGCCTGCCATGCCTTATCGAGAGATGATAAAAATGAACGGAAAGCAGCATGTTGAAGCTTGTTTATAGTTTCACATGAACATGGTCTCATATTGTTTTAAGAATGTGTGAGGAGAAAAATATATAATTTCCAAAATAGGGTTTTAAGCAGTTTTACTGCTTTAATATTTGAAAAGTCAGTGAAATTGGCTTCAGTAAAATGCTCGCCACTTCCGGAAGGAGAAGTATTAAATTATTATGAAGATATGGGGATCTAGTATGTTTAATGGTGCATCGATACATTGTCTCATATATCTTAAAATAGGTTTGAGGAGAAATATATAGACCTGCAAAAACTAGGGTTTTTCAGGATAAACTTGGAAGAAATTCTTTAAAATATTTGTGTTGAAAAATTAGTTCAGGAGGCCTCAAAGAGATGCCCGCCACATAGTGTGGGTTGATATAGATGTCCACAGCATATGACCAAGGTTTAGTCTAGTAGTTTGTCTACCTAGACATGGTCTAATTCAGTCAAAAGAATCTCTAAGGAAGAAATTAGAAGCCTGCCAAAATGAGAAAAAAGTCTATTTTTTATGATACAATTAAGTTGAAGAGACATTTGTAAATGCCCGCCAAAGATTGTACTGATGATAATAATAATTTTCTCGTGTATAGAATCCGTTTTGGTGAACACATCTACAAATGAATCCAAGCCCTAATTATAGCCTTGAGGGATGTACACCAGCAAAGTATTTGAGGAGTCGTGGCCTCTTTTCAGCTATGTTCATGAAAGGGAATCGAACAAGCAACAAGCAACAAAAAGGAAATCATGTTCATCCAAGACAACTCTCAATTCGAATGCAAATATGAAGGGGTTTTGCTTGCTCCTCAAGTTCAAGTTATAAATGGACAGATTGTTATCAATGAAGAGAGCTTCGTAGTTTCCTATCGTGACTTGAATGTGGATCATAATCAAACGTATCGTAGAGTTGAAGAAACTAGTTCTAAGCTGAACTATCATACCTATATGAATCGGGCACCCATCGAAAGATGGTATAAATTAGAAACATAACTTTTTATAAAGCATGCAACAGTTTGGAACTGACTTTGGAATGGTTCGGCACCTTTTTTCATGGCAGAACCGACCGTCAAGTGAAAGCAAAATTCAAAATGGAAGAAATAAAACATCCGTTGCAACTTGTTGATGCATTAATTCACAGACCACAAGATCACTCTCAATGTGAGATGATTATTGATCGATTACATATTTCATCTGCACCTATGGAACATGATAATCTCCATTAGAATAATTCTGCATCCACCAGCTTAGACAATGTGCCAATAGAGGATTCAGATGAAGCCCGTGAAGAAAGGTTAACTGTGATTGACCAAATGAACTCTACACTTGATATTCCTAAAACCCATGAAAATGAGAAAACAAAGAAAAGCGCAGAAACTCGGGGACCGTCCGATCATGATGATAGATGATGGTGATTGATTTTCCTTTGGGGGTTTATCCCACGTTGGCAATGGAGAGTGATTTATATGTTTTCATATGGCCCGATATTCCCTATGTTTATTGACGTATAGAGAAAAGGATAGGTGGGGGTGCTGGGTGTTTGGACTCCACGAGAAGCTCACCAGCTCAGTGCCTGGGATGACCTGTCAATCCCCCTATCCTTTTGCTACATGTGGCATCTCTCTTCGTCGTGGATGATGATTGGATGTTGACATAGCATCAACGATGAGTGATGAGAAAGGAATTATGTCGATGGCCAATGAAGTGCCGCTAAGCTGGACAACCGTATAGTCTCGTGTCCTGTCGAACAAACAAAGTGCCAAGTTCAGGGTTGATAGTGTAAACACGTGCTGGAAGTGGTCTACTAAACTTAGCGCATGGATTCTTGGCTAAGAGTGTTGTCGTTCTGGTGCATATGCCTCCTAACTCATGGAATATATTGGTGGCTATGTGTCAAATTCCTATTACATCGCATTCGAAGAGTTTGTACAATTAAACCTTTTTTTCCTGAGTGTGATATCCCGTTGGTTCTGCACTCTGGTCATGTTGTAGTGGAAAGTGATTTGGTTAAACAATTTTCTATACATTGCGATAGCACCTTAAACAACAGAGTGACAATAGTCTTATGTCTAGAGGAGTGTTATACCTAAATCCTATCACCATCATGTGATGAGATCCTTAACTTCCATGTTTTCCCTTAATCCCAAAACTTGGAGTGGAAACTTGCTTTGTTTGTCAATTCTACTTGAAAAAACCTAGCACCGCGCTTACCCTGTGGATAATGAGAGGTACCTTTCTCAACACCACCTGTATCATGTTATAGAGAAGTGGTGCCATCACCTATAGTCTTTTTTCTTAAAGTGGGTCTCATCTAAACCGCTCTGTCATAAGGGAACAAAAGTGGTTCCCTGGGTAAAATGGGAAAAAGTGAAGTTTCTTGAGGCTTCTAGATCATGAGCCTCATGTCCTCCCTTATCCCTATCATTATGGGTTAGTTTGAGTTCAAGATCCCCCTTGGTAGGATCTTGGAGCCACCTCACCCACCATTCTCTCAACTATTCCTATCCATTGAGCCTTATAAATACAAGCTCATATCCATAGTTGAGGGGGAGAACTATAGAGGTATTGTTATGGTGTTGGATTGACTACCTAGTGCAAATCATTGGAGAGCATAGAGAGCAAAGTTGGAGCTTATGGGGATGAAGTGTTTGTCTCATGGAGGAGCTTGTCGACACTAAGGAAACGGTTGTAAACTTCTCCATACATTCTTAATGCAAAGCTGATTTCCATCCCACATTACTATTGTTGTGATTTCACATGTATATGTTGCTAGATTCCTTAGTCACTAGCATGTATATGTAAATGATTTTCTGGTAGCTTTGATGTTCTTGTATGTTTGATATGTTTTCCAGTACACAAGTTCATAATCGAAGCAGTATTCCAAGTGTCTACAGCATTCAGGGAAGGCCTTTATCCTTTGTCATTCACTCATTTGTTCTGGATCTGAACCATTCAGACCAGACGAACAGCTTCTGTCCATAGAAGGTGCAATATTCCTAATAAAAAATCTGGTGACTTCGCTGGGGAATAGTGTAAATATCAATTGATCTGATCTTCCTCAGTCCTTGAACTCTTGTCTGAATCCAGACTCCATCTCCAACTCTCTTCAGTCAGATCTACCTTCTGACTTAGTGAATTTTGGTTTGAAACTTTCATATCTGAACTATTTTGACTTTATATGCTCTTTTTCACTATCAATTCATCAATATTTTCCTTGATCTAATCAATTTCTAACTTGATTTTTCATTCTCCTTGTGTTTTGGATCTATTTGGGGAATCGGACATGTGTTGTTGGCAATAAGCAGTGCCACCGCCTGAACCCTGTTAGCCATAAGCGGTGCCACCACTTGAGTCCCTTTATCTAGAAGCGGTGCTTGTCCAAAACCACTCTGTCAAGACCCCTCCAGCACAGTGCCAGGTATGCCTTGTTCCAGAACTAGTTTTTTATCATTTTTTGTAATAATTTGAGTTTGTTTGCTTTCATCCCTACACTGTCAAGCTTGTGTGTTAGAATCTAAATGCTCATGGTTGAAAATTCTGTGGTAAAATATTGGTTTGATTGAAGAATTCAAAAGCTAGATTAGGCTTGTTGATTATTCATTTGCTTCCATGCTTGTTGGTTGTGATTGTGAAAGGAATTTTTTGAAAACTTAGGTCTCAGTTAGTTCTCTTTTCATATCTTTTATAAAGACTGAAAGAAAAACCATTTGATTAGCATCTTGATTTCATTTTTTTTCATAGAGGACTTCATTTTTGTTGTTAAAAAAGAAAAAAAAATTATTGAGATTAGGTCATTATCATTATTGAGCATAAGGCATTGGATCTCTGATTAGCCTTACAAGCTTTCAAGTTATCTATGTTCTTTTGTCTCTCTTGCATTAGTACTATCTCACCAAAAGAAAAAATAGTGTAGTTTTAAGTTAGATCTATCTATGTTTCAAGAAAAATCAAAAAAATAGAGTGCATATGCATGTAGAGTGCTTGTTTTTTTTATTTTAGGAAAAGAGACTCTTAACCTTTTGATTGCTTTCAAAAAGAAAAATGAGTTTGGAATGTGTTGCTTGTCTTTTATTTTGATTGGTTCAAAGTAGTTGTTTGGGAATTTTAGGTTTTCAAAACGAAAAGAAAATACTCTCTTTCCCTCCCATAGGTAGGCATACCACGAACGGTAAAGTGAAATATTTGCATATACCTTTTGCATGGTTTTACTTTTTCTGTCAAAATTCCATGCATTCACCTAACCATCCACTTTAAAATTAATGGTATTTATAGGCTAAAATTTACATAGAAATTTGAGTGATAGGCTAGAGACGTGTTCGGGCATCGTTAAGCGTAGGAGATGTCATTACTCGTCTGCATTACATCTCGGGACTCGCGTGGTTCTTCCACGTACCTTCAATATATGGAATGGCCTTTCACGTACCCTTGAGGTATATAGAAAGGTACTTCATGTACTCTATTGTATATAGGAAGGCCCCTTGTGAATGGTTATGCATTAGACAGCACTACTACCGATTTGAGCTCCCATGTACCTTGCGAATATCAAGAGACCCCACTAGGATACCTTATCTATCTGAGAAAATCCCTTTGGTCGTCTTGCTTGGAGCCATACACCGAAAACAGCATTCGGAGAGATTACTACGTGCGTACCCTTGAGGTATGCCGCGAGTGGCACCTTCTTAACAATCCTAGTGAAAGACCTGACTATATAAACTCCTCATGTCATTTAAGTTTTCTTGTTTGGCCTATAGCTTGAGTAGGGAAATTTTTGGTGTGTTTTCTAGTTTTGAGACCCTAGGTTAGATAGGAACTGTACAAACTGGCTAAGTTAAAATAGTCCAGAAGAGTACAGGGCTTGCCACTTGATTTTATTCTTGTTTCAGGAGAAAATCCTATGGAATCTATTGACCAAGGAGCTCGTACGAACTCCCAAGTGAGAGAAAATGTGGTTGCAGAAAGCGAAGATCCATATCCTTCACACTTGCCTCCCTTGGTCCAACAACCTTCTCGGGGTAATACTTCATTCCATTCTCCCATAGAAGTTCATGTTGATGATACTACCCGTCCATATTATGGTCCCAATGCTCCATTTTGGGATTCCTCTATAGGACGAGCCATTGCCTCATTTGGCACATGTTTAAACTTTTCTAAAGAAGTTTCACCAAATGAAGAAGAACATAGACAATACCAAGAAGCTATTCTCTGTGTACAAGAAATTGAGAAGAAAATAGATAACAGATTGGGCACACCACCACCTCATTCCACAGTTGTTCCTGTGGGATATCATTCACTTGCCGATTCTATGAGACCCATTGAACCGATTCTAGATCGTACTATGACTCCACATAATCCAGGTCAAACTACCAACCCCACCACCTCCCATATTATGTATATCCCCAATCCTCTCGGGTCTTCCGCACTTGGGGCTTAACATTCAATTCATGTTTCATCAATACCTTCTAGTGTCGAGGGGTAACCCCCGGCACGACCTACGTTATCTGTCACCGAAATTGTAGCTAGTCATGGGAAGACCTCTAGTATAGAACAATATATAGTGTATGTCCCTCCTACCCACACAAATGTGGTTAACCCCCCATCCAGTTCAGGTCATCCCTAGGGGGAACAACCTGTAACCAATCAAACCTTTTGGGGGTATCATTACACAGCAAATCAAGTACCTATAGGAAACATTAATTATCAACCCAAACCTACAGGAACGCCTTATGCTGGAATTCCATATCCTAGTAATACTTTCACGCCATGGGGGAAACCTAACTGGTCCTACATGCCAACTATGGGGGGGATACCTATACATACTGCGGGGGATGTTGGAGGACCACCTTATGGAGGTCCTCCCCCTGGGGGGGCTAATGGTCTTAGAGGGCCTGGTGGCTCTCCTCCTTATGGTCCTAATGATCCTGGTGGTCCTAAGGGGGATGCTGGCTTCCCTCCTAATGGTCCTGGAGGCTCTGGTGGCCCTACTCCTAGTGGTTTTGGAGGCTCTGGAGGTCTACCTCCCACGGGTCCCAGAGGGTCTGGTGGTCCTCCTCCTGGTGTTCCCAACAGTCCTTATGGTCTCAGAGGCCCTAGTGGTCCTCCTCTTGGAGGCCCCGGAAGTCCTCCTCCCAGAGGCCCCAGCGGTCCTAATGGTCCTGATCACGAAAATCAACCCCCTGCGGGTGGATCTTTCGATAGTTCTTCATCACAACAACCTGTCTATCAGTCTACTTATGGTCCTACTGGTACTTATATACCATATCAATATTACTAGTGTGTGCAACCTAATCATTAGTTACCTTTCCTAGTAACTTTGGACTTGCCTGATTTTTCCAAGTTGATTAATGATCCCATTCGACATAAACACTCGTGGCCTCCCATTTCGGTAAAGTTACCATCAGACTTTCCAAAATTCGATGGGAAGCAGGGAGATGATCCAAAAAAACATGTCATGAAATTCCATTTGTGGTGTTCTTCAAACTCCCTTACGGATGATTCAGTTTGTTTAATACTCTTTCAGCGAACTTTGACCAGTACATCCGAAAAATGATACATTGAACTTCCGCAACATTCGTTTGTGGATTTTGTCGCGTTGGCAACTGTGTTTCTTACACATTTTTAGTTTCCTATCCATTATGAAATGAGTACTAATCTCTTCATTTATCTGTGACAAAACACCTCCACCCACATATCCGATCATATCCATGAGTGGAGAAGGCGGAGAAGACTTATTAAGGCTCCTATCCCCGATTAGTTGTTAGTTGATTGGTTTACTAAATATTTGTTGCCTCCAATTTTCTGAGATGTGGCTATGGGCGGTGTTGTTACTGAAGAGAAATCCATTAGTCAATCCATATATCTGGACTTGGTCTATTCCCAGTCCAGAACTTTGTATGACTTGATCCCTCAAGCTCCTCGCCCAAGCACCGATCCTGCAAAGCCACCTGCAAAAACCCCTGTTGATGGGATTGTTGGTTCAATCCAGTCCCCATCAGTAGCAAAACCTGCCAAGCAACCGCAAACTTCCACCCCTACTCCTTCAACTCCCAAGGTTTCCACCAAGGTCAATTCCATTAAGAGTATTCAAACGCCCGGCAACAATAAAAAGAGAGGTAAAAATAAAAACAAAAAACCTAGAAACCAATAGGAGAATCCAAAACCAACCACCAACGAAAACGATAAAGGGAAAAGAAAAGCAAAATATCCATGTCTTCTATGCGAAGGTGACCATTTCATAAAAGAGTGTCCTTGTCGGGACGAAATCACCCAATTTTTGAAAACTAATCTCACACTCGCAGTTCTCACGGATCCTTTTCCCTCTCAACAACAACTAATAGACCACATGTCTAATCAGGGAAACTCTAGTTCTTCAGATGAAATTCATATGATCTCCTAGAACACTATTAGTTTGCAAACTCGAAGTCAGAATTATGACAAACCCGCAGACAAGAAAGAAGACAATTCTTCTTCAGGAAAATCTCCCTCTATTGGTTCTCCCAAGTCCTCGTCTACTGTTCCCCTAACCATTGAGAAACCTAATCTCGACATGGTTTTGCATCCACCAAAGAGTACACTTAGGAAGGTTGTTTTTAACCCTAATGCCCAAGCTGCTAAATTTTATAATGTGGTTGAAGATCTTTCTCAGGCACCATGTGCAATGTCTACCTTGGAAGTACTCCAAAGTTGTCCTACACAATACAAAAACTTGTTAACTGCGTTAGGAGCTTTAGACCCAGACAATACTAATTTGATTCATTTCAATGTTGAGAACTATAATTCTGGACTACCTCACAAACTCGCTTTCCAAATCATAACGAAAGTAGTCAGAAAGAAGGTCTTTAGAACTGTCTTAGACGAAGGAGCTTCAACTTCGGTTTTGTCCCTGTCTTGTTGGAAAGCTATTGGCTCTCTCGAGCTTGTAAAATCACCTATGACTCTGAAAGCCTTTGATGGATGAGGTTTCCAGCCCCATGGTCTCATACTAGCCCTTTCAGTTGAGCTCGAGGGAAAATTTGTTTCTATTCAAGTGGAAGTAGTAGATGCCCCATTAGATTACAACCTCCTTCTAAGAAGAAATTGGTTTTACGCCATGACTGTTGTCGCTTCGATGGTATTTCAAACTGTCCAATTTCCGCATCTAGGGAGAATTGTCACCATTGAAAAACTCAATTTATGTACACCGGATGTTACTACCTCTACGGCTAATAACATCCCTATGTTAGGCCAGTCCCCTCCTCCTTACCAGTCGGCTGGGATAGGCATGTTAAAGGATTCGTCCCTTATGGGGATTTTTCTGTCCACTCCTCCTAACATAGACACAGCGACAATAAATATGATTTCATCATTTGATTATGATCCAAAGGGAAAACAAATTATTGATTCCACCTCGTTGAGTCCGCATGAAGAAATGTACAATGTTATTCAAACCCTTTCCGATGACCACACTGATGAACTTCATCTGGTGGCTTCAAACCCTTACCACCTTCCCTACTGGTTAGAACCCTCTCTTCCTATTCCAAATTATCTCTCTAAGACCTTTCCTTCTGATGAGTCCATTATGGAGATCATGAGTACGAATGAGCCTATCTGGGAGGATCATCATCATAGATCCTCGTTCCTCCCCAACACCAGTTCGGTAGACCATGATTTTGCATCCCTTTTTTCCACTGATATTGTCAACACACCTAAAACTCCTATATTGTTGCATGGAACATATTTTGAAGGAAACCTATGCAACATTACTCAAACAAATCCAATTGACATATCAGCCAAGCCTGGTACCCTTGAGCATGTTCATGTTGGGAAAAACTACTCGGCAGAAGAATATAAAGCATACAGAGCAATTTTCAAAGAATTCCATGATATTTTTTCCTGGTCTTATGAAGAAATGTCAGGGATAGACCCATCCATTGTGGTCCATGAAATAAAAACCTATCCCACTGCTAAACCTGTCAGGAAAAAACTAAGGCAAGTCCATCCACAAAAAGCCACAGCTATCAAAGCTGAAATAGAGAAACTTCTCAATGCAGGGTTTGTTTATCCTATACCCCTGACGGAATGGGTATCGAACGTTGTCCCTGTCAATAAAAAGCAGGGCACTATTAGAGTCTGCATCGATTTCAGAGATTTGAACGAAGCTTGTCCTAAAGACAACTTTCCCACTCCGCATATCGACCAGATTATCGACAACTGTGGCGGAAGTGTCATCTTCTCATTTATGGATGGTTTTTTGGGTTATAATCAAATTGAGATTTTACCCACCGATCAGCACAAGATGGCATTCATTTTCCCATGAGGAACCTTGGCATATAGGAAGATACCATTTGGCCTAAAAAACGTTGGAGCCACTTTCCAGCGTGTTATGTCCTATGCGTTTCACAATATAAAACATATTGTTGAACCATACCTTGATGACCTCCCCGCTCATTCACAGTGACGAGAGGACCACCCTAGTCATCTTAGAGACATTTTCCTGAGATGTCGTCATTATAATATACGGCTCAATCCTCATAAATGTTTTTTCTTCTTTGAGATGGGATGCCTGTTAGGTTTTGTGGTTTCTAAGTATGGCATCCAAATAGATCCATTGAAAATTTCCGCCATTTTAACTCTACCAGCCCCAACCAACCTTCTAGAGCTCCAAAGTTTGCAAGGGAAGGAAAAATTTCTCCACTGTTTCGTGTGCAATTTTGCAAAGAAAACACATGGTTATATGTGTCTCCTTAAGAATGACACTCTGTTGTATTGGGATGACCAATCCCAATGAGCCTTTGATAATCTCAAGCACGCTTTAACTCATTCACCCATGATACACCCCCCAAATTATTCAAAGGATTTTCTCTTATATATTGCTACCTCCACTACTACCATCGCTATGGTTTTGGTGTAGAAAAATCTTGACGGTCAGGAGCACATGATCTACTATGCTATTAAGAATCTTATGGATTCCGAAACTTGATATTCACACATGGAGAAATTAGCATTGGCCACAGTCATTGCCGTTCAAAAATTTTGTCACTACATTTTTCTCCACACAACCACCATATTGGCAGACCAGAACCCAATGTATTACATCCTGACTTGTCAGGTGCTCAGGGGCAAGTACTCACGATGGATAGTCAGACTACAAGAGTTTGATCTAGAATTTGCCAAAGCCACATCAAAGAAATCCTTGGTCTTTGTCGAGCTCATGTGTGATCTTCCCTGCGCTTCGAAGGAATCTGAGCCCAGTGATTCATTTCCGGATGAATTCTTGTTCCTGATAAGCACTACTGACCCATGGTATGGAAATTTGCTCATTTATCTCCAAACACAATGATTTTAGCCAAATCTATCCCATAACAATTGTCGCCATATCCGTCACCACGCAAAATACTACCTCATCTTGAATGACACTTTGTATAGACATGGTATCGATTCCATTCTTTAGCGATGCCTTACCCATGAGGAAGCCAAACAAGTGTTGAATGATTGCCACTCTGGATAATGTGGCGATCATTTATCTGGGATGGCTACAGCCCAGAAAATCCTTCGCACTGGCTATTTCTGGCCTTCAGTCTTTAAAGATTGTCACGAGGCTATTCAGAAATGCCCACCCTGTCAACATTTTTATCTGAAAAAGCGCACTCATCCTGCTCTGCTACACCACGTCATTGTCGTTCGCCATTTTTCCAAATTGGGGATTGATTATATGCATTGTAAGCCTACCTCAATTGGGGGGCATGGTTACATCATCGTATCCATTGACTATTTTACAAAGTGGGCTGAGGCCATGCCTACATATGCAGAGGATAGTAATACTGTCCCTCTCTTCCTGTTCAATCATGTGATAGCGAGATTCGGAGTCCTATAGTCCATAGCTACTAATCATGCATCACATTTCCGTAATCAAATGATGGAGGAACTAAGTGCCAAGCTAGGTTTTCATCATGAAAACTCTACACCCTATTATCCACAAGCTAATGGTCAGGTCGAGGCCGTTAACAAAGTTTTGAAAATTATGCTTCGTCAGATGGTTGGAGACCATAAATCCAACTAGCACAATATCCTTTTCTCCGCTCTTTGGGCTTACAGGACTTCGGTGAAAATAGCTACTGGTTTCAAACCTTTCCAGCTTGTTTATGGACTCAAAGTTGTCTTGTCATTTCAATGTCAGATTCCATCCTTGAAACTTGCCGTCGAACTTCTCCCAAACACTTCCACAAAGGAAGAGATATTTTTATACTTGAACAACCTTGATGAAACTAGAAGAGATGCTGCCTTAGCTAATGAAACACACAAGAAACATGTCAAGGAACAGTATGACAAGTCTATCCAACCTCGTTCCTTGAACAAGGGTGACCTAGTTTTGACTTATGACCAAAGATATGACAAACTAGGGAAAGAAAAGTTCGAATCCATGTGGTACGGTCCTTTCGTTATTTCCAAAGTTTTAGAGAAAGGGGCCTACGAGCTCATGGAATATGATGGAATCCCCTCAAGACAACCTCGCAATGGGTTGTACCTAAAGAGGTACTATGCCTAGATCTCTCTTGGATAGTATCTTGTATACATGTATATTACTTGACTTTCAGTGTGCTTAAGTATTTTCAATATGGTTTTGAGTTTAGTGTCCGTATCTGTTTATACCATGTTTTTGTCATGCAGAGCATATGGATTTCTATGGCTTCGCTGATGGTGCTTGCCACCACACATTGAATCTTGCCTGAGCTGCTTGGGTTCTCTATTCCCCAGCTTATGATTTGGTTAGTTCAGAAGCGGTTTGTATTTGTCCCTCTACCAAAAATATCGCTGAGTATCGAGTAGTCATAGGTCTTTTGACTGAAGCTGCCTCCCAAGATGTTCCCAACTTGGTAGTCTTGATGGACTCACAACTTGTGGTTTCTCATATAAATCATGTCTATGCCATCAGGAATCCTATGCTTCTCCGTCTCTTCCGGAGGGTACGTTTGTTAGAAAGGTCATTTGAAATGATCACCTATAGGCATATCCCTAGGGAACATAAAGGAGTTGTTGAATCATTGGCTAATTACATCCTATATTGGCATATTGCCCATTCATGACATGAAAATCCAACATGGTTCATTATAAATAAACTATAAAAGACACATAAAACTCATGTAAAATACATTCACCATTTGAGACATATAAACACCAAGTAGAAGTCTGTATATATATATATATATATATATATATATATGAACATGTTTTACAAAAAATAGGTCACGAGACCTCATCTGAAGCGTGTAGGATTTCAGGTAAAAAATCACCATACAGAAGTCCTGAAGCTATCAACTTTTAGTGGATACATCATGCATCTAATGATGCTTGTGGTAACACATCACTGCCCAAGCTACTCTACATAGCAGTCTGCTAAAGCAACTCAGTACTCCAACTGTAGGCCTCTGATACCTCAGTGGGAGGTCATCAATCAAGGTGTCTAGGTTCTCCTCTAACTCCCCTATCACATCATTACCTTGTGGTACAAAACAGTCTCCAGCTCGCCTATCCAGAGGGGAGGCTCCCCCAGGTTGTGTTGCTCCAACGTCTGCATGAAAACATTCAAGTCTCGTTACTAAACGTAAAAAATATAAAACATCAAAACATAAAAACACTATTTCCATTTTAGTGTCTTTTGTTTCTTGCCGATATCATCCCACTGTCCACCAGGTGGGAACGATAGGTCAGAGTCACCACTGAAGTCACTACTCACATATGCATAGTCCTCCACCATGAGGAGTTGATCTCTTAACCATTGAAAGAATGGGTCACCAAACTCTACCTTGCCTCTACCCACTCCAGTACGGGCCATAATCTGGACCCACCTCTGCATGCGAGGGTCCCATGCCCTCGACTCTGTAAATACCGCTTGGGGTCTCATCTGTGGAACCCTCTCAAAAAAGAAGCAAGCTAGAATGAAACCAAAACCAAATTGCTTCAGCTCCCCCTGCCGACACTTGGTCGGCTGATCCTTGAAGATCGAAAGTAGAGCTTCCGCCCAGTTGAAGACTGTAGGCGCCATGGCCTCTATGGAATAGAGCATATGCGCTCTGGATGCCTGGTGTACCCCTTGGCTTCCTGCCACTCTCTACATGGTAAATAACACAGTCCGTAGAGGGCCATCCACCACAACTTTTATTGGAATTTTCTTCCCATGTGTCCTGGTCCCAGGAATTCAGTGGCAGTCTATCAACTCCTGAGTAGTACTGTCCCCACCCATGGGAACCAGTCAAAGAGATGGGAGCACCCCATCTCGAAAGGTAGGTCAGGAAGTAGATGTCCTATACCTCAACTGTCAATATGTGAGCACCAACCTTGAAATATTGTTGCTCCGGATTCCACATTAGGAGTATATGCTCTAGTAGTTGCTCATGCGACACCATACTGGGTGTGTGGAAGAACTTTAAGAGTTCGTAGTCTCTCAACGCTGCAATGCAACCCGTGTTTCATTTGACAAAGGCATAGTCATTGTCATGATGCCTCTCTTTCCATATGACCATTTTTTATCAATAAGAACCTATCAAAAACCATCACAAGACTAATTAGAAGCATTCCCAATCATTCAAATCAGCAAAAAAGAGCTAATTTTGCTTGTGCATACATTTATATTTATCCACAGCCAGCACCGCCTGGGTCCCATTGAGGACAGAAAGTGGCACCACCTGGGTCCCATTGAGGACAGGCAGTGGCACCACCTGTGCACAGTGTTTTCAGTGCGGTTCGAGCGGGGTACCGCTTATCCCTCAAGGGATAAGAGTGGTGCCCGCTTCCATGGTTTCAGGGCTCGCCATATAAGCCCAAAACACCAACAAAAATCAAAATTGAAGGCATGAAATGAAAGAGTAGGGTCTAGGCTATTACCTGGAACTGACGGTGCATGAATCTGACGGTGGATGCTCCCGATATCAGCGACTAAAAATCTGGCCAAGAAAATGCTCCAAAGGCTCTCCACTATGGCTAAATGGTAAAATGTTTTGAATTTTTACTATTTACATGAATTTTATATACATTTTAGGGTTTGACATGCTATAGTTTTGTTTTAAAACCATTTATTACTCAAAATATATCAGTCGTAATCCTTTAATGTCAGTTATTGGAGCATTTAACACTTGTTTTTCGAGTCCTTTCAGGATAGAAGAGCCGTAGCAGTAAAGTTTTGGGAGTTCATTTTTTACTTTTTCATACTACCATAAAACGGAAAAAGTCTTTTGCGCATTTATTGCGACACTTTGGTCATGCTCTTGAAACTTAGCATCAAAGGTCTGAGTCCGTTTCCGATTCTTTTCAGGCTCGTAAAATCTCTCATCATGAAAAGAGACCTAGCGGAGTCTTCTTTAAACTCTTTTCGGGCTCCTTAAATATGAAAAGGTTATCGAGTGATCTTGTCTTCTTCACACTCGTTAAAGCATTTGAAGAGTCGTTCATCTGATGGTAGGTTATCACTTTTTGGGTTCAAATGAACTATTTTACGAAAAAGGACCCTATGGAGTCTTCTTCCATGGTCGTTCAGACTCTCTAAACATGAATGATACCGAGTTTTCTTTCAATGGACTCGTTAAATTAAACATTGAGAGACCCTCTTTTGGGAATGAACCCCTCCTCTCTCAGGTTCATAAAACATATGATTTTGGACTTGTCTTCGGACGAGCTATAGCGAGTGTTTGTTGCCCTCTTTGAACTCATAAAATCGAAAAGAGGCACTCATCAATAATGATGGGTAAAATGGGAAGGGAATCATTTTGCAAATAAATGGTAGTAGTTTGTCATTACCTTTGAACATGGCACTTGTCTGCATATCATTTCAGTCAATTGGGTATTCAGCTGATCTCCATGACAATCCGCTTTCATGAGTCATGTCACTCCTTTGAGTATTTCAAAATAATGCATTGTCCACCATCGTATTGTGTGTTTGTTTGGTTTAGTCATGCTGCTAAGTCTTTTGTCGTGTCCCCCGATGTTCAAAGGGAAGTTGAAGAAGTTTTACCTCTGCAGTCAAAACAGTCTCTGTGTCAGTACTTTTGAGTCAGTTTATGGTTACCTTATTCACATCATTCCAGAACTTTGTTCCAAGTTTCATGTCATTGATGTGGGACTCATCATGGCCCTCCTTCGGTGAGACTATTCCCATCGACATCAGCTCATCATCCAGGAAATAGTCTTAGAAACAAAACTTAGCACCTTGAGATATGTATGCCTTAATGACAGATTCTCTCGCTCTCGACATAGGTTCACATCATTGACCTTTGATCAATAGAATCGACTAGGTGTTTGACATCAAGACATCTATTCATGCTCAGTAGATTGTACTAGGGTACCTTGGGAATCATTGACATCAATGGTGATCTCCCTCGCACTTGTTAACGGTTCACATCATTGGCCGGTAATCAAGTGGTTTCTACCATGCTCGACTTCAGATCATTGCAATCACATGGATAGAATCGTACTTTATGGAATATGAGACGAAGACCCTGGGTATTTGTTTAGCGCTCAATTATTTCCCCAGGTTGCGATGGAGTTTTGTATATCTAGCATGGATCCACATTTGTATGGTCGTGGCTATGCTCAAATTTGCATCTGTATGACATAGATCTACGTTGTATGTCTGGTAGCTATGTCCAAGTTTGAGTCCTCTACCACATGGATCTATGTTGTATTATAGTATCCATGTGTGTTTATTCCTCTCATGGATCTGCTTTGTATTGGTCCACAGCCATGATTTGGTTACATTTGTCTATGAGTCAAAAGTATTGATGTACTACAAATGCCTGCTGGATGACATTCTCTGACCGAGCTGACATTTTCACCTTGAAGTGATAACTTGTTCTCTCAAAGCTCTCACTTATCGTATCCCTCTAAGTTTCATGCTTTGGGGGACATTCTATTATACCTAAATCCTATCACCATCATGTGATGAGATCCTTAACTTCCATGTTTTCCCTTAATCCCAACACTTGGAGTGGAAACTTGCTCTATTTGTCAATTCTACTTGAAAAAACCTAGCACCACGCTTACCCTATGGTTGATGAGCGGTACCTTGCTTAGCACCACCTTTATCCTATTATAAAGAAGCGGTGCCACCACCTATAGTCTTTGTTCTTAAAGCGGTTCTCATCTAAACCGCTCTGTCATTAGGGAACAAAAGCGGTACCCTGGGTAAAATGGGAAAAAGAGAAGTTTCTCGAGGCTTCTAGATCATGAGCCTCGTGTCCTCCCTTATCCCTATCATTATGGGTTAGTTTGAGCTCAAGACCCCCCTTAGTAGGATCTTAGATCCACCTCACCCACCATTCTCTCAACTATTCCTATCCATTGAGCCTTATAAATACAAGCCCATATCCATAGTTGAGGGGGAGAACTATAGAGGTATTGTTATGTTGTTGGATTGACTACCTATTCCAAATCATTGGAGAGAATAGAGAGAAAAGTTGGATCTTATGGGGATGAAGTGTTTGTCTCATGGAGGATCTTGTCGACACTAAGGCAATGGTTGTAAGCTTCTCCATACATTCTTAATGCAAAGTTGATTTCCGTCCCACATTATTGTTGTTTTGATTTCACATGTATATGTTGCTAGATTCCTTAGTCACTAGCATGGATATGTAGATGATTTTCTGGTAACTTTGATGTGCTTGTATGTTTGATATGTTTGTAGGTACACAGGTTCATAATTGAAGTAGTATTCCAGGTGTCTACAGCATTCAGGGAAGGTCTTCATCCTTTGTCGTTCACTCATTTTTTCTAGATATGAACCATTCAAACCAGAGGAATAGCTTTTGTCCATAGAAGGTGCAATATTCCTGATAACAAGGAGTCAGATGCTAAAAGGATTAATATAAAGCTTAAGCACTAAGTGTTAAAATACATTAGCAAAACACTTTAGTGTTATAATTGAAAAGGTGTTATCAAAGTTTATAAAATATAAGTTAAAAGCTAAAATGGTTATAACTAAAACTAGCTAACTCTGTTTTATTTAATTAATTAATGATCTCTTTGCACAATAAGAATATATGGTGCAATTACAGAGATTGTTAAAGTATGGTTAATGGAAAGATGAACTTAGATGAAAAGACACACTGCTTCATGAAGAGGTATGAAGAAGGTGTATAAATATGATGACATCATATGATTAAGCGTATCTCAGTGGATAAAATGTAATATTTTGGTGGGTATTCTACCTTTGACATGAACCTTGTGTTCATTTAAACAGACTGGTGTCTGTAATCAGGTTGGAGCCTGAATGAGGATTGGATTCCTCTCTACATGTATACAAGCTAGGTCTTGCAAGAGAGTTGGGTCTCTCAATGTAGCTGGGTCTAGATAGTTCATGCTATGTGATGTAAAATTTTATTTAATAAAAATACATTTGATATATTCATATGTGTTTGTTATTTTGTGTATATATAATTGGTAAATGTTATGACTCATTAAATGTCTATGTTTTGGAAAGAGATTTTTAAGTTTTAACAGACATTGATTCACCCCCCCTCTCAGTGTCTGAGACCTGTTCTACAATTGGTATCATATCCAGTTGTTTTTTAACAACTCATTGCTAGAAGGCTGATCCTAAGGGAAAAATATGTCCATTTAAAAAAAAGGCCAAGCACTATAATTAAAAATAAGTGCCAGAATCAGCATTTTAAAAGATGGGTGGAAGTTTGAAAACATTACTTGAACCAAGTATAGATGTTCAAGTTCCCTTATTTGATGGAGCTGATTATGTCGATTGGAGAGAAACTGTGAAAAAGAAATTGAAGTCCAAAGGAGCACATGTGTGCGATGATGTAGAAAGCAAGAAGTGGTACTTGAAGAACAAAACCAGAATGTCAAAAGATGATCAGAGATTCAATTCTATTGCTTTGCAAACCATCAAGAAAGCCTTATCAAAGGATGTCAAGATAAAGATTGGTTTCTGCACTGTTGCCAGAAATCTATGGCTCAAGTTAGAAGAAACATATCAAGCAAAATATCAAAGACCAGAAGAAGACAGTAATAAAAAATCCAATGAATATAGAAGAGAATATTTGAAATATGATGAAGAGATAAATGGTACTTCAATCTGCAGCACTTCTATTAGTGAAAACTCTCATGATGAAGGAGATGACCTCACAGAAAACACTACATTAGAACTTCATGAACAATCAGATTGGAGCAGTCATGATGACATAGACATATTTAAAGAAAAGTGGGAAAACTTATCAATCCTTTAAAATCAGGTTACAATTACTAAACATGAGGACTTGAAGAAATTGAAGGAATATTTCCTTACTACAATTGGAGATGCAAAGAAGAAATTAAGTTTTTATCCTAAAAATGTTTTTGATAAGATTGAAAACAAGTTTATGGTCACTCTAAGTGAGATTGAAACTGTTTTCAAGATCAGTGAGTTACTTCAAGGATTGTGGATCGAATCCAAGAGTTCTAAAAGACAAAATAATCATCCAGCTAAAACTAAAGAAAAAGTTAAAAGATTAAAAGCTAAAGTTTTGGATCTAAGAAGATATGAAGGAAAGCTAAGAGAAAAAGAACAGGAAAAAGAAGTCTTGAAGTATCAAGTAGTCAATCTAACTGAACAAATTAGAGCTACTGAAAAGACATGTTCTGAACAACACATCCAGCTGGAAATAAAGGCTGAAAGCTTTGAGTGGAAAGAAAATCCAAAGAAACAACTCGAGAATCAAGAAGAAGAGATCAAGAGTTTAAAGACCAAAGTAGATGACCTTACTAAAGAAGTTTGAATGTTAAAAGATTGTGGCAAGATAAAAACCTATGCTGAAGAACTTGAAGGGACAAGTGAAATAATTTCAAATCTGAAGATTATAATCAAAGAAGCCAAAAGATTTGAAAAGATTATGAAAACTTAGTTAATTAGCAAGGAAAGTTTCTGTCAAAAACTCAAGCCTGAAATGGAAGAGTTCAGGAGCGAGGAAGGATCTACATGTCTCACAGGAAGTGAGATAAAGAAAAATTACAATGGCACTCTTAAAAATATATTCACAAGAAGTGAAGGAAGGAAAGCAATGGATTATCCTCAATCCAAACACATTTCTCCATACAAAGGAAATGAGAAGAGCAATCTGTATTATAACACAACTATTTTAGATGAAATTTGGAGTAAGAAGAGACCAGCCCATGACAGAATTGGTCTTGGATACAAAAAGGATAAAAAAGTTGAGGAAAGTTCTTTCTCTTCAGAAAAACAAAGTGCAATTACAAATCAAATACCAGATCAGAACTCTGCCATCAGAAGGAATTATGGAAGACAAAAGCTAAATCATGAAGCACATCAAAAAGGAAGCTTATCATATCATACTAACACCAGGTATGGTAACATGTCCAATAACTTCTGCTACTCTTTTCACAAATATGGACATAGAGCCGTGGAATGTGATGTCTTTGAGAAGAAAATTCAAGAGAGTTTCGCTAAAAAAACAAAGTGTGGGAGATGAAAGCTTGTTGGGCATACAACAAAGTTTTGTCACTCCATAATATGCTTCAAGTGTGAAGGCTTTGGTCACAAAGCACAAAATTGCATGAATCCAAAGAAACAATACAATCAAAAGGACGATGTTCCAAAAAGTCAAGGAAAGGATTTGAAAAGAGACAACATCCAAACTCAAGAAGACAAGATGCCTCATGACATGTCTTTAAAGATGGAATCCAAGCAAATCTATAAAAATTCAAGAGAGACAAGTCCAAAAAGGAAGATAAATAAATTTTGGAGACCAAAGGTAGGAGGTTTTAACTCTCATGTCAAAACAGGTGACTCTTATGAAGAGAAATCTCCAGAAGAAGACACTCACTCTAGAAATGATGATCACACTATTATTGAATAAAATCCAAGTAATGAAGAAGAAGACACTCATTCTATAAATAGTGATCACATTATTGTTGAATAAAATCCAAATAATGAAGAGGACTTGGAAATGACACTTTTACTTTGTTAGAAATCATTTGTTAGATGTCAAGTCCAAACAAAACTGTCAAAATGAAGTGCATCAGTTCAGGGGGAGACAGCTTATCAATTTGGGAGAAGCACGATGATAGGGGGAGTTCATAAAACACATTATCCAAGATTATTTTTGAAGATTCATTACAAGAAAGTAAAGAAGTTGTTGATAGGATTTCCAGCACCAAGTCCAAGTTAATTGAAGGAGGTGAAGCAAAAGAAAGGGTAGTTGTCTATCAAGGAACAATTGAAACTTTATGTGAAGTTGGTTATCCTTTGTCATTGTTGTCAAAGGGGGATAAGGTTTAGGTGTTGCCATAAATTCCAAAGGGGGATATTGTTTGAAAATATGGCAATATAGGTTGGCTATAGTTGTCATTGATGTCAAGCAGAGTTCAGTAATGACAAAGGACTAACCAGGACATGATGGCAAACATAAGGATGTCAAAAGAAGTGATGAAATGGCATATATGAGGATGTGGCATGTGTGATGAAGCTTGAAATGCACTTTATGATGTTCTAGAGCCATTAGGAAGTCATTATAGAAGTTTTGGAAAAATATGGCAATTTGGAGAAAAACAAGAAAATGACTAAGTATGAAAATCTAGTAAACACTCGTTAAGGTGACCTTGGAAAAATGCCCGCCATGCCTTATAGGGAGATGATAAAAATGAAATGAAAGCAACATGTTGAATCTTGTTGATAGTTGCATATGAACATGGTCTCATATTGTTTTAAGAATGTGTGAGGAGAAAAATATATAATTTCCAAAATAGGGTTTTAAGCAATTTTGTTGCTTTAATATTTGAAAAGTTAGTGAAATGGCTTCAATAAAATGCCCTCCACTTCCTGAAGGAGAAGTATTAAATTATTCTGAAGATATGGGGATCTAGTATCTTTAATGGTGCATCCATCCATGGTCTCATATATCTTAAAAGAGGTTTGAGGAGAAAGATATAGACCTGCAAAAACTAGGGTTTTTCAGGATAAACTTGGAAGAAATTCTTGAAAATAACTAAGTGTTGAAAAATTAGTTCATGAGGCCTCAGAGAGATTCCCACCACATAGTGTAGGTTGATATAGACACCCGCATCATATGACCAGGGTGTAGTCTGGTATTTTTTCTACCCATCCATGGTCTAAGTCAGTCAAAAGAATCTTTGAGGAAGAAATTAGAAGCCTGCCAAAATGAGAAAAAGTATGTTTTTGATGATAAAATTAAGTTAAAGAGACATCTGTAAATGCCCGCCGGAGATTAACCTGGTGATAATAACAATTTGCTCATGTATAGAATCCACTGTGGTGAACATAGCTACAAATGAAGCCAAGCCCTAATTATAGCCTTGAGGGATTTACACCAACAAAGTATTTGAGGAGTCGTGGCCTCTTTTCAGCTCTATTCATGAAAGGGAATCGAACAAGAAACGAGCAACAAAAAGGAAATCATGTTCATCTAAAACAACTCTCAATTCGAATGCAAAGATGAAGGGGTTTTGCTTGCTCGCCAAGTTCAAGTTATAAATGGACAGATTGTTATCAATGAAGAGAGCTTCGTAGTTTCCCATCATGAATTGAATGTGGATCATAATCAAACGTATCGCAGAGTTGAAGAAACTAGTTCTAAACTGAACTATCATACCTATATGAATCGGTCACCCGTTGAAAGATGATCTAAAATAGAAACATAACTTTTTATAAAGCATGCAACAGTTTGGAACTGACTTTGGAATGGTTCAGCACCTTTTTCCCTGGCAGAACCAGTCGTCAAGTGAAAGAAAACATCCTTTTCAACTTGTTGATGCATTAATTCACAAACCACAAGATCACTCTCAATGTGAGATGCTTATTGATTGATTACAGATTTCCTCTGCACCTATGGAACATGATAATCTCCATTAGAAGAATTATGCATCCACTAGCTTGGACAACGTTCCAATAGAGGATTCAGATGAATCCTGTGAAGAAAGGGTAACTGTGATTGACCAAATGAACTCTACACTTGATAGTCCTAAAACCCATGAAAATGAGCAAACAAAGAAAAGCGCAGAAACTTAGGGACCGTTCGATCATGATGATAGACGACGGTGATTGATTTTCCTTTGGGGATTTATCCCACATTGGCATTGGAGAGTGATTTATATGTTTTCATATAGCCCGATATTCCCTATTTTTATCGACTTGTAGAGAAAAGGATAGACGGGGGTGCTAGGTGTTTGGACTCCACGCGAAGCTCACCAGCTCGGCGCCTGGGACGACCTGTCAGGCCCCCTATCCTTTTGCTACGCGTGGCATCTCTCTTTGTCATGGATGATGACTAGATGTTGACATAGTATCAATGATGAGAGATGAGAAAGGAATGATGTCGATGGCCAATGAAGTGTTGCTGAGGTGGAAAACCATGTAGTCCTGTGTCCTGTCGAACAAACAAAGTGCCAAGTTCAGGGTTGATAGTGTAAAAACGTGCTGGCAATGGTCTACTAAACTTAGCGCATGGAGTCTTGGCTAAGAGTATTGTCGTTCTGGTGGATATGCCTTCTAACTCGTGGCATAGATTGGTGGCTATGTGTCAAATTCCTATTACATCGCATTCGGAGAGTTTGTACAATGAAACCTTTTTTTTCCTGAGTATGATATCTCGTTGGTTCTGCACTCTAGTCATGTTGTAGTGGAAAGTGCTTTGGTTAAACACTTTTCTATACATTGTGATAGCACCTTAAACAACAGAGTGGCAATGGTATTATGTCTAGAGGAGCCGGATGCTAAAAGGATTATTATAAATCTTAAGCGCTAAGTGTTAAAATACATTAGTAAAACACTTTAGTGTTATAATTGAAAAAAGGTGTTAGCAGAGTTTTAAAAATATAAGTTAAAAGCAAAAATGGTTATAACTAAAAATAGCTAACTCTGTTTTATTTAATTAATTAATGATCTCTTTGCACAATAAGAATATATGATGCAATTACAAAGATTGTTAAAGTACGGTTAATGGAAAGATGAACTTAGATGAAAAGACACGCTGCTTCATGAAGAGGTATGAAGAAGGTGTATAAATATGATGACATCATATGATGAAGTGTATCTCGATGGATAAAATGTGATATTTTGGTGGATATTCTACCTTTGACATGAACCTTGTGTTCATTCAAATATACTGGTGTCTGTAATCAGGTTGGAGCCTGAATGAGGATTGGATTCCTCTCTACATGTTGGGTCATGTATACAAGTTGGGTCTTGTAAGAGAGATGGGTCTCTCAATCTAGCTAGGTCTAGATACTTCATGCTATGTGATGTAAAATTTTATTTAATAAAAATACATTTGATATATTCATATGTGTTTGTTATTTTGTATATATATAATTTGTAAATGTTATGACTCATTAAATGTCTATGTTTTGGCAAGAGATTTTTAAGTTTTAACAGACACTGATGGACCCCCCCTCTCAGTGTCCGAGACCTATTCTACATAGAACTCAAGCACCCAACCATCAATGTGGCCAACAACCCAGCAAAAATTCGGCTCAAAATTCATATTTATGAACTAATTTCAGTTACAGGTCATTCGGGCCTTCATTCGATTCTGTCAAAAATGATAACATACAGCAGAATTTTGGTTTGGATTTGCGGGCAAACAGAGGCGAAACTAAAAATTCTGGCACATGATTTTTGTGTAGAATATTCCCATTTAGGTCCCCGTGAGGAATTTTGGGAAAATTCGAAGCCATTTGGGAGCAATGTGTGGTTCCTTGAAACGGATTTGCCCAGAAAACGTCAAAACGTGGTTGGTCATTTTTGTGAGTTTGTTCTTGTTTTGATGGCTTATTGTCATAGCAGTAAAGACCTTATATTTTTATAGAGGTCGACCACTAAAAGGGTCAACCTTCTCTCCTTTGTAAAAAACTATATAAACATGCTCACGGTTGTGAAGAAAAGGGAGGAAAACGTTGTATAAGCTTCACTTCCAATTTAAATACAATCTCTGTTTCAGCTGTTGATGAATTCATGTTATGTTGGTGATTGATCTAATTTAGATACAACCCTTGATTGGTGAGAACGGCCCCTCAACAACCAGAGGTTTTCATTGTGTATATTTCTTTATTTTTCTTCATTTGCAGATAAGTAATTGTGATTTCCAGTGTGTATAATTTTGTTTTACTGTAGGTGATGGTTAATTGTTCATAAACTGTAATTTTTGTTATTTATTTGTAATTTACATTTCCATAATTTAAATGACCGGTCATGCATACCTCCTTTCAGCTTGTCTTTTAGTTTTTCATTTGCAATCAGATAGAATTCGAATTATTTCAGTATTTCAAGCTTAGTTTATAATCAAATTTAGTTCTGTTGATTTCACTGTAGCTATAGTTAGATTTATTTGTCTTTTAACTCTATCTTACTAAGCAATAGACAATGGTTTTCTCTTTTGAATGCAAATTAGTTTAGTTGTTTCCTGTTATTTCAATTTTAAACAGCTTATTTTAATGTTTTGCTTGCACCATAGACTAATATGCATAAACTAGCTAGCGTTAAATTCATTTATCTTGTTTATTTACATAGTTATAACATTTATGTCATCCGGACTGTAATTCAGTCGGACATTCGCACCTTTCGTTTAGAACGTCTCTCAGACCCTCCTGTTGGAGCAGAGCCCCGCAGCTACGAGAAAAGATGCTATAACGGGACAAGAAAGTCAAAGGAAACAGTACCTGAGCGGTCGAGAAGAGAGAGCTCAACCACTGCACTTAAGGCAGCGGCGTAGACAGGAGGGCTCAACTACACTCATAAATGGAAAAGGAGCAACGGGCCGAGGTATTGAAGACGAAGGACTAAAGAGGAAGCGGTGCCCATACCCACGATCAGTGCCAGGAAGCGTGGAAGACTACAGAAAGCTGTGGTGTGATGGAAAGCGACAGTTCAAGTACAGATAGGCCGACTGTCACAGTTAGGTTTTTTGGGTTACTGTTGGGAAAGGCCCGCAGTTTTGTAATGGCGAGACCTTCGGGCCGCCTATAAAAGCATGTATCTTGTATTGTAAAAGGTTATCTATTCAGACAATTAACTAGTCAGAGAGTCAGTTAGTCTGTTAGCTCATATTCAGTTGTATTGTAGAAGAGTCGAGCTCTGGTTCGGTTATTCAGTCTGTAGTTATCTTACTGTAACTAGTAGCCGGCTCCTAGAGCATGAATGTAACAATCCGCAGGGATTGAGAGAGAGAGAGAGAGAGAGGAAGAGTATATTGTAAGAAGGCAATATAGGAAGAGAAGAGATCTAAGAGAGAAGGGCTCCCGGCTGTGTGCGCGGAGTTACCCAGAAGATCTCAAGCTACATACTAGGTTGCAGTGGAACTGTGTTTACTCTTCCAAGATATAATATAAAAACCAGTTCCTGTGGACGTAGCTTCCTTCCTGGGAGGTGAACCACCTAAAATCAGTGTGTTGTGTGACTGTTTCATGTGATTGTCCTTTAATTAGTTGCTATCTGTTATCTGTTACATGAACGTTGTATATCAGTTAGTGAATGTATGTTTGTTCTCATTCAGTTTACAACATTATTGAAGGTTAAATGCAAGTTGAATGTATCAAGCATTCTGCATATGAGTTTATCAGTGCTTGATTCACACAGTAGAGCTAGCAGTTACTGCGTTAAGTAATTCCAGTATACTTAGTTCAGCAAGTTGAGTACAGTTGATGTTAAGTGTGTTGAACCGTGGAAGTTCAAGTAATATTGTTTAACACCCTGTTGAAGGTGTCTGAGTTATTATACCTCAAGATAAAACCATTAGACCGTGCGAGTTGTTGGGCATATTAAGTATTTCCATAGAAGATATCGTGGCGCAGAAAGGCGATATCGCACCGTCGGAGAAGCTGCGGTGTGAGATATCACAGGATAAGGGTTGAGTAAAGAAGAGAGTTTGCGCATCATCCTGGAAGCTGCGGTGCGCTAAGAGCCAGTCCTCTAGCAGAGTCAGCTCAGAGGAGAGAAACAGCCCCTCGCAGAGAGGTCCTACTGGATAAGAAGAGATAAGAACCACCAAGATGCTACAGAACCGGGCTGAAGACTCAAGTGTCCTCAACCGGGTTCTGTAGCATCCTGGTGGTTCTTATCTCTTCTTATCCAGTAGGACCTCTCTGCGAGGGGTTGTTTCTCTCCTCCAAGATGACTCTGCTAGAGGACTGGCTCTTAGCGCACCGCAGCTTCCAGGACGATGCGCAAACTCTCTTCTCCGCTCAACCCTTATCCTGCGATATCTCACACCGCAGCTTCTCCGACGGTGCGATATCACCTTTCTATGCCATGATATCTTCTATGGCAATACTTAATATGCCCAACAACTCGCACAGTCTAAGGGTTTTCTCTCGAGGTATAATAACTCAGACACCTTCAACAGGGTGTTAAACAATCTTACTTGAACTTCCACGGTTCAACACACTTAACATCAACTGTACTCAACTTGCTGAACTAAGTATACTGGAATTACTTAACACAGCAACTGCTAGCTCTACTGTGTGAATCAAGCACTGATAAACTCATATGCAGAACGCCTGATACATTCAACTTGCATTTAACCTTCAATAATGCTGTAAACTAAATGAGAACAAACATACATTCACTAACTGATATACAACGTTCATGTAACAGATAACAGATAGCAACTAATTAAATCACAATCAATGAAACAGTCGCACAACACACTGATTTTACGTGGTTCACCTCCCAGGAAGGAAGCTATGTCCACAGGAACTGGTTTTTATATTATATCTTGGAAGAGTAAACACAGTTCCGCTACAACCTAGTATGCAGCTTGAGATCTTCTGGGTAACTCCACGCACACAGCTGGGAGCCCTTCTCTCTTAAATCTCTTCTCTTCCTATATTACCTTCTTACAATATACTCTTCCTCTCTCTCTCTCTCTCTCAATCCCTGCGGATTGTTACATTCATGCTCTAGGAGCCGGCTACTGGTTACAGTAAGATAACTACAGACTGAATAACTGAACCAGAGCTTGACTCTTCTACAATACAACTGACTATGAGCTAACAGACTAACTGACTCTCTGACTAGTTAATTGTCTGAATAGCTAACCTTTTACAATACAAGATACATGTTTTTATAGGCGGCCTGAAGGTCTCGCCATTACAAAATTGTGGGTCTTTCCCAACAGTAACCCAAAAACCCTAATTGTGATAGTCGGCCTATCTGTACTTGAACTGTCGCTTTTCGTCACACCACAGCTTTTTGTAGTCTTCCACGCTTCCTGGCACTGATCGTGGGTATGGGCACCGCTTCCTCTTCTGTCCTTCGTCTTCAATACCTCGGCCCGTTGCTCCTTTTCCATTTATGAGGGTAGCTGAGCCCTCCTGTCTACACCGCTACCTTAAGTGCAGTGGTTGAGCTCTCTCTTCTCGGCCGCTCAGGTACTGTTTCCTTTGACTTTATTGTCCCGTTATAGCAGCTTTTCCTGTAGCTACGGGGCCCTACTCCAACACCTCCTTTAGTCTTTCATGCGAACTTAGATAGAATTTTCTAGAATTTGCAGTCATTTCCATAATTTCCAGTATTGCATTTTCTACATAAATAGTTAGCTAGGGTATAGGCTAATTTCTCAGTACTTCATCATGTTCTGTAGCTAGTTGGGATTCGAATCCACCTCCAAAAATTCATATTCAGTTCTATATTAACACATAGATTAATTATTTCAGTTTTAATGATGATGAAATCCATTTACATTCAACATATATTTTACTGTTCAAGTGAGAAATAGTTTTGGTTTGAATAGAAGCAGCATAGTTTTATTTTTGTTTATAATTTAGGTAGTTTATGAGTTACTTTCATTTGTTTTCATGCCTAAAACCTATATTAGCTTAAGCTTGTTTAAAATGTTGTCATGGACTTTGTTGAATATCAGTTTGTCTCATTTCTGAAATAGGTTCAGCATTCCATTTTCAGTTCTCATTTGAGTTCATAATTACTCTTTCATTTTCAATTACACAGCATTTTATTGTCTTAGGCTTTTTCTTTGTTAGTTTCATTTCTTCAAGTTATTTCATTTCAGTAGATGTAAAAGATTAGAACTCACTTTCAAATTCAATATTAATAGGTTCATTTAGATTTTAAAGATGTATTGGTTTTCAGCATTTTAAAGTTTGATGATAAAAGTTCACATAAGCTAGTTTAGTATAAGTTTACTTTTCAAGTTATAGATCAGTTGCATTATCTTTTTATGGGTGGTTAAGATTCCTTAGTTTATGGTATAGTTTACTGAAGAGGTAGAGTAGTGGTATTTTCTTGTATAGTTGCTTGCAAGTTAAATTTGTTTCCAACCATTTGAGTTATTGTTTTATGCCTAGTTATAAGTCTGCTTATAAACTCTGAGTTCATAATGTTTTTTGTATTGATAATTTATAGATATGTTGAAGTTCTTGATAAATTATAAGGTGATAGGCATTTGCATGAGTTTGATATATATCCATTGCATGGGTATTACATGTCTCAATTTCGAAATAGTCCTTAGAGTTAAAATTGTGTTTTGATTAGTAGTCTTTCATTTATGAGTGTTGTAACTAGTTTTAAATGTCATTTACTTGATGGATTCTTAGTAGTATAGCTTAGTTTATTTCATTTTTAGGTGTAAGAGAATAAAAAATAATTTTTAATTTCGGTAGTTTCATTTGGATTTCAAAGATGCAGTAGTGTTAATTTCTATGGTTTGATAGCAGATAGGTTAGGATATCCTAGAATAATCTAGACTTTAGTTCTGAACATATAGTGTTTGCATCTCACAAGCTACCTTCTCGGGTTTACAATTAAGTGTTGAATTATATAGTGCATATTTTACCCAACATCATGTGTGTCATTTTCTCATTTTTATTCCTAATAATATTTCTCAAGACTTAAATAAATCCTATACAAATGAGTAATAAGCTATGTGCTTGAAATATATATTCTATCTTATACATTTTTGAGGAGGACATTTAGTCTCTAATACTCATTTCGTACCAACATCATTGTAAGAGCCTAAAGGTATACCTAGATTTGAAGTACAATCTTTGTTGCAAATTCTAGTGTAAAATAACTAGTCTCAAACAGCTCGCCAACCTCCATATGTTAACCACTAACATTAATTATGAGACTTGTGTGGAGCCTGCATGGACACTTATATAGACCTACATGGAATATATACACTATGCACACTTGCTAAATACTAGTGTCTCTCTTCTTTGGTGGTGCACCCCTTATGAAATGTGATCTCTCTCACAATGATATCTACTTGACCTACTAGTATTTGGCACCACTGGGGAAACTGTTAGATGCACCAAGTTCCTTATTAGCTGAGTGCATGGGAACACCTTGTGGCTAGACATGGATTATCCAATTCATGTGTAAGATATCCATGCCTTGACTGGCCTATTGATGGATGGATAAGATGTATAATATTCCTTTTAAGGTACCAGTAATCACAGCAAGTCCAAAATTAAACCCATACTATATGACCAGTATTGTACCAAGAGAGGAGGATGGGATTCCATCATTACCCTTATAAACACTATCCAGGTTCGAACCCTCTAGTTTGAATGAAATTTATGTGGGATGTGACACGACTTCTAAGGCCTCCAAAGTTTACATTAAATCCCTACAAAATATATGTGTATGTCAAGATGTCAAAATTGATCGGGATGTAAGGTCCCCTAAGGCTCAAGGGTCTCCAATAGACATTGACGAGGTAGAGAAGCTTGATACCCCAAATATTAATCCATAGATTCCAAATAAATCATATATGGATAGTCAAATTATAGCACAAGTACAGATACTATCTTTCCTTATAGTTCATTCAAAGGACCTAGATAGGTTACATAAATATTACAAGAGGCACAAGAGCAAGTATGAGAGCTTGAGTCTTTTTTTTTGGGGGGGTTAGTCATCCTCTTAATAAGTTTCCTAATTATGTTTCATTGAAACCTTTATTTTTTAGAGCATTCCAGTTATGAGGATGTAGGAGGTGATTTGCATATTCACTTACATATACTCAGTATGCAACTAACTACATTTAAGTTGCAGAATACATTTAAATCAATTTTTCAAATTGAATAAGCAGTTGATTTCGAGAAATGCCCGCAGCCAGTTTGAAAATTCATGTTGGATTGATAAAATTCCTGCACTACCTTATAAAATTCCTGCATGCCTCAAACATATGCATGTACGTCCATACAAATGCTCGCAAAAATGCACAAAAATTTGAAAAATGCCCACAGGAAGCCATAACAATAGATGAAGTAAAATGCAGAAAGAAATTAGATACAATATGTTCTATTTCAAGCATTTTTGGGTTCATCAGGCATTTATCTATTACCCTATGGGCATGTTTAACTAGTTGCAGGAATTTTATCTTTCTCTTGCATGCATAATGCAATGCCTGAAATTTTTTTCCATTAAGTGTGGGATTTAAATGTATTGAAAAGCTTTCACTAGCTCAGAGATATACCTGGAATCAGGGTTGATAGGGGTAACAATATGGTTAGATAAAGAAAAGGAAATAAAGTGAAGCAACATTATGGTGTTGTCATTGATGCATGCTTACCTTTTATGAATTTACTATATGTATGTTGATACGTTCATTATGCGAGCATGTCAAGTAAAAGAAAACAAGAAAATGGCAATGTGAATGAGAGGAGGTATAGCAGGTCATAGAGGTAGACATGTTGCAAATGTCAAACTGATGGAACAAATGAGGGATATGCAAGCTAGAATGAAAGCTATGGAGCTGGCTAGGCATCGAGAACCAGACCTAGGACATGATAGTGAATTAGAAGTTGAGTGTGGTGTTGCTGTTGCAACAGCTACCCAAAAAAAAATTGTATTTTTTTAGGACCCCTTTGAAAGTCTTAGTTTTCTCCTTAAAATGATTCGATTCTGATTTTCATCCTTTACAATTCCTGCCTATCATTAAGAGTTCCATAGATCCCTTTTCACTAAGGCTGAAAGTGATTTTTTGATCCGCTGCAGCGGGCGGATTCCCATCTTCGAACCGCTATGGCAGATTCTTCTTTGTCTTCAAGCCACTACGATGGATTATCCTTTGAGTTCGGGCCACCACAGCGCGTGGTTCCCCATCTTCAGGCCACTATGGTGGGTCAATGTTCATTTGCGAGTTGCAACAGTGGGCATCTTTTTATTTCAAACCCGCAGCGGATATATTGTCGTGATCAAGCCGCTATAGCGGACATCTTTCTCGTTTGCGTGCCCGTTGTTTTTAGCCTCCGCTACAGTGAAAAGTTTTGCAAGTCGCACCCGCCACAATGGTGAACCTTATGATTTTTCCTTCAAATTGATCTCTGGGGGCCACTATGGTGGTCGCATCCTCCATTTCGACCCGCTACGGCGGCTGGTTCTGTAATTGTGTTACAGAGGTGTTTTCTGATGCGTTTCAGCTACGACGAAGGCAGTTCGTATTAATGTGTGATTTTGGGAAGGACCTGCCGTTGCGGAGGTTGTTTGAATTCGGAGCTGTTGTGGTGGCTGACATCTTATGATCCTCACCGACATGATTTTAAAGGTTGAGCTGCGGGGGGAAGGTACCGGAAGAGTTGGGAGCTGTGGGTTGGTAGTAGTGGGTAGATTAGCATGATTAAGTTGCCACGTCGGGGTTGTTCCCGTGATAACTTATGCTTTTCAGTCTAAATCTTTGACGCCGACAGCATTTTTGGTCTTGTACGTGCAAGTCTTAATGACAAATTTAAAACCCCTGAAAGTATTTTTATTGACCAAATGTGAAGACTTTTTACCATTTTTATCTTACGGATTCAGTTAGGTGTTGGAGAGTGTTTCTTCCCGTTTGAGCTATTAGACATATTTCCCTGGTGGAGCTCACGTGGTGCGTGCTCACTAGTCATTTTTCAGTTACATGGCGAATTTCTGACCCGAAAGGTAGGTTTCTAACCCTTTTTTTCAAATGGTTGTTTTTTTAGATTGCCAAGCTGTCCATCGTCGATGCGGGGTGGGTTAGGCTATGTTTTTCCCGGTTTAAAAGGGGGTTCTTTCACCCTTATTCTCATTTAGGTTGGGTTGTTTCATTTTAGTTTTTCCCTAGTAGTAACCCACCTGCAAACCGGTCCGCTTGTCCGGAAGCGGTTTTTTCCCACTCAGCTAGGTTTATGATGATTTTGCAAGGAGATGAGTATTGCGCCAGTATGAAGCCATTCGGAAGCTTCCTTATGATTTTTGATGTGGGTCACAGTCTCCCTTTTTCAATGCAGAGCACGTAGATGGATGGTTCATACGTACCGACCGTGGGATATCAGGCCTGGTTTTACCCTAGGGCACTGCCGCCGCGATTTTGAAGCTCTATTGCGCCTATAGGAGAGGGTGTTTGGGGATGAGTGAGGGTTTTCACCGTTGAAAAAGAAGAATGCAGATGTTACAGGTTTTCTCATAGCCGATGATGTTTGTATAGTTGTAACCCTAACCCATGCCCATTTTTTTTGTCTAATGGATGAAACCAGCAAAGTAAGGCAGATTTAGGTTTTTTTTGAAAGTTGTGGGATATCTGTACATATTTATTTGTTTGTATCATTATATTGATAATTATCAGTTTAAATATGAACGCTAAGACAAATCAGTTTTTTCACAGGTATAGTATACTACAGAAATCATGACGAAGAAGGGGAGAAAGAAGCTTAAAATTGTTGAAAGCAATTCTGACACAGAAGTTGTTGAGGTCTCACTGGCAATGAAGACTAAGATAGTGTATGAAGACACTAAGGCGATCACAGGAGTAGAGATCGAGCTAAAATGGGGCTAGATATACCCGATGCTGGTTGAAAGAAAGGTGCCAGAAGCTGGTTTGGGAGACCTAGCTTTGTACGAGAACATATTGAGGTCTAGGTTAACCAAAATAGCAACTAGGTCAGATATTTTTCCCTATGTGGAGGTCATTGGATGGATGTTTTCCAAAATAGACACATTAGGAATGATCATAAATGATAAAGAGGGCAAACCTGTTGCATCATTTGCGCCTGCATTCATTTTGGCAGCTTACAATCTACCGAAAAAGGAAATAAGTGTAACAACAGAGTGGGTCAAAGGTCTGAAGTTTGACTATACAACCACAGCAAAGATGATGGTGGCTAAGGGGAAGGCCTTCAGATAAAAACAATCGAGAGAATATGAGACGGCCCATCTTTGAACCCCTTTCAGGATAATAGCATTGATGATAATCAAGTTGTATGGTAGGGCTGATGGGAAGACGTATAATTTTGGTTGGATCCCCCTCATGTGTTATGTAGCTATGGAGGGAACAAGTTTCAATTGGGCCGATATAGCTACTAGGAACTTGGCCAAATGTGTCAAGGCAGCCCAGGAGGGTTTGAAACAAAACAAATCAAAATTTTTTATGTCATCTTTCTTGATAGATTGTATACTGTATAGACACAGGTTTGAGAAGCTGAATTGTGTGTGGAAGGAGGGGAAATCCCCTATATATGTTGCATATCAGATTCTTGGAGCCCATAAATATCACAACCATTACCAGTTAATTTGTGAGAAATTCATAAGGCCTTTGTATAAGT
This sequence comes from Pseudotsuga menziesii, assembly GCA_001517045.1. Classification (NCBI taxonomy): domain Eukaryota; kingdom Viridiplantae; phylum Streptophyta; class Pinopsida; order Pinales; family Pinaceae; genus Pseudotsuga; species Pseudotsuga menziesii. The sequence goes on along the minus strand of LPNX010163591.1, from coordinate 514,599 downwards.
TGATCTTTCTAGAATATTGTCCATGTCTTTTAGAGGGAGCCATAGAATCTATAAAAGAATATGGAGATTATTTTTTCACCGAAGAGGGCAAGTATCTGAGAATGTATGGAGGCACCAAAGCACCCTTACTGCTGCCCAAGTATGCAACAAACTACATAGTACATAAGGAGGCAGTTAGACAAGTATTTCTAGATGGTTTTGGAAATCATTTGTTCGATATAAAGAAATTTGTGTTCCTTCCAATACCTTTTTATGTAGGGAGCTACAAGTTCAATAAGGTCAAAAGTGCTCCAGATTTCGACAAAGAACTGAAGATCTTCCATTTTGGAGAGAAAAGATTCCACCGAAATGATTCACATGGAAAGGTGGTGGCTCACAAGCTAAATTTCAAGTATATAGACTATATAGATAAAGAGGAGCAAGTGTTCAGGAATGTCTACAGCATGGCAGCTGTGAGCAATCGGTTGAAGAGAAAGGCATCTGGGGTCAAGGGAAGCAGAAATAACAATCCTAAGCCAGATGAAGGAAAAGAAGAAGCTGCAAAGAAGTCACAAGAAGAAAGTACTCAAAGGCTTGCAGCAGGAGAAAATATTTTGTTGGGAGAGGAGGCACAGAGAGATAAAGCAGAAGCTGCCAAACAGAAGAGCAAAGACGTTGTTTTGAAGAAAATGGCAGAGTTAGAAAAGGCCATGGCTGAAGGAGATGCAAGCCTTGAGCAAGAAATGCAAGATACAGGAGGTCCTATAGAAGGAAAAATCCATAACAATGAAGAAGTTCCTGGTGGTAGAGATCCAGAGCAAAGCCTTGTTCAAGATAATCCAGAGAACCTGCCATCCACATCCAGCAGCATCCTTACTGGGGGTCATGTGCCCATAGCTGAAATGGGGTTAGTACCATTTACACCATATAAACAATATGATGTGGCATGCTTATAAGATATTCATTTTGATCCTAAAACAAAATCCATTACATGGAGGATAGAAAAAACCTTGAGGATAGGGACTCAGCCACCAGTGACCACAGTAACAGAGAGGATGGTCATGAAGAATGTAGAAGAGCACCCAAAGAAATTGGATTCTATAGGCATTGTGAACGCCTATGCCAATGCTCACAATGTAGATAGGCTTCTAGAAAACATTGATCAGTATAAGGGGAATATGGTTGAAATGAATGAAGTTTTGAGAAAGGAAGAAAGGGTAAGCTAAGAATAAAAAAGAAAATATGAAGCTGCCCTATCAGATTTTGAGAGGCTTCAACAAGGACACAGATTTTTAGAAGAAGAATGGGATAGTTTGAAATCATCCAATGAATACTTAAGTAAGTAGAAAGGAAATTTGGAAAACAAAGTTGCAGAATTGGAACTGCAGAAGACTACTGCTGAGCAGAAGGCAAAACAGTATGAAACCCAGGTAGCATCATTGGAGGCACAAAAGGATTCATTGGAGGTTTTGTTAAAGGTGGAAAATGAGAAAATATCGGATATCGAGTCATTGACAAAGCATGCCCTCATGCTCAGAAATAAAATTTACCAGATGCAGCTCTAGATAGCAGATGAGATGTTGAAGGTCCGTCAAGTGGAAGCTAGGTTGGAAGAGATTTCAGGTATAGCTTCCCATTTTAAAGACAAGACCCAGGATATCCTGGAAATTCTTCAAGGGCATTTGACTTAGTTAGAAACAACCAAGGAACCTCCAGCAAATGCACCAATCAAAGACTCTAAGAGAGTGAAGCTGGAATATGAGCTGATAGAATTTGGGAATAAAGTTGTTGAAGAACTGATAAGGGCATCCCAGAGAACTAAAGGCGTTTGCACAGAGTTCTGTAGAAAGGTGCTTACAACTTACAACCGCTGCCAAACATATGCAAAGAAGAGGTTAGATGAATTACCAAAGCATGAAGAGTACTTGAAACAATTGCAAGCCAGATGGCAGGAGGATGAACTGGGTACTCAGCTGATCAAAATTTTAGATGAAAGAGTGCTTAAGAATGCAATATCCTAGGCAGCAGTAAGCAACCATCTATTGGAAGATCCACTTCAGTTGATTCCAGCCATGATGGCTAATATAAAATCTCAATTTGCTAAACATGAGGTCACTATTAGATATCTAGAGACATTAGAGTTTGAGACAATAGTGACAGATGCCAATACATGGAAGCAATTCATTAATGAGGTGGTTGGGCCCACTTAGAATGTTTGTTTTATTGACACACATTTTGTAATAGTTATATTCTTCCTAAATTAACGAACTCACTAGGAGACAAAGTCGTTTTTGTAACTGATTTGTAAAGGAATCCCAAAGGGCAGGTACATCAAAAGACATTCGAAATTGTTTAAGTATAGATCAATTCAAGGGGAGAAGGGGAATTTTCCATTCTATCTTTATGTGAAGTTTATTGTAAGAAGAACTACTTCCTTTTATAATAAAGAAAGCCATATTTTCTGCTGGAGAAGGAGCTGTGAACTCTCAAATGCATGTTGTAGATTGGTTGAAAGTTGAATTATTTATGTTTCAGCTTATTCTACAAACTGTGAGATCATTCTGACTTATGAATGATTTCCTATTAATTTTATGAAACTTACGCAGTATATCAAGTAATGAATTTTTTAACTAACAATGAGCTATCTCTTTGTTTATCTTTCTACCCGGTATTCATGTATTCTAAATTATGAACAACTATCTGTAATATTATTTGTGCATGTTTTATAGTACATTTCTCATCATTAAATATAATCTTGCTCCCTAGGGATAGGTTAGATAGAATTAGCTAGCTTAGCATAGTTGTTATTTGTTGTGATTTACTAGCGAAAGGGGTAATAAGACGAGAGGGAAGAACCTACGCATCACATTGTGAACTCTTCGTTGTCTCTATCAATTGCACTTAGATTAGGCACTTGCATATCATATATAAAAATAAAACAAAAAATATACTTAAATGGTGGACCGGGCCGCAACTGGTAAAGCAAGCTTAAACTGTTACTTGACCTATGATAGTAGGACCATAAACCGGACGGATTCCCCATACCAAATAAAAATGAGCTAATTGGAAATGTTTATTGGGGAGAATCCCTACTGTTGTTACCTGGGATTTCTAGGCCTCAATAGGTGGTGACCAAGAAGAAGAGGCCACAACAGAAACAGCTGAGATGAAGTTGTTAAGGTATGTGTTAGGTTCCAGCTCTATACCAAAACCCTCCTTGTCTACTTATGATGGGAATTTTTCAGCAAAAGGGATGATAGGCTAGATAGGAGAGTTAGATCTATACTTTGATTATGAAGAGATAGAGAAGGACAATAAGGTAAAACTAGCTATGACTAGATTGAAAGGCCATCCAGCACTATGGTGTGATAGTGTTTCGGTTGAGAGGAAGAATAAAAACAAGTTAGTAATAAAAAGTTGGGATAGGATGATTGCTAAGATGTGAGGTAAATTCTTTCCCAAGAACTACCAAGTCTATATAGACATATGCAGAACCTTAGGCAAAGGTCGTTGACTGTTAGAGAGTATACATAATATTTTTACACGATAAACTTAAGAGCAGGTTACAATGAAGAAACCTCTAAGAAGACGAACTAGATACATCAATCGGTTGAGAACGAATATTCAGGATGAGATTAGTATGTTATCTCCTAGCACTATGGAAGGGGCTTATCAGTATGCTCTAAGGGAAGAAAAGATGATATCCAGGAAGAAAACCTTTGGTAGAGGAAGGGGATCTACCAAGGGAAAGGGACAAACAGCTTAAAGAGAGAAATTTCCAACCTACAATGATGAAGTTGGTGGTTCTAACCAGCAATATCAAATAGGGAAAGGAGATGAACCTCGATTTGGAATATCCTACCATAGAGGTAGAGGTAGAGGAAGAGAGTCAGTCTATCGGTGTTATAGATGTAACAAGCTATGCCATCGGTCCTATGAATTCCCTGACAATGAAAATGTAGGACAAATAGGAAACTATGTTGCACAAGGAAAGCAGGCAGAGGCACAAGCTCCTATGGTAGAAAATGTACCTAAGGTTGGGGAGGTTCTTCTTATGAACAAGGTGTTATTGAAACCAAAGAAGGAGGTGGTAGAATCTTCACAAAGGAAGACCTTATTTTGAACTAAATGCAAAGTTCAAGGGAAATGTTTCAAATTATTTTTTGATAGTGGAAGCACGGACAATTTGGTGTCCACTGAAATGGTAGAAAAGCTGAAGCTTAGGAAATTCAAGCATCCAACACCTTACAAGGTTTCATGGATGCATAAGAGACACCAATTGTTGATTATAGAACAAAGTGAAGTGGAATTCCAAATAGGAAGATATCAAGACAAAGTGACTTGTGATATCATACCTATGGATGTGTGACATTGACTGCTAGGTAGACCTTGGCAATTTGATAAGAAAGTTGTGCATGATGGGAGTAAGAACTATTATAAGTTCAAGATGGTTAGAATCCAACACACTTTGTTACCTTTACAGGAAGGAATGGAGTTGCAAAATAGGAGCCAAAAACTCTGGTGCTCAATGGGAAAAATTTCTTACAATAGATGACAGAAGAAGAGGTGAGTTATGTTATTATTTGCAAACCAAAAATTGAACCTGCTAGTACTACCATTTCAGATTTCCTAGTGGAAATTAAGGACATGCTAGAGGATTACCAAGACATTGTAGTTGATGACTTACCCAATGAATTTCCATCGGAAAGAAGCATTAGTCACCACATAGATCTGATACCTGGAGCAGTCCTATGAAACAAGGTTGTTTATAGGATGACCCCAAACTATAAGGAAACCTCTTTCCCTATTGTACAAGTTGTTTTTGTTTCCTAACTCTACCTTTATTTTTAACATCACACTATCTGTAGCCTCCTCAAAAAAAAATTGGAAATTCTTAGATGACAATCATTCGCACACCCTTGGTTGGTACAATTTTAAAAAATTTACCCTCTGCTACAAAAATTCCATTGCATGTTACTAGAAGAAACCCTAGTTGCCAAAACCATTAAAATAGATGATAATTGGTCCATTGAATCATCCTAAACAAGATTATATTGTGGCACTCTAATGTCACAATTCCAATAGAACTAGAATTTTTTTCATGTAAGCCTCATATATCGAGTTATGGGGATGTTCAACTCGCTTCCCAAAGCCATTCAAGGACACTTTATCAAATTTCAATTGGGGTCATAAAAAAAACTAAACAATAGAATTGAGTGACATAACCTTGTACAAGTGTGTTTTGGCAAGGCTGAGATAAACATGATGTCCACACCATTAGTTGGAATAGCTTTCAAAATTTACCCTCTACCACAGAACTTGCATTGTAGGTTACTCATAAAAACCTAGCTACAAAAATCATTGAAATAGACAACAATCTATCCATGGACTCACACTAGAGAGGTGTCCCTAATGGTACTCCAATGTAATGATTCCAATAGAACTGACATTTTTTTCATTTGAGCCTCTATTATCAATTTATGGTGATTTTCAACTCGCTTCTCAAATCCATTAAGGGACACTTGGAGAATTTCAACCGGGGGTAGAAAAACCAAACCGAGCAACAAAACTGAGTGTCATAACTTCCTTCAAGTGTGTTCAGGTAAAGTATAGATGAAAACAATTCCCACACCCTCATTTGGCATTGTTCTAAAAAATTACGCTCTAATGCAAAATTTTCATTGCATGTTACTAAGCAAAACCTAGTTGCAAAAATCATCAAAATAGAGAATGTTTATTCTATGGAATCATAGTAGAGAGGTTTTTGTAGAATTAAATTGATGTGATGATTCCAACATAAAATATAGTATGTCCATATTCACCTCGATTATCGAGTTATGGAAATTTTCAGCTCATTTTCCAATCCATTTAGAGACACTTGGAAATTATCAATCGGGGCATGAAAACAAAATTGGGCAATAGAATTGAGTGTTGTAACTTACTATAAGTTTGTTTAGGAAATGATGAGATGAACATGATTCCCACACCCTTTTTTTACATAGTATTCATAAAATTACCATCTAATGCAAAAATTGTATTATGTGTTACGAAGTGAAACCTACTTCTAAAAATAATTCAAATAGACAATGGTCAGCCCATCAATTCATTGTAGACTGGTGTCCCTAGTAGTACTCGAATGTAAATATTCCATTAGAACTAATAGCTAGTCTATCTAAGCCTCGGTTATTGAGTTATGGTAATTGTTAACTCACCTCCCAGAGCAATTCTAGGATACTTGGAGAATTTCAACCAACTTGGGCATAAAAACCAAACTAAGAAATGGAACTGAGTGTCGCAACCTCTTTTAAGTGTGTTTTGGAAATGTGAATATGAACATAATTCCCAGAGCCTCTTTTGACATAGTTATAAAAAATCTACCCTCTAATAGAAAAATTGCATTCCATGTTACTTAGTAAAACCTAGTTCCGAAAATTGTCGAAATAGATTATGATCGATCCATGGACTCATGGTCGAGTGGTGTCCCTAGTGGTATTCCAATGTCTTGATTCCAATGGAATTTATGGTTTGTATATTGGATCCTTGATTATTGAGTTATTATGAGTTTCAACTCACTTCCAAAATCAATTCAAAGACACTTGGTGAATTTCAACCCCAAGCATAAAAAATAACTAAGCAATGGAAGCGAGTGGCTTCTGTAACAAATATAAAATACAATATTAATTAGACTATTAGGTTACTAGTGAAAGAGTGTAACCCTTCACTATGTTGGATCAAGCCATATAAAAGGCGATCTCATTGTACATTTTATCCATCATCCAATATATTATTATTATTCATATTTCATTATTACAATGATAGTCGAATTCGACTAACGGACAACTGGATTCGTTTGCTCCATTTGGTATCAGAGCAGATTCGCTCCTTTGGCCTAAGCTCGGATTCGACTCCACCCACCTTTGAGCTTGGCTCCTCTCACATCATTTTTCTGCTACTCCATTTCACCCCTATCACTCCTCACATGGTTCTCCTTCCTCATCGGCCGTCACAGGCAGCCACCCTCCACACCCAATTCCCAACCAAATTCTCTCATCCTCGTGAACACTCTCGATCCCAATTCTCTCCTCTTCCCATTGCTCCTCAACCTTAATCCCTCACCCTCCTTCACGCCCACACCAACTCCCGCGTAGCCACTGCCCTCTACCCATGAACTCACCTAATCGCAGTCTCATTCTGTTGAATCTTCTTATGCACAGTACTCCACCGGCATGGCCCTCGTCACTTATGTGGCCTCTCCTTGGCACTCCCCTGCTCGCACCTCCCTTCACGCTGCTCGTCCTTTGTCCTCCTCATCCACGCCATCATTCCCAACCATCACCCACCAGCGCAGGCGCTCAACTCTTCCTTCCTGCTCAGCTTCACCTCCTCCATCCATCGCATACTCCCACTGCTCCACACTCCACGCCACCTATCGATTCTCCTCCTCTGCGCCCTCTTCCTGGCGCCTTCATCCCCATCCTGTTCACTCTATTGCGGCTTCTTCATTCCCTTCACGGGCGTTCTCCATCACCCATCCTTCGTGCACAGTCTTCCCCACATCGAAACTGGTGCAAAACAAAAAAAACACATTTTAATAAAGATTAAATAATTATATACAAAAAATATTATATAGTTTATGAAAACTTTAAAAATATATATATTATAATTATATTATAATAATTAGTTTTAAAACTTAAAAAAAAAGCTATATACAAATTATTATATAGTTTATAAAAAATATATAATAATAATAATATTAATTAATTAATTAATTAATATATTATTAGCCAAAATAGCATGGAAATACACACCTCCGCATACAAGGTCCAAGACCATGGAGGAACTAAAAGAGAAGATCGAAAAAATGGAGAAGGACATCAAGTCCCTTGTCGATAACCAAGAAGGCTTGAAGGAAAAGATGCAAAATAACAATACATTACTCAAAAACGATCTTGTTTTGGTACTAGAAAGAAGGCTCGATGACAAACTTTACATCCTAAATGAAAAACAAAAAGACGTGGATGACAAAATGAGTACCATAACGCAAAACATAAACACCTTAACACAGAACATGAGCACCATGACACGGAACCATAATACATTAATCGAGATGTTACAAAGGCTCATACCCAGTCTGGGTCAAGTCAGCGGTCCACACATGCTAGATGCCGCATTTCATGTTGCCACCCAGGAAACACTCGCAAAGAATCAAGAAGAATTGCAAAAAGAAATAAAGATTAACAATGTGACGCTTAAGCAAGAGATAGAAACACAAGTACTACCAGATATGGAGGCACGATTAAACAATTAAATAGACGCTATAAGTAAAATAGTAGAGAAAAGAAAAACTAAAAATCACCGCCAACAACGAAGCAATTCAGATATGTTACTTTCACCGTCCAGTAGTTCCGAGCCACCATCAAACCATAAGGCAAAAGGAAATCAACGTCGTCCTTACAAAGTGTACCCACCTAAGGCAAAAATAGAGTTGTCGAAATACAATGGGAGTGAAGACCAATGCGTTGCTTGGTTAAACAAAGCAGAAGAATACTTCGACATTTACAACATTCAATCTGACGAGGAGAAGGTGAAATATGCGTCAATGCATATGGAAGGGTACGCCTATAATTGGTACTTATGGTGGAAGAGAGATAATTTTACCTACACCTAGAACTTGTTCAAAAATGATTTTTTAATAGGTTTCAAGGAATCAAAGAAGATGAATTTTTCAGTAAACTTACCAGACTACGGCAAGTCGAAAACGTTGAGGAATTCACTCATGAATGGGAATCCTTATCAACATGAGTATTTGGGTTGTCTAACAAGCAAAGACTCGAAACCTATTTAGGAGGTCTTAAATCACACCTCCAAAAAGAGTTAAAGTTACATGACATACCTAACGTAGAAGTAGAAAGACGAAAAGCAAAAGTCGTAGAACGCAAATTGGAAGGAATAAAAACAAAAGGTGATAGCCATTATCGACAAGAAAAAGAGACACAATGTAGGTACTGTGCAGATACTTGGTCTCCCAGCCATCAATGCCACAAACCTCAATCATACGCCTACGAAATGGAAAATAGATCAAAGTCATCTAATGGTTACTTTGATAATAAAAATAAAAAGAAGAAAAACATATGTCGTCAATGCGGTGATGATTAGACCCCTGGTCATAAATGTAGGAACAATGAGACAATACAATGCAAAATCATCAATGGAAAGGAAGTGCAAGTCTCTGCATAAGAGACCTCGTCCGATTCTAATACCGACACCGAGTCAGAATAAAGAACGACACTAGGAAAATACATAAGCTTTGAGGACAAAGCTTCCTTAAAGGGAGTGGCAATGTAACAAATATAAAATACAATATTAATTATACTATTAGGTTACTAGTGAAAGGGTGTAACCCTTCACTATGTTGGCTCAAGCCATATAAAAGGTGAGCTTATTGTACATTTTATCCATCATCCAATATATTATTATTATTCATATTTCATTATTACAATGATAGTCGGATTCGACTAACGGACAACCGGATTCGGTTGCTCCAGCTTCCTCCAAGTGTGTTTGGGAAAGGATGATCTGTCCACGATTCCCAAACTTTTGGCTCGCACAATTTTCAAAATTTTACTCTCTAATGCAAAAATTACATTGCGTGTTACTAAGAAAAACCCTAGTTGCGAAAATTGTCAAAATAGAAAATGGTTAATCCATGGACTCATGGTAGAGTGGTGTCCATCGCAGTACTCCTATGTCACGATTCTAATTGAACTAAAATTTTTCCATATGATCCTTGGTTTTATTAAATTATGGTAAGTTTCAATTCACTTCCCAAAGTCCTTCATGGACAGTTAGTAAATTTCAACTAGGGGCATCAAAACCAAACTGAGCAATGAAATTGAGTGGTGTAACCTACTAGAAGTAATTTTTGGCAAGGCCAGTATTACCATGACTCCCACGCCCTCATTTTGCTCAATTTTCAAAAAATGACCATCTAATGTAAATATTGCATTGTATGTTACTAAGCAAAATCTAGTTGTGAAAATCATCGAAATATAAAATGATTGGTCTATTGACTCATGGTAGAGTGGTTTCCCTAGAACTGATATGATGTCACGATTCCAATGAAATTGATGGTTTGTCCATCTGATACTTGGTTATCGAATTATGATGATTTTTAACTTGCTTCCCAAATTCATTAAAGGACAGTTGGTGAATTTCAACTGGGGGCATAAAAACCAAACCGAACAATGAAATCTAGTGTCGTAACATCCTATAAGTGTGTTTGGGTGAGGACAATATCAACATGATTCCCACACCCTCGTTTGGCATAGTTTTAAAAAAATTACCCTCTAATGCAAAAAATGCATTGCATGTTACTGAGCAAAACATTGTTGCAAAACATGTCTAAATCGATAATGATCGATCCATGGACTCATGATAGAGTTGTGTTCCTAGTGGTAATATAATGTCACAATTCAAATGGAACTAATGGTTTGTCCAACCAAGACTTGGTTATAAAGTTATGGAGATTTTCAACTCGCTTCCCAAATTCGTTTAGGGACTCTTGATGAACTTCATCCAGGGAATAAAAACCAAATTCAGCAATGGAATGAGTTTCGTAACCTCCTACAAGTATGTTTGGGAAATTTCAATATGACTAAAATTCCTACACTCTTATTTGGCAAAGGTTTCAAAAATTTACTCTCTAATGCAAAATTGCATTGCATGTTATTGAGCAAAACCTACTTTAAAAAATCATCGAAATAGAAAATGGTCAATCGATGGATTCATGGTAGAATGATGTCCCTAGTGGTACTCCAATTTCCCTATTCCAACAGAACTAATGGTTTTTCCATCCAAGCATCAGTTATCAAGTTATGGTTATTTGAGTCTCGTTTCCCAAATCCTTTCGAGGACACTTAGAGAATTCCAACCATGGAAATACACACAAAAAAGAGAATTAATTGAGTGTTGTAACCTCCTACAAGTATCTTTGGGAAAGGATGATATGACAATGATTCGCACACCCTCATTTGGCATAGTTTTAAAAAATTTACCCTCTAATCCAAAAATAGCATTGCCTATTATTAAGTAAAACCTGGTTATGAAAATCAGCAAAATAGATAATGGTAGGTTCATGGAATCATTGTAGAGTGATGTCCATATAGTATTCCAATGTCATGATTCCAACGAAATTGGAGGTTTGTCCATCTTAACCTTGGTTTTCAAGTTATGGTGATTTTCAACTCGTTTCACAAATCCATTCATAGACACTTGTAGAATTTCAATCGAGGGAATAAAAACCAAACCAAGTACAAATATTGAGTATCATAAGCTACTAAAAGTGTGTTATAGAAAGGCCTATATGACCACAATTACCACACCCTCTTTTGACACAATTTTCAAAAATTAACCCTCTAATGCCAAAATTGCATTGCATGTTACTAAGAAAAAACCTAGACACAAAAATTATCGAAATAGATGATGGTTGATACATGGGCTAATGGTAGAGTGGTCTCATTAGTGGTATTTTGATGCCACGATACCCTTAAAACTAATGGTTTGTTCATAGTAACATCAGTTATTGAGTTATGACAAGTTTCAACTCGCTTCACAAATCTATTTGAGGACACTTACTAAATTTCAACCCGGGGCATAGAAACCAAAATGAGCAACGAATTAAGTGTTGTAACTTCTTGCAAGTGTGTTGGGTCTCTATTGAAAATGAGGAAATTAGAAATCAGGTTCATAAATTGTTGGATGGTGAATGGAGGATGTGCAATGACTCTAGGGTCATCAATAAAATCACTATTCGGCATAGGTTTCCTTTGCCCATGATAGATGACTTGATGGACTGTCAGAGTGGATCAAAATACTTGGGCCAAGATTTATTTAAAGAGTGGTTATCATCATATTAGGATTCGGGAAGGTGTTGGGTGGAAAACAACTTTCGAAACCAATGATGGGTTGTATGAGTGGTTGGTCATGTCGTTTGGGTTAACTAATGCTCCAATAAATTTCATGAGGCTCATGAATGAAGTGCTTAAATATTTCATAGGGAAATCTGTCTTAGTTTACTTGGATGACATCTTAATATTTAGCCAAACAAAAGAGGAGCATTTGAAGCACCTCAAATATGTTTGGGACAGGCTACAAAAATAGAAGTTATTAATGAATGTTAAGAAATGTTTCTTTATGCGAAAGGAGTTAGTATATTTGGGATTCACTATTTCACAAGAAGGACTGAATATGGACCCAGAAAAGGTGGAGGCAATCCTAAACTGGCCAACACCAAAGAATGTTTTTGAAATCAGAATCTTCCATGGATTAGCAAGTTTTTACATGAAGTTCATCAAAAACTTCAGTGGTATTTGTGCTTCAATTATTGAAACCATTAAAAATGATAAGAAACCATTTTATTAGACTGTAACAGCTGATAGGAGTTTTAATATGTTGAAAAGGAAATTGACAGAGAAACATATCTTGAAGTTTCCAAACTGATGTCGATCAATAGCTTGGAGAGGAGGAGCTTCTTCATGCATCCCTTGAGGGATCTGTTCATTGCTCGGAGCTGCAACCTCCCTTGGGAGCCATGTTTTTTGTGTTGGGGATTTTGAAAATCCCAGGTGACAATTTTTTTTCTATATGTCATGTTCCATGGAAACGGTGACATCTGAAGGGGATCCCTTCATTTTCCAAAAGTTGCTTCCTAACAGAGTCACCCTAGATAAGATTAATGTGTTCTCAGAGATCTGTTCGAATGTTTAAAAAGACAAGTATTTTTGCTACAGTTTTCCTTCTTGTCTTTGGAAAAGAAATATCGGCCTCCAGAAAGACTCCACGGCCACTCCCCAAATCACAAAGCGAGTTCGGGTTCCAAAATTCCTAGGGGACGCACCCGCACTGGAATAGTGTCCATTCTCTCACTATCCACATCAAAGAGAGGACTCCATTTTTTTTACAGAACAGGAACAGCTCCATAGCTCCACTGTTTGGCAAGAATTTTTTCAACATCACTTGCGCAGTTGAATCTAAATCTAAACCACCCCTTTGTAAGGGCATCCGTTTCCGGTTCATAGTTGAGAGCACTTGACCAATTCTTCCTAACCCAAATTTCCATATCCTCCAAGATAGGGTTTAACCCATGAATTTTTCCCACCAGAGCAGAGTCTGCCATAGGCCCAACATCCTCTATCAACACGTTGACACCACAGATGATATTAAGAGGCCCACTGGTTGAGGAGAGGAAATTGTTCTTGTGTTTTTTTCTAGGGCTCTTTGATAAACCCCTATTGTTGGCTTGAATTTTCGCTTGTGGCTCTTTGTCGCTTCTGTCAGATCTCGAATTAGGTGGTGTCCCTGGAAAATCCTCCAGCCGCAAAAAAGAAGCAATGTAACCCTCTAGGCTAATAGTGTCTCCTTCTTCTAAGGCCGATAAGGGAGGAAGGGCAAGTGGAGTTGGACGAGATCCCAGCCATCCTGATTCCAACAACTCCAAATCGTTGTAGAAAAATTGTTCCGTAGATGAAGTAGGGTTCCAAAGAGGGTATAAGAAGGGTTTTGTGTGAATGGTTGTGGCTTCTGCAGATAGTGTAGACCCTCTTTCCTCAGGAAAACTTTGAGGAAAAAGAGAAAGAGGGATTCTCCCAAACCCCATATCTAAGGGTCTTTCTACTAGCGGTAACATCGACGGCTCTTCCATCGAGGAAACAATGGTAGCGATAGTACCACCTGTCGTTATTCCTGGTTTCTCCTGGTCGATTCTGAAGTTACTGACCACATGGGTGAAAGAGGGGAGAAGTATATGCGTTAACCAAATTGACCCCTACCCGCAGGAATTAGATTGAGAAGGAATTCCCAAAATTGCGATGAAAATGCGATTTCGAGTGTCAATTCACGATTTCAAAAATTTGGGTCGTTTTAAAATGTCGCATTTAGCCTGTAGTAAGAAATTTTGATTGCAAAATTGAAAAATAAACCAAAATTGCAATTCTTACTAGTAATTTTAACCGCATTCAATCACCAATCTGATGAAGATACAAGGGGAGGTAACTGGAAAACCTCCTATCCAACCTTGGAAACTCCTCTGCGACCTCGGGCCTAGTTCGTGGGTGAGGTAACTGGAAAACCTCCTCCGCAACCTTGGGAACTCCTCTACGGCCTCTGGCCTGGTTCGTGGGTGAGGTGACTGGAAAACCTCCTCTACAACCTTGGAAATGCCTCTGTGACCTCGAGCGTAGTTCGTGGGTGAGGTAGCTGAAAAACTTCCTCTGCAACCTTGGAAACTTCTCCGCAACCTCGGTCGTAGTTCATGGGTGAGGTAAGTGAAAGATGTAAAATTTCGTTGTCGCAACAGGGGGAAGGTAAGATTGATAGTTTTAATTGTTTATTGTTTTTAATGTTTATTGTTTTGTTTTGTTTAATATTTTTAATGTTTATTAATATTTTAATGTGTATTCTTAATTTAATGTTTTTTATTATTTTAATGTTTAATTTTTTAAAGTGATTTATTGCCTTTCATTGAATCCAATAAGTCCACTATACCCCTTAGGGAAAGGATAAATACAGGGACTTATTCCAACGAAGACAAGATAGTAGAAATTGATGACTTCAATACTTATGATCATCATCATCATCACCATCACCACCATATTGATAATCATCATAATCACCATCACCACCATCTTGATCATCATGATAATCATTGTCATCATTATCATCATCATCATCATCATCATAAGCATTGTCATTGTCATCGCCAATGATCATCACCATCGTCATAAACAACACCATTGTCATTGTCTTCGTCGTCGTCATAAACAACACCATCGACATATTTATCATTAGTGAAGATGATGATGATGATAGTGAAATTATCGTTGTCGGTGTAATCAATAGGATTATCATGATCATTTTCTTTATGGCCATCATCGTCATCATAGAGAACATCATCATCGTCAATAGAACCTTTCCTGGAAAAAATTGTCATGAGTGTAATATGGTGACCATTTCGAAGTTCGACACAGAGGGTGCTTAATAAAGTCCAATATCAAGAAGACTTGAGACACACATAAGTAAGTAATAAGGTTAGATGGAATTCATTGTATCATAAAATTTATTTATTACAAATCTCTAAATCCTGAAAATGTGTAAAATTCAATTAATTACAACCTTAATCAATAGGAAATTGAACAAGAAATTGTTCTTGCCTTATTATTATTTTTAAAATGTCTTCTAACATAGACAACATTTTTTATAATAATTAGGCTTATTCAATATATCCTAGAGTGGGTAGTTACAAATTATGGATTACATGTGTTAATGCACACATAAATGAAGATAGTACACAATGAACATAGTTCCTATGATATCTCTCCATATCAATTATGTCATCGTTCTCATAAATACTAGTACATGTGAACATTTTTTCCACGACAAATCGTCGGCACTAAGATGAACATGATGATGATGATAGTTATTATTCTAATGAGTATGAACATGATGGTCATGATGATGAAGATGATAACATTGATGATGTTGATGATGATTATATCATTGATGACGATTATGATTATAACATTGACGATGATGAGGTTGAGGATGCGGATGAGGTTTATTTTGATGTCGATGATGATGGTGATGATGGTGGTGATGATGATGATGATGATGATGATTATGATAGCATTGATGATCATAAAGATGAAGATGATGATGGTTGTGATTATTATAATGAGGATGAACATGATGATGATGATAAGATTGATGACGATGATGAGGTTTAGGATGAGGTTGATTATGATGACGATGATGACAATGATGAAAATGGTGACAATGGTGGTGATGATGATGATGATTGTTATTATTTTAATGAGTATGAACATGATGACCATGATGATGAAGATGATAACATTGATGATGATGATGATGATGATGATAACATTGATGACGATGATGAGGTTGATTATGATGTCGATGATGACAATGGTGACGATGATGACAATGGTGACGATGGTGATGATGATGATGATGATAATAATAATTATGATAGCATTGGTGATCATAAAGATGAAGATGATGATGGTTGCGATTATTATAATGATGATGATGATTGCTATTATTCTAATGAGTATAATGAACATGATGATGAAAATGATAACATTGATGACGATGATGATGATGATGATATCATTGATGACGATGATGATTATAACATTGACAATAATGAGGCTGAGGATGAGGATGAAGTTGATTATGATGTTGATGATGACGATGATGAAGATGGTGATGATGACGATGATGATGATTATGATACCATTGATGATCATAAAGATGAAGATGATGATGATTGTGATAATTCTAATGAGGATGACCATGATGATGATGATGATAACTATTATTCTAATGAGTATGAACATGAAGATGATGATGGTTGTGATTATTCTAATGAGGATGACCATGATGATGATGATTGCTATTATTCTAATGAGCATGAACATGATGATCATGATGATGAAGATGATAACATTGATGACGATGATGATGATGATAACATTGATGACGATGATGATTATAACATTGAGGATGATGAGGTTGAGGATGAGGTTGATTATGATGTCGATGATGACGATGATGACAATGGTGACGATGGTGATGATGATGATGATTATTATTATGATAGCATTGATGATCATAAAGATGAAGATGATGATGGTTGTGATTATTATAATGATGATGATGATTTCTATTATTCTAATGAGTACGAGCATGATGATCATGATGATTAGGATGATAACATTGATGACGATGATGATGATGATGATGATTATAACATGACGATGGTGAGGATGAGGTTGATTTTGATGTCGATGATGACGATGATGAAGATGGTGATGATGGTGATGATTATGATGATGATGATATTGATTATTATGATTGCATTGATGATCATAGAGATGAATATGATGATGGTTGCGATTATTATAATGAGGATGAACATGATGGTTGTTCATCCTCTTTATAATTACCTTTCACTTTCCTTGTTCTATCTTTCCCAAACAGTACCTCTCCTTCAAATTTATTGATGGAGTTGATTTGCAAGTGTTTAGCATTTCGTCGCTATAGCGACGAGCTTCTATATTCATCACAATATAGACGAAATTTTGTCGCTATAGAGACAAACAAACATTTATGTCGCAGTAGCGATGATGATTGGGGGCCACAAGAATATCTATTCAAAATATTTATCAATTTATCCACGAAAATTACCATTTTAACTTATTCATGGCAATATTTCGTGGAACTTTTGAGCCATATGTACTAGTGTAGGGAGCTAAATTTGACCCATATATTTGAATCTCAATATGATCCTCATAGCACATCCAATCCCCTACAAGCGCAAGAGGGTTTGACTGCAGCCAAATTTTACATTTAGGAAATATTCTTGGAGGATTTTGGTCAAATATCAAGGCATAGACCTTAGGCATGACTGCATTTACAAACTCTAAAAACCCTTAATTATAAGACTAGACCCATGACATTTTCAAGTCAAACTTGTCAAAGAACTCTTTGTTATGATAGAAGATTAAGATTGGGATATATGATTGATACGTGAAAAACTTAAGGGATGCAAAATTCTTTAGTTGATCGTGAATCATCTCAACTAGGAAGGAAACCATATCTAATTTGATAGGAGACTCGTGACTCATCAGGTTTGACATCAAGAGGAAACCTAGGACAGTATCATTCTACGACTAAGTCATGATTGTATCCAAATACTTGATATACCATAGCAATTGTGGCCTTGGCTGTTTCCGAGAAGATGTCAAGATGATAAGGTGGTAAACTGGAAAGGGGCTCAACATCTGATGGAAGCAATGTAAATGTGCTTCGACTCTCAGAATATAGCTCCCTCATCTTCTCACCAAGAGTATCTTCATCAAAAATTAATCGCTCAGAATCATCGTTGATTTCCAACAATTATTGAAGCAACTCTTTATTAATTGGGAAAATCACATTCTTCAATCTGGGAGACGATAGCTCTTTTCCCTGGGACTTAATTTTCTACACACCACTGGACGAATTCAGGGAAGGGCTGCATTTTGGGTAGAATGAATTTTGCAAGCCCTGAATTCCAGAGATTCAAATCATCTTTACCACTCTTCACTTGTTCTTGAAATTCGCTTGCAACTAGTTTCAACTCTGAGATGGATAATACAAGATCATAGATGTCAAATTAACTATCTATTAGATGATCCTCGGTGTTGGAAGGTTTATTCTTAGAGGAGTATGGCCCGGTTTCTGCTACAGACGCCACGATAACTTACTACGAAATTGGTTAGTGGTGAATTGTACAGGAGGCGTGATAAACACTCGAATTTATGAGAGCGTGGGAAAACAGCAGCAAAAGTATAGCATAATGCGGTATTTTTTAAGCTAGAAATTTTAATTTCCTGTATTAAATGACCAGGCCAGGTTTCAATTAGTAGTTGGAGAGGGATCTAAGGCGTAGACTACATTGAAAGGAGGGGATTATTGGTTTATGAGATGGCGGCGTAAAATACCCGGTGGGAAAATAGAGACGTGGACCCAAGTGAGCGAAGGTGATGGGGAAAGCGGTTTAAGGGTCGTGCATGGGCAGTTTTGTGACGCTACTTTTGCGGACCTGGACTGCTTATATGAGGACACGTGACAATGGTTTCAGTGTCAGGGTCTGAAACCAAGAAAAACCACCCTACAACTTTTCGATCCTGACAGCATCTCAACCATTGATTTGTTTTATCACAGCACAAACCTGCACGTCAGTCAAATCATGAATTCCTCAATGGGGCCCAGAGAATATTCCATTTATACCCTCGAGTGACAATGTTTGATTATTCCTAAAAGGTGGTTTTAGGGTTGTGCAAAAATGGTATCAAGAGACCGCTTCTATGGCCCTGACTTGATGCCTAAATGACACATGGACCAGCAGTTTTCGAGTCAGGGTCATCTCCATTGATTAATGATCGTGTATCTTGACGGCCCTGAGGGCATAAGGACTGTTGATTTTAATCATAGATATTGCGGCAAAGGTTGTAACCCAATTTTTTTGTGGATAATAGGTTATCATCATATGATGTGACTTGTATACTTAGATGACCTCGTCTCCGCATGTTTCCATAAGCGGTTTTAGGATCGCACATGGGTAGTTTTGTGAAACTGCTTTAGCAACCCTGACTCCTTTCTGTATTGACACGTGTATCATAGAAAATCGCTTCTGGTTTATGATTAGCTTTTAATGAGGGCGCATCTTAATGGACCTGAATGCATTTCCACTATAGATCTAGTATAGACACATAAGATTTGATCATGCACCAGATTGAGGATAGGTGATTAAAATATTTACATGTTCCTTTGTTGTGTAACACGCCACCTTGTGATTCACAACTGTGATCAGGATCATCGAGATACCAAGAGATGTGCTTAAACTGGATCCCAACACTCATTGTCGTACCAGTTCAGTCTATTGCGAACAATATCACCAACATTTAGGAAGAAAAATGATGAAATAAGGCTTTGTGTTGACTTTAGAAACCTAATTAAAGATAATTACTCACTCCCCAACATGGAAAACTTGTTATAAATGGTAACTGGGGCGGGTATGATATATATGTTAGATGGATTCTTAGGTTACAATTAAGTGTTGGTCAAGGAGGAATATAGACCAAAGGCGTCATTTACTAGCCTTCGGGGAACATTTGAGTACCTTAGGATTCCATTTAGATTGAAAAATGTTGGGTCTACCTTTCAAAGAGCAATGGATTTTTCTTTTAGGGACCTTATCAAGAAAATAATCAAAATATACCAAGATGAATTAACTTTTGTGTCCAAGGAAAGAAAATATCATATAAGTCATCTTAGGCAAGTTTTTGAGAAGTGTAGAAAGTATTGCACATCTTTTAATCCAAAAAAGTAAATTCTAGGGGTTCATATGAGGGTAAACTCCTATGACATATCATATCCAATGAGGGTATCAAAATTGAACCTAAAAGGTTTGATGGCATCAAGCAAGTCCCATTTCCATACAACAAGAAACAAGAGAGCCCTTCAATATTTTTATGGAAAGATAAACTTTATTAGGCGGTTCACTCCAACTTTGTCGAAATAGTCAAAGCAATCAATAAGTTATTTAAGAAAGATCAAGTATTCATATGGGGTGAGGAAAGTAGGAGATATTTTAACTTAATCAAACAATCCATTTCCTCAACTTCCACTTTAGTTAGTCCAAATTATTCCAAGGATTTTCTAATATTTTCCTTTTCTTTAAAAGATACTATTGTTGGGGTCTTAATGCAAAAGAACAATGAAAACTTAGAGCAACCTATAGTTTTCATTAGAAAAATCCTTAGATACATTGAGTTAAAGTATGTTATCATCAAAAAGCAAGCTTATGCTCTTGTGCAATCATTGAAACATTTTCTAAGCTATATAGGTGTTGGAGCAGAGTTCCGCAGCTACAAAAAAATCTGCCATTTTGGCAAATAGACATTTTGGCGAAGACGAAGAGATAAGGTGAAGCTACGACGTCGTAGCATGTTTCTAGCTGCAGAGCAGAGCCGGAAACTATGACTGTTGGAACAGAAAAGTCAAGGAAGACGACAGTACCTGAGCGGCCAAGAAGAGAGAGCTCAACCACTGCATTGAAGGCAGCGGCGAAGACAGGAGGGCTAAGCTACCCTCATAAAGGAAAAGGAGCAACGAGGCTGAGGTATTGAAGACGAAGGACAGAAGACGGGAAGCGATGCATAGTACCCATGGTCAGCGCCGGGAAGCATGGAAGACTGCAGAGAGCAGTGGTGTGACGGAAAGCGGCTACCCCAAGTACAAATATGCCGACTGTCACTAGTTAGGGTTTGGGTTACTGTTGGGACAGGCCCACAGTGTTGTAATGGCGAGACCTTCGGGCCACCTATAAAGGGATGTATTTTGTATTGTAAAAGGTTGGCATTTTGGGCATTTTAGGCCATCCAGCTAGTTAGATTATCAGTAGTCTGTTAGCTTACTGTATTTTGTATTGTAACAATCCGCAGGGATTGATAGACACAGAGAGAGAGAGAGAGTGAGAGTATATTGTAAGAAGGCAATATAGAGATAGAGAAGAGATCTAGGAGAGAAGGGCTCCAGGCTGTGTGCGGAGTTACCCAGAAGATCTCTAGCTGCATATGCGGTGCAGCAGAACTGTGTACCTCTCTCAAGTTATAATATAGAAACACAGTTCTGTGGACGTAACTTCCACCCTGGAAGTGAACCACGTAAAATCAGAGTGTTATGTGTTTGATTCATGTGATTGTAGTTACTTGTTATATCTGTCATTCATTACATGAACTTTGCTTACAGTAAATGTATGTGTATGTTATTCAGTTCACGGCATATTACAAGATAAAATGCAAGTTGAATTCTTTAGGTATTATGTATAAGGATTTGTCTAAGTTTCACCTGAGACAGTTAAGTGTCGCAGTATAAAACAGCTTTGCGCATTGTTTCTGGTAAGTTAACACCAGTAAGATAAGTACGCTGAGTCGCAGCGGTAGGATATCGCAGGGAGGCGATATCGCACCAGCAGAGGAGTTGCGGTGCGCGATACCGTGGGTTGAGGAGCGAGCGTAGGACAGAGTTAGGTGTTGCCCCGGGTGCGGCGATGCGATAGAGGTTGGAGTCATTGCGAGCAAGAGGAAACTGCGCATCGCGTCGCAGAGAGGAAAGAGCGGTCTCACGGGCTAAGAAGGGCTGCGAGACGCACATAGGATGCCATATAGAACCTAGTTGAGACACTGGAGTCCTTGACCAACCCATTAGGATCACTTCGGGTGAGACTTCAAGTCGCTCCGCGGTCTGTCGCCGAAAGGGCCGGTGAGCTAGGGGTGTTGTTGGTTCATTATAGTAAACCCGGGTCTGCCCAGACGACCAACAAATGGTTCCGTTGCCGGTTTTGAACAAACTGAGCACAGATGTTCTGTTGGCATCCTACTAGAGACGAACTCAACGAGTGGGTTGTGTCTAACGAGAAAGAGTTTGCTGAACGAGAGAACAAGAGTC
>LPNX010163591.1:437920-492413 GCA_001517045.1 Pseudotsuga menziesii | reverse complement strand
ATAGTAATGTCACAAGAGTTTGAAAGTGATTTTGATGACATTGGACGTACACGTAGTGGAAAGAAATACAAAGTAGATTTCAGCTCTCCCATATTTGAAAATAGTTCAGATAATACTAGACAACAGAGTCACAGTACCATAGACAGAACAGAAGGGGGTATCCCTTACCACCCTTATACCCCACAGAAACAGATTGGGACTCAGAACAATCCCGTAGGAACTCCATCTAGTAGCTCGCAGACAGTACATACTACCGCTACATCACCTCCACCTACACCGCCGAGTGGTAGTAACACAGCAAATCAACATCCACCACATAGAAATAGAATGGGGGATGATATGAAGCTACCTATCTTTAAGGGTACAGGGGCAGAGGACCCAAAGCAACATTGGTTTCTATGTGAAGCCGTGTGGACCATTAAAGCAATCAATGACGATAATAGTAAACTTGTACAGTTGGTCACCACACTAAGAGAACGAGCCTTAACATGGTATATGAAGTATACCTCAACGGTACCCAGAACACTTATCCAGGTCATGACTGCCATGATTAAAAAGTTTAAGAAACCTAAGTCTGAGTCACAGTGCATTACAGAGCTCAAAGACATCAAACAGTTACCTACAGAGTCAGTGTGGGACTTCGATCAGAAATCTAAAGCCCTTATAGACCAAGTCAGCTTCGAGTTTGCGCCGGAGCAGCATAAGGAATGGTTTATTGCAGCGCTGCTCCCTCACATCAAAATACCATTAATGCAGCAGAAACTCCAGACGCAGGACGACGCGTTGGATATGGCGATGAAACTAGAGGCTTCACCTCTAGCTGAAACTAGCACAGGTATGACAAATCTGCAAAACCAGTTGGCTAATCTCACGATACAGATGCATGAACTTAAGAAAGGGAAATAGGTTGCGCAAGACATTTGGTGCGTAAAGTGTAAAGCACAAGGCCATACTAAAGATAACTGTCCAGTCTTTGTAGAATATCTAGCAACCGGGGCTCCTAACCCCTTTACCACAGACCCATGGGCCGTGGTGTGAAATATGCAAAACAAGAGGACATCTACCTCACTAGTGCCCTCTACTTCAGAAGTACGTGCAGACACCTAAGAACTTATACTGCGTCTTCTGCAAGTCTGTAGGCCATGATGAACACGATTGTCGAGCCTATGATCTCATGGTCGGGAGCAAGCAAGACCTGTACAGAGTCCAATCAGAAACACAGGTTCAAGCAGCAGGACCACAGCATGATCCGACTTATGTTGGCCATGGAGGAGGACGAGGAGGACAAGGAGGATTCAGAGGCTTTGGTCGTGGAGAAGGCTTTAGCCGTGGTCGCGGACCAGTCACTTGTTACAACTATGGAGTTGTAGGACATTATGCTAGGGACTGTCAGAGCCCTACCACCACATGTAACTATTGCAAATATTACGATCACGCTATAGAAGACTGTCCTACCTTGATAGCTAAGATCAGAGAACCTAAGCCAGCAGTACACCAGAACATCCAGTTTATTGCTGCTGAGCAGGAAGAACCAGAACTAAGAGTCAACATTGTGACTCGCAACAGTGTTTCCACCAATGAGATATCACAGGTTACTAAAACGACCACGGGTCAGGAGTGGGTGCGTAAAGCTCCTAACAAAGCAACACCACTTGACCTACAGAAGAACAAACAGACATTTCAGGAAGCTAAGACTTTCTTTGATAACCCTATGCAATCAGGATCGTAGGTACCGCCGTCTAGGGGCGTATCGCAGCAAGCACCTTGTGGCGTTAGCCCTGACCAGACATCGCAAGCTACCACATCGGGCGCTTGCGACGAAGACGAGTTAGCAGGAAGTGTACAATCCTTCCTGCGCAGTTGTTTAAAACTCGTGAGAAATGAGCAAGCTATTGGAGAACTTCAGCGCATCATAGATCAGTGTCAACCATCTTCTCCCGTGAGCAGTGCACAGCACGTTGTTCATAGTATTAGGGGACATACAAGGACAGGAAGAGAGATGCGACTCACAGCACAGGTTGGAGAATTTGAAATGGACGAGGTGATCCTAGATTTGGGATCAGAGGTAAATGTTCTAACTAAGCAGACATGGGAACAGATGGGTAGCCCTAAGTTAGTCAGATCACCTATCCATCTGCGATTAGCTAATCAACAGCGGGTATCACCCCTGGGTCA
The DNA here is from genome assembly GCA_001517045.1 of Pseudotsuga menziesii. NCBI lineage: Eukaryota > Viridiplantae > Streptophyta > Pinopsida > Pinales > Pinaceae > Pseudotsuga > Pseudotsuga menziesii. The sequence goes on along the minus strand of LPNX010163591.1, from coordinate 490,238 downwards.
ATTATCGCAGGTGCCAGTTGACATTGACGGAGTTCGCAGCTCTGCGGAATTTGAAGTTATAGAAATTATTGGCGATAGTAGACCATATCTAGCACTACTAGGCATTGATTGGGCGATCGGTAACATGGCCGTTATCGACTTAAAGAGAAGACAAATGACCTTTGAGGATGCGCAGATCCGGGTCATCACACCGTTAGATCCTCTTCAGGGTCCTAGATACATTGAACCTATCCGAGCAGAGGAAGAGGCACGTAACATGGACAGCCTCTATCAGATGACTGCGAACCAGAGCAACTACATTAATCCAACCGCAGAAGGGAACATTAGTTGGCGATGCGACAGCTCATGCGCATCGGATTCGGATGTTGGTCTAGAGAACTGGCAGAACAGACTTTACAAAGTCTCAGCGTGCAGATGTGTGTACATGACTAAGTCACTGTGATGGATTGGCGTAGAGATCAACGAGATTCCATCATTTCATGGTATAACAGACATCTAGGACTTTCTCATGCAGTTTGAACAACAAATCCCTCACGAGCAGAGAATTGCAGCTATGGACCTTGCAGTACGAGCCACACTTGCAAGATGGTGGTATGCACATAAAGAGAATATCGCATCATGGGATGATCTTAAAATATTGATGGCGATCATATTCTCTACCGACAGAGAGCATATCCAGCAAAGATACACAAGAGAAAGTGACCCCAGGACACACATTCAAACATGTGAACAGAATTGGTCGGACATTCCAGCGGATGAATGGGTTCACCGATTCATTTACACTTTAGACCCAGTTCCACGGAACTGGTACACAAAGACTGAATTGCGCAAGGGAACGATTACATGGCCACTTCTAATAGACAGCTTTCTACTCACCTTTGATTTTGAATCTGAGTATCCAAATGTTGATCAGGCCCTAGATGTAATAAAGATTAAGATATTTGAGGATTGCACACGATCAGTACAAACTCAACCTGAGTGGGCCATCCAATTAGAAGAGGCGCTAGAGTGCTACAATTTTGCATCAGAACCAGAGGAGGAGGATGAGGACCCTCGCAAATCAACATTTCGGAGTCGGAAGGGACTCGTGATGTTGATGGACCGAAGCTACAGACTCCAGAAATCACAGAGCCGCTCAAGATTAAAAAGATCAATATTGGCACAGACACAGAACCAAAGTTTGCCTCTATTGGAGACTACTGGACCAATGAAACAGTTGGACAGATTGCAGACTTGTTATATGACTATCAGGACCTATTTCCCACCAAGTTCACAGAGATGAAGGGAATAGTCGGAGACCTGGCAGTAATGAGGATACCACTGAAAGAGGATGCTAGACCAGTCAAGCAGCGTCCATATAGATTGAATCCGCGCTACAAAGAAAAAGTTAAGGATGAGATCGATAAGATGCTAGCAGCAGGCATCATTGAGCCCGTGGAAGAGAGCGAATGGGTTAGTCCCATGGTCATGCAAGAGAAGAAAACCAAAGGATACATCAGGATCTGTGTCGACTTACGTAAACTCAACGATGCATCGCTTCGTGATCCATTCCCGACACCTTTCACTGATGAAGTATTAGACAATGAGGGAAGGAAAGATAAGAGAGCCCAACGAACTAAGTTACAGAAACTACAAAGAGCGTGTCGCAGCTATGGAGAACGAAGTCGCAGGACTTCAGGACAAGCTTCAGTGCACTTCGCAGGAAGCCAAGGAAAAGCTACAGCAGGAGAAGCCTGTTGGTAGTGGCTCGGGGACAAGCCACAAGTAAGTGTTAGGGGACTGTTGGAACAGAGTTCCGCAGCTACAGGAAAAGCTGCCATTTTGGCGGATAGACAGTTTGGCGAAGACGAAGAGATAAGGTGAAGCTACGACGCCGTAGAATGTTTCTAGCTGCAGAGCAGAGCCGAAAACCGTGACTGTTGAAACAGAAAAGTCAAGGAAGACGACAGTACCTGAGCGGCCGAGAAGAGAGAGCTCAACCACTGCATTGAAGGCAGCGACGAAGACAGGAGGGCTCAGCTACCCTCATAAAGGAAAAGGAGCAACGAGGCTGAGGTATTGAAGACGAAGGACAGAAGACGGGAAGCGGTGCATAGTACCCATGGTCAGCGCCGGGAAGCATGGAAGACTGCAGAGAGCAATGGTGTGACGGAAAGAGGCTACCCCAAGTACAGATATGCCGACTGTCACTAGTTAGGGTTTGGGTTATTGTTGGGACAGGCCCACAGTGTTGTAATGGCGAGACCTTCAGGCCACTTATAAATGGATGTATTTTGTATTGTAAAAGGTTGGCATTTTGGGCATTTTAGGCCATCCAGCTAGTCAAATTATCAGTAGTCTATTAGCTTACTGTATTTTGTACTGTAACAATCCGCAAGGATTGATAGACAGAGAGAGAGAGAGAGTGAGAGTATATTGTAAGAAGGAAATATAGAGATAGAGAAGATATCTAGGAGAGAAGGGCTCCAGGCTGTGTGCGGAGTTACCCAGAAGATCTCTAGCTGCATATGCGGTGCATCAGAATTGTGTACCTCTCTCAAGTTATAATATAGAAACACAGTTCTGTGGACGTAACTTCCACCCTGGAAGTGAACCACGTAAAATCAGAGTGTTATGTGTTTGATTCATGTGATTGTAGTTACTTGTTATATCTGTCATTCATTACATGAACTTTGCTTACAGTAAATGTATGTGTATGTTATTCAGTTCACGGCATATTACAAGATAAAATGCAAGTTGAATTCTTTAGGTATTCTGTATAAGGATTTGTCTAAGTTTCACCTGAGACAGTTAAGTGTCGCAGTATAAAACAGCTTTGCGCATTGTGTCCGATAAGTTAACACCAGTAAGATAAGTACGCTGAGTCGCAGCGGTAGGATATCGCAGGGAGGCGATATCGCACCAGCAGAGGAGCTGCGGTGCAAGATACCGTGGGTTGAGGAGCGAGCGTAGGACAGAGCTAGGTGTTGCCCTGGGTGCGGCGATGCGATAGAGGTTGGAGTCATTGCGAGCAAGAGGAAACTGCGCATCGCGTCGTAGAGAGGAAAGAGCGGTCTCGCTGGCTAAGAAGGGCTGCGAGACGCACATAGGATGCCATACAGAACCTGGCCGAGACACTTGAGTCCTTGACCAACCCATTAGGATCACTTCGGGTGAGACTTTAGGCCGCTCCGCGGTCTGTCGCTGAAAGGGCCAGTGAGCTAGGGGTGTTGTTGGTTCATTATAGTAAACCCGGGTCTGCCCAGACGACCAATAATAGGTTACTCCAAGATAATATGCAATGTGCCCCATGCTACAATCAAGAATGTCCTAACTCAACAAGATTGTCTAGGTCCTGGAGAAAAGTGGGTAACTCAAATCCAAGAGTATGACTTAGATACTAAGCCCGCTAAATTGATTAATGGACAAGGCTTGGCCCAAATGCTTACGGAAGAAAACGAGAAAATTGTGGACTTAACCAATGAACCCATCGAGATGGCCTTCATAGTGTTAGAAACATTAGAACACCATCCTTGGTATTCAAACATTTTTCCAATCAATTGATCTGCATCTGCATTTGCATTTGATTTGCAAACTACTTCACATATATTGAGTTATAGATGCATTGCATCTTGATTTTCATTCTAATTTTCGCATATTGATTGACTTACATTTCGTATCAGTGTTGTATTTATTGCATTTACTTTATTTTCTGAGTAAATGATCTTGTTGGTTATCTTATTGTGCTCTAGTAATTTGGTTTATTATTTTCATGCAAATTGGGATAAGGTACTTGTGCCTTACCCTTTCGGGTATTTGATGTGCCATTGAGGGTGATGTGTGTACGATCATAAGTGTCTTTAAGATTATGTATTTCTCATGCACTCTCACATAGAGTATGTGTCCCATAGTTGGAGTCAGATGTTACCCCTCTTTCAGTATGGGATAAATATTGATCAGTTGTCCTTATACTGTATATGTGGTTTCACTACATATCATTGGTCAAGGATTCATCCAGCAATGTTAGAAGGTCCATGGTCCTTGATATGCCTAGCCAGAGATAGAGCATCACCCCCTAGTGTTGTGACATCTCCAACCCTCATCTTTACTTAGCATGTTTTTTGGTATGATGGTATGTGAGCATAAGATATTACATTTACACTTTCATGTTGATTAACAGACTTAAACTATTATTTGTCTTTAGTCTAACCTTGGTGTTTCTATATTTACTTAATAAGTGTGTTATTATGATGTTAATATGTGTTTTATTACTTAGAGAAAGTGTGTTGTTATGTACATCTTGTGTATTATTATCATGTTAGACTAACATTTCCTAAGTTCTTATGTTAATTCATTATTGTTTCATTGCATGTGATTATTTACACATGTACCTTGATATTTGGACATTATTGATGGCTATTAGGCATGATCCTATTAGGCATTGCACTTGGAGGACTATTTATGTTGATTTTTCTAGCTAGGAAAAGGGGTCACCCCCTTTCCTCATGATCAAGACCCTTGCTACTTGGCACATGTCGATTGTTTCTAGAGCATTCCTCCTTAGACGTTGAGCCTTGGATCACTTATTCACCATTTATGCCACTTGGAGATGGATCCTTGGATTTTCATGAGCAATTGTGCTACACATGTGAGAATTTTGATGAGTTCGTTGGAGTTGTTAAGCATATTTAGACATCCTTCTTGTCATTTGGACCCTAGCGCACCTCCTTTGAGACTAGGCATTGGCATATTGACCACATTATGAGCATATTAGGCCACACATGTGAGCTTCTCCCATGGTTTAACACTCCATATTGACCACATTTGATGGTTTTGAGGGTGGTTTTGTGGAGCGCCCTAGATTGTTGGGCCTTTTAGTTGAGGTTTTAACCATATTTGTTGAGAGCACCCTCGTTTCATGGGTGTTATTATGGTTTGGTTACTCTTTGATGGTATTGTACTCATGGTATAGTGGAACACCCCCTCTTTTGGGCCCTATTGTGTACCCTCCACTCGTTATTTGACCATTTTACTTGGTATGCCCCCTCCTTGAGAGATATTGTTGGATTTTTAGCATTATTATATCATTTTTCCTTGTCTTGGTGATTTCATATATCAGATCTAGGGTTTTGGACATGTTATTATAATTTTATTGTAGAAGAAGTTGAGTTTTTCTCCTACATGGGAGAGCTCACTTCTCATTGTCAATTGTTGTTGATATGGGAGAATAATACTATCAACTTGTTCTATCTTTGTCTCATGTTTTCTTAGGGTGTCTTCAATGAGCTCATCTTAGTGGTTCTAATTGAGGTAAGCTTATTTTAAATGTCATCAGTGTATCTATTTGTTGGTATATTGAATAGTATCGTTATTGCATAGTTCATCATATGTTAATTTGTGTTGCATGTTAGAGGTATTCGGCATCTTAGGAGGGGTACCCAACAAGTGACATAGATTAGGGTGTGAGGTAGACAAGTGGATTGGAGGAGCATGCAAGCCTACCCTTGACAAAACTAATAAACCAAATCATTTGTTTGTAGGAAGATTTATCATGTTGTTTTGCAGGGGTCTTCATCAAGCATATACAAACAAGGCTCAATAAGGGAGATTTCTAGGAATCCATTAGCCGAAGGATTCAGAAGGCACTTAGTCATTTTTACCATCCTACAACGAGGCCTCTAAAAGTATTTTTTAGATTTTCTTGCTTAAGAGTAATTAATAACATAAAAAAATTTGTATAAAATTGTATAAAAAAAAGGAAAATAAGAGAAAAAATCCAAAATATAATTTCTGATTTTTCTACAGTTGGTTTAATGTTAGGAAAACAATTTCTTGAATTTTTGTCTTAATTTTCAGCTTTTTTTTTAATTTCCTATAGGTTTTTTTTTTTGTTTCTGCAATTTACATCATTAATTTCAACAGATTCAGAGATTTTTACTTCTAGTGACTTTTTATGCTAGAATTTCACTAAGAAAAGTTTTGGGCTTTTTTTTTGCATCATTTTGGGGTATTTTAGTTAGTTTGAAAGTCACCTAGTTCACAAAGTTAAATTCTAAAAATTAATTTGTGCAAAACTTTAATTATCGAAAATTTTGTTTAATATGATCTAACACATAGTGACTTGGGTTTAATGCTATGCACATTTTCCACAATAGTTTCTAAAGTTAAATCTAAGTTTTATGTTGATTTATTTGTTGTTTCATACATCTTAATTGATTAGCACATCAACATCATAATTCTGAAAAATTGTGGTTAATAATCTAATGCTCCAGTGAAATTATTAAATTATTTCTGGAATTTTCTGATTTTGTCATACTTGTGAGTGGCAATTGCTAATGATTGTGTGATGTGCTCATAAAACAGTTTGTATCCACGTTCTCTTAAGATTGTTTAAGCAACACATGCCTAAATTTTAGATTGTTTATGGTTCCTAAATGCATATTTAACTTCATTTGGTATTCTCCAAATTGTCATAAATTGGTACAAGTGATCTAATTTTTATCTATTCTATTGGTCATGGATTATAAATGCTATGGTGAAATCACTAATTAATAATTCTTAAGTTTGTGAGATTAAATTGGTACAAGTGATCTCACTCTTTATATATTCTATTGCTGGTGAATTATAAATGTGATGTTGAAAACACTAATTAATAATTCTTAAGTTCATGCAATTAACAACAAGTCATTTTGGTTCTAGTGATTCCAGTCACTGCACCTCAAGTGGGCATCTAATAAGTTTGGGTGACATTCTTTTGCAGAAATTTTCATCTCTCCACGAGGCCTCATTCAAGTAAACAATTTCATAAACTAATCAAGTTATTTTGTCACCATTGAATACACTTGTGGATAAATTGGGTCAATGATCCATATATGTTAATCCATTTTTGATATTAATACAATGTGGTACATTGTTGATTAATATTTCCATAAGTTATTTCATTTAATGTCCATTGTTATTTTATCTTGAGCAATTATCTTTTCTATAGTGTTTTTATCACTTAGCATATCATCATTGGTTGAAAGACTTCTAAAACTTGAATGAGTTTATGGTCCTAAAATCATTCTAAACTTGTTCAGATAAGTCTCGCATGGCCTTGAAGAGTGACCTAAAATGTGGAAAGACTTAAATTAAGGTGAGGATGATAGTAGTCTTTTTTAGCTACAGTTCTAGCACTAATAAATTGGGACTTTTTCCAATAGGTGCTAAATTCAGCTTTAAAACATCTCATATGACTTGTGATCCTTGCCCTCATTGTAACCCACTATATCTTTAAAGATAATTTTCTTAGATAAACTTAAAAGAATTTAATAATGAAGTTTTAATTAGTTTTTTAACCAAATTAGATGTAGGCATCAATAAAGTTCTAGTGAGGTTTGCAAACAAAGTTAGAAATAAAAGTTTTAAGATAAATACAAAGTACAATATTTTATTTATATTAAAAGTTTAAAACACTTCTTAAACTAAATCTGAAATAAATAAAAAAATAGTACAACGGCTTTCCTAAATAAAAGACAAATCCACCATGTTCAAGAAATTCATATTTTATGAAATGGAATATAGGATTTTAGAAATTGGCAATTTTTATATATATTTATTTTTAATTTTGAGGTTAATGAATTTATTTTATAAACTAGAATATAGAATTTTAAAAATTAAAAATTGTTTTATGAAGTGGAATATATGATTTTCGAAATTTTAAAAATTAAAAATTGTTTTATGAAGTGGAATATAGGATTTTAGAAATTGACAATTTTTATATATATTTATTTTTAATTTTAAAGTTAATAAATTTATTTTATAAGTTAGAATATAGAATTTTAAAAATTGTCCAAAAAATTATATATATATTTATTTTTAAGATTAATGTTTCTAGAATTAGTGTTAGACAAATTTAATAGTGTTATACAAATGAGAATACCTTGTACAGATAAATTACAAGCTTTTCTCCATGTTTTACACACTGTTCCAAGAAATTCATATATTATGGACTGGACTAATGGTATAATAGATTGGAGGCATCATTAACAATTTAGAAATTGAAAACTGGCGATTGATTTTATATTCATTCTGTTTTTAAATAGTGTTTATAGCATTGGTAACAACTGTATCTAATCCTTTGTGGAAATGCAAGCTGCTTTTGATGACCCGTTAACCCCTCTTCACAATTTGAAATCATACACAGCTTAATTTATTACTACAATTTGCCAGAAATGATCATAATAGGATTGACCTCGTCATGGAAGCAAGATTGGCATGGAGTGCACTGAAAAGACATTGAACTGTAAATAACGTCTGAAATTGAACACATTGGTCTTAAAAAACTGAAATAGACTTAGCCCACGGGAGCAGAGGAATTAACTGGATCGTCTCAGCTGAGTGCTTAGAGACCCAGTTCCACTCCCATGGGGTTGCATTAGTCCACTTTCTGGTGCCAACTTTCTTTAAGTGAGGTTGAGGAGAGTTTTTTTTTTTTTTAAACAAAATCCACAAATCAAGAAACCCTCTGGGCACTTCCCTTCATCTAACAAATGGTAAGGGTATTTGGGATAAATCATTTAGTTAAAGTTTTGGCAACTTAACTTGGCAGGGAGATTGATAGAGGCCCACAATATTCAGAGGCAACCAGCCCAGGGACTTCACCCATGACCTCCTACTTGCAATGAGGTCAGGTGGGGTGGACTTACAGTGGTGGCAACAAGAATCAAACCTTGATCGATACATGCGAATACCATGACTTGTCATTACCTATTGCCCTTTGTAAAAAATCATAAAAATAATAATAATATTATAGAATTGAAGCTGTGCCTGCTTGAACCCATGTATAGACTAAGGACAAACCCTTGTTTGTAGTTTTATTATTGACAGTGAAATTACAGACATCACAGGTAGTAGATAATCTGAGTTCTGAACATCAAGTATACTTCGCACATGCAAATGAAGACAGAAGTGCAACTTAGTTCCAAATGCCTATTTCAAAATAGCCTTCCTCTGTAGCACAGGCTCTGAACATTCCCATAGTATTGAATCCTGCAACTACCTCTCCATTACTGGATACAGCTATAAGGCCACCCTTACCATCTACCAACCTCTTATTAATAACAAAATCAACAGATTCCTGAAGAGATAACCCTTTGTACTCCATAAGAGCAGCTACATCTCTAGCAAGAGTGGCTCGGATTATGGCTTCACCTTCACCTGTAGCTGAAACAGCACACACCCCATTGGCATAAGTGCCTGCCCCTATGATTGGAGAGTCACCAATTCTACCTGACATTTTGTTTATCAAACCCCCTGTAGAAGTTGCTGCTGCACAATGTCCCTCGCTGTCAACGACAACACAACCCACAGTTTCTGGCTCATATATATTGATAGGTACTCCATTCATTTGAAACTCCGCTAACATTTCTTTTCTGCAGGGCATTTTCTCCCCGTTTTCTATACAACTTTCTAAAGATGGCAATTCCTTTTCAGACAGTACTCCATTATGAAGGACATTATCAGCTGCAACTATTCCGTTTGCATGGATTTTCACTGTAGGCAATAAATTATGTGCTTTTCCAACTGCATTCTCAGACTCTGGGAGACGGTAGTCAAACTGTGAGAGAAGATTTCGAACGTGAGGATAGAATGCCAGCATGCATTAATACATTTCCTTCTTTTTATAATCACGCCATGCTTTCAGCAAAAATTGAAAATATCAACATAACAAAAAAAGGGACAAAGTAATGCAATCCCATAGCCAATGCAATTTAGGCATTTCAAAAAGTACAAAATTTGATTATATCCGATGGCAATGTGTCTTGGATTTAACTATCTAGTGAAAATAGCTACATCCAACCGCAGATTTAGCATCTAGTCAATTGCAACAGCAAGCCATTATCATGATTCCAGCTTTCATTGAACCCTTCTACTTTAAGTTTAAAGTTTGTACATGGAACATAGGATATAATGACAAGGTGTATGGCCCCAGCAATGAGAATCAAGGATATATCACTTTTCAATGGTCAACCTGAACAGTAATTTCCTTTATTGAATAGATGTTTCCATGTTAGAAAAAGTTAAACAGGAACATTCATTGAACCCTTCAACTTGAAGATTGTACATGGAACATAGGATATAATGACAAGGTGTATGGCCCCAACAATGAGAATCAGAGATATAACACTTCTCAATGGTCAACCTGACAATAAGTTCTTTTGATGTGAATGGATGTTTCCATGTTAGAAAAAGTTAACAGGAACATCCATGATCCATGCTCTAAGGTAAGTCATCCTTGATTCATTCTCTAGATATAAAAGCTATTGAATAGGAAACCTAAGCAGTATACCATAGAGGATATGTGTCACAAGAAAGTATGCATAATTCAAGCAAGTAACAAACAAGGATAGAAAGTAATTTGCAACAATCTTCAAAAAACCTATAATGCCTTGCATGGACGCCTATTACAAACATTTGTTTTTCCAAATTGCTCAACTAATTCCTTTTTCAATTTATGAAGCTTGGTGCTTTCTAATAATTACCTGCTTTTTTGTATTTATCAAATATATCTGCACCAAACCTATAATTGGATGAAGACAACAAAACTAAGATCAAATACTGTAGGTTATTCAATGCTTCTCCCATTATATATTAAAATCTGTAGTTTATAAACTGCAGAGTTGCAATGGCTATATACTTATCATGCCTAACATTGAAATAAATAATATGATGACGTCTTGCAAAGGCTGCTGCTCGATAGATAGTAAATCTATGGTTTTGCATCTCAGGAATCAGATGTGATCGAGCAATGTGTCATACGGCAGACTTTTAGATCAAAATTGATTAGTTACTGTATTGCACTTTAATTCTTTGTTTATGTTCCCAAATTCTTGAAAACACCATAATTTCAAACCTAGAAATACTCAATACATTTCTTTGATTGAATAGCGTTTAATGAAGTTTTCCTCATTTTAATAGAAAGACCTTTTCTTCTAAGAAGTGGTCTAGTTTTCCTTTAACAAAGTATATCCACCAAGGGCATGCCATTTCAAAATGTAACTAGGTGTCCACCCACGTTGCCTTCAAAATGGCATCCTGAATAGACTGAAGATAAATAGATTTTCAGTATCAATTAAAGCACAGATCATTCATCCTTACATTTGTTATTTGAAGGTAAATTCATATGTATGTTTATAGTGTAGTTGGAAAAAATAATGAGTTCTTAGGATTTGTAAGAAGAAAATCAAAACACCATTTAGTAAATGCCATTAGATAACTGTGATGCCCAAAGAATATGCCTCAATGTCCATGGCGTTAACAGGTAAGGAAGCATGCTAAATAACTCTATCTGCTTGTAAAAATTTGACTTTGAAGATGATAAATCTGGTGTGAACTTCTAAGAGCTATATGTGCATGCAGTTACACACGAGTGGAGAGAGAGAGAGACCTGTATGCTGTTTGCACTCTTTGCTTGCTCCAATCGCTCTTTATTTTCTGCAGTAATGAAATAGTTTGTGTCTACGATTTCAACTCCCTGTGGTTGTCACATGAAATAAAGACAAGTTGAAATTTAATGCTTAAAGATGTAAATAATATCTAAGTCATAAGCTTATGGTTCATGATTTACATGATCCTATTAATATTACAAGGAAAACAAGGACACACTCGACGTTCTCCATGCTACTAATCTACTATTGTATACAATCAGTAAACCTAAAACTAGAACTACTGCATGTTCATGATATTGTCACAAGTAAATTAAGGGAAACAAATTCCATTGGAGAAGTAAATTTGAGAAAAGCTTGAACCTGTTCTCTTGCAAACTCTTCAGCCCCATTAAAACCAAGGTAGACATAAGGAGACTTTTCCATGACAAGTCGAGCAAGGGAAATAGGATTTTTAACAGTAGAAAGGCCAGAAACAGCTCCACATTTATTTCTGAAACCATCCATAATGCTTGCATCCATTTCTACTGTGCCTTTTGCAGACAATGCTGAGCCACGACCAGAATTGAAAACTGGGTTGGTCTCAAGCTCCCGTACCTGTAAATCCCAAAATCCAAATCAAAAGGTCATTCCTAGAATTAGCAATATAAATAATCATTGAAATATTACAATCATTTACACATTTTATGAAGCACATTAGGAAACGGTAGAAGTGCCATTATAAATAATTATTGAAATATTACAATCATATACACATTTTATGAAGCATATTAGGAAACTGTAGAAGTGCCAAGATTAAAATTTAACCGAATAGCCCAATATTACAGAGCATTGGTATGGAAATGATCAGTTTGAGAAATTAGCTTTACCTGAGGGGTTCTCAAATCAAAATTCATGAAAATTTGGATATGTTTTGAAAAGGAAGCACTCTTGAAAAATCTCATGAAGAACCTTAGGTCTTAATAACCTTAAAGGGGACTTGCTAAACTTAAAGAGTATAGCAGGGTGGAATCCCATGCACAATTTAAATTTGTCTCATAACCATTAAATTTCAGGGTGTTAGTTTTTCTAGATCTTATTAGATTTAATTAGGATCTTTGTCTGAAAGAATAACAAGTACAGCAAGATGCATAAGATATAACAGATACACAAGACACAAAGATTTTCACCGGGGGAACCATAAAGGAGAAAACCCCGAAAACTTCCTCAGAATAGTACAGTCACATAGACTGTGTCATAAGATGATCAAACCCAATAATAAGGAGTATCCAGCAGCTATCTATCTCTCCTCCTTTGTCTCTCTCTCTCTCTCATGCAAACTTGAGTGAATGTGAGGTGTGTATAAATGAGGGAGGGCACCTCCCTATTTATACTAATCAAGTGACTGACCTATTACATGACTGGGGCCGACCTGTTACCCTAACAGGGCCAACTTCTCCTAGAGAGACTCCAAATACACATTACATGATGTTACACTGGGGACTATTTGCCCGACCTACAACAGAGGTTGTACCTTAAGGTCTAGACACAATAAAGACATCCCGAAAGGAGGCAAACACATCTCCAATGGGGGTACAACAACATACAATGATAATATACATAAGAATATCTTCTGAAGTTACAAATACATTAACACAGGGTAATGCAGTATGTTCAACAAGGAAGCTTCTCAAGGCACACAATTTCAGATGCTCATAATCAGATAAGCTACATATACATGGAAAATCTCAATGCATTCAGAAGGGCTGTTATTTAATTGAGGCAGTTTACACTCAAACTGGCTACAAACAAAGCCTGCTAATAATTTTTGTGGAAAAACAATGCATTTAGAAAAAATCTTAGCGACTAGAAGAAATTCACTGAGAGATTAAAGTCAAACTCAAAAGAAAAGATGCTTGTTGAAGATCCAAAGTCTACCTCTCCTGAAGTGTTGAATGTGGTAAGGACGTGAGAGTATGACTGCAGGTTTATTAGAGGAAGTCAAAAGAGACTTTTTCAAAAGCATTAAAGGTATTAAACCCTCTAGTTGCAGATTGGAAAAAAGCATACTAAAAGGTAAACAATGATAGTATGCCCACCATCAAAACATGCATCGAGCTAGTCAATGGCCATATTTCAATAAGTAAACATTGCACCATGAGCCATGCATGGAAATAAGGCATGAAGTAAAGTATTTCTTAGTAATTCAGCTCGAGAAACAATTATAAGAAAATATGTTCTCAAGGAAAATGAACACGATGAGATGGAAACTATAATGTCATATTTGAGTTTGAAATATTGGAGCAGAGGAAGTAAATTCAAAACTTAACATCCAAAAATTGCCAAAGCTCTAGCACTAGCTTACAAATGGTTGAAAAAATTCCCCTACTCAAACGTCTAACAAATGACAAAAGAGTTTAGATGTGTAAGAATCTATGTGTTGATAGATTCTATCATTCTAATCGTATTTCTCCGTCGAGATTAATGGACATATTGACACAATAAATGAGCTAAAGATGGTGAATGATCTTGGATCAAAGTCCAGATATACGGAACGATTATAAGCAGGAAACAAGCAGTGGTCAGTGCTAGTGTCTATGAGCAAAACATGGAGTTCCATTAGGATATAAACCCCAGGATTTCCTTAGCAACAATTGGAATACTGATTTATTCAAAAATTGGACAATCCAAAATCTGTAAGTAATATTTATGGAAGGCAAGCCATAGGCAAAACCTAAGCTGTTGGGAGCGAGGAGCAAGGAGCAGGAGCAAAGCGAAAAGCAAAATTTTCAAAAGCTCCCGTTTTGGGAGCGTTTCAGGAGCGGTTTTTAGATAGTATATACTTTAATATAATTTGATCGATTTATATCTAAAAAAGATGTAGGATGTTGAATTAGCTATAGAAAACATGGATTAAACCATATAACATCAATCATCTAGTAGTTATAACTTATAACTTCTAACATTGTCATCAAATGATCAACCATAACAGCTTTTATAGGAGCTTAGTAAAGAAGGGAGGTACCTTAACATTGTCATCAAATTTTCAACCTAGTATAGGAGCTTTTAGAATAGTAGAGGTAGGGGGCGCCTTGGGAGCACTCTGGAAGCGAGCTTCAGAAGGGAGCAAGCTTTGGGAGAAAGAGCCAAGGCAGGGAGGGCATTCCCACGCAACAGAGGGGAAAACAGCTTACATTTTCAAGAAAGTGACTCAGACATTAGAAATGCAAACACCTCAAGAGCATGCATACCTGGATACCTAAACTCTTGAACCTTGATATAGGGTTAGGAGCAACTATAACATAAAATTCTGAAGATCTTCCAAACTGTATAATTGTGTCGAAATTATTTTACAAAAAATGTCAGTAAAGCCTTAAAAATTAAAATACATCAAAATTCTAGCATGCTAAACTCAGATTTGTCATTTCAAGAGGACAGCAAGAAATCACAACTTCAAAAATATCTCAATAACAACTATGTCAAACAAAGTGATGCAGTGACAACAAGGACAAAATGTAGCGCATAGTTTTTTGACACAAATCAGAGTTAAAAAAGGAAACAATGTAATACATCAAAGGTTGAAGTTGATATACTCAAAGAGAAAAAAAAATGCTTCAGACTGTTAAAAAAGTGGTCCTAATGCATATCTACTGGTAGACGCCCTTTTTGGTTGATCAGGTTAAAAAAGTTTCACAAAGTCTAGGGGAACAGTAAAACACAGCAGCAAGGAGACAAACAATTACAACCTTAAGCATTGATAGAGACCTTCAGCGGCCTTCTGCTCTGGAGTCATGCATTCATCATCATATGGACATAGTTCATCTTGTTAAAACAGCATATTTGACTTGTTGCTATTCCTGGCACAAATGAGATTCTTCAGAGATGAACTACATTATGATCATCTGGCAGACTAGCTGCTGGTCTAAAAGCAGCTTTACAAAATGGTAGCTCAGCGTTTGATGCAGACCATTTGAAAAGTTACAAAGGTCCTCAATTAAGTAAATTACTTAATTGGTCACATCCTCTTCCTTTGGAGGATGAGCATGTTCGATTGTTGCACAAGGTTGGAACAGAGTTGGAGAAGAGCTTTGAGGGAAAAGCAGCTAACCTTGTGGCTGCTGCTAGTAATTCAGCAGTATGTCTAGTAGAGTTGGCCACATGTCACTTCCCTGGATTTCGGGGCCATTCCGTATACAACGGGCACCAAATTTGTCTCTACAAAAGGCACAGATATTTGTAGAAACTCTTGTTCTAATTGAGATGGGGATGATGAAATGGTAAAACAAGGCCATTCTCTGTGCTGGGTAGAACACCATGTCTTTGGACAATGACACGGGCATGGATAAGGTTGAGGCCAGTCTCAGAACTTGTGGCAGCAGATTATTTGCACCTGCCTATCTTGTATGGGCTACCTTGATTGCTAACCTGGAAGAGATTGGGTACAAGGAAAAATCAATGCGCATGGCTGCATATGATTGGATACTTTTTTTTCAAAACACAGAGGTCCGTGATCAAACATTGAGCAGGCTGAAAAGTAACATAGAGCTTATGGTGAAAAGTGAAAACAAATAATCACAGAAAGTGGTTGTCATACCCCATTCAATTGGGGTCCTTTACTTTTTACACTTTATGAAGTGGGTGGAGAAACCAGCTCCTATGGGTGATGAAGGTTCAGGTGGTCCAGATTGGTGTGCTAAACATCTAAAAGCAGTTATGAATATTGGAGGTCCACTCCTTGGTGTCCCAAAAGCTTTCTCAGTACTTTTTCCAGCAGAAGCTAAGGATCTTAATGTTAGAGCAGTAGCTCTTGGTGTTGTAGACAATGAGCTTTTTGGGCGACATACTCTGCAGCATCTGATGTACATGACTCGCACCTGGAATTCAACCAAGTAATTGTTACCTAAAGGTGGTGAGACAATTTGGGGGTAATCTAGACTGGGCAGAAGAAGAAAGATATCAATGCCATCCTAAGGACAAACATCATAAGGTACACAATGAAAAGAATTCTAGTACGTGAACCCTAAACCTCTCAAAGGAAACCTGGAAGAGATATGGAAAGGATGGAGCAGAACTGCCTTCAACCAAGCTAGTCATGAGAGATTACAAGGCCAGTTCTGAAAACAATGGCCTTACCAAGTCAAATGTATCCTGTGGAGATGTCTGGACTGAGTACCATGAAATGACCTGGGAGAGTATTGAGACTGTTGCTGACCATAAAGTACACCACAGAAGCTGTCTTAGATCTGCTACACTTTGTTTCTCCAAACTAATGCAACGACGAGATGCTCATTTTTCTTATGGCATTGCAGACAATTTGGATGATCCAAATTACAAGCATTACAAGTACTGGTCTAATCCTGTTGAGACAAAACTGCCAAACAGACCAAATACTGAAATATACTCTATGTATGGTGTTGGAATTCCTACAGAAATATCGTATGTTTATAAATTGTCCCTTCAGGCATGTCAACCTATATAAGAGAGAATCTCCATGCCCCACCTGCAAACATATTAGAAGGACTTGGTACCCAGAGTTGTGCTCATGTTGGCATAATTGGGGAATTTTAGATCAAGCATAATGAGGATTCTTATATCAATTGAGGTTATTGCAAAAAGGTTTGACCAAGTATCTCTTACATCTTACTCGACAAGTAGAGAAAGAGGCTGCATGTATCACTTTCTGGTCATCTTGAGTTATCCTATATGCCATGTAGGACCAAAAGGTGGATGTCCCTTGTCCCACACCAGAAAGCATTCAGCCAACCAATATTGGGGCCCCGCCCGGGTTCGAAACTCAGTTACCACGTCTTGCGTACTTGTGGGCGGTAGCATCAGGCTCAGGTTTATTGTGGCAGTCTCTTCTAACTCGAACCCTGGTCTTTTCGGTGAAAGACACTAGGGTCTACTGATTCTCCTCAACCCTCAGTTCATATATTAAATTAAACCATGCAGCCAGTAAAGACGAAGGTTAGATGTGTGCTATGAGTAGTTCTCACAGCAGTTAAATATCGATCTGTTAGACAGAAGTTAAGACAAGTTGTTATGCCTAATCTATTATTAAACAACAACTAGTTATTAGGATGTGAGTTGTTGTATTGAGTTTTCACGCTAAATTAAGGGTGGCAAGCTGGCAGCTGGCACAAACAAATTATGCCACGAGTAGACTTCAGTAGAATCGCACAGGTTTTGTAGTTGAACTTTGAAGTATGGTCCATGAAACAGCGATGTATTGGTTTGTGGATAGTATACCACAGTATACTACACCAAACAGTAGTCAGCTCTAGCAAAGTAAATAATCATCACTATCAAATGCTATTGGTTCAAAGTAGGGAGTGCAATCTGCAGTACAGATCTGCAGGCTTAACCAAACATAGTTGGCAGTTGACTGAATGATGTGCATCCACAATAAAAGGGAGCAACCCTAAGACTTAGTGGCCAGATCATAGCGGAAGTGTGTCTACTCAGAAATCATCCAAATAACAAGTATAGGGTGTGCCCTGATCACTAAATTTCAAATTTATTACGAGCGGTTGGAATTTAACAGCAGTGAGACCCATTGTTCCAAAATAGGACTTACAGTCTGCTTCTCTTTCAAACATCAGACACATGCATTCACCAAAGGGTGCATTGACCTAGGTCAATAGAAGCCCATAAACTAATGTTCAAGGCTAATTTTTAAGCTTTGGAATCTTAGAGATCACCTATTGTAATTCCAGATTAACAGTTAATAAGGCTATGTCATTGATCCTAAGTTGTCTTCTTGCTTTCATGTGTGCTTAATCTTTGGACAATACATGCTTGATTTCTTTCTCGTGCAGGTTGTTAGATTAATTGGCAGATTGGACAATTATTTCTCTGATATGTGTTAATTATTGCAGGTTTTAGTGAGCTATCTTAGTCTTTAGACCCTCAGGACCTGCAATCTGGTACAGCACCCCCTAGCTTCCTCATAGCAACCAGGATAAAGTCTTCATCCATTAGAACCCATTTATTTAAAGCGACACCTTGTTTTGTGGCGATATTCTTCCATCTTGGAAGCCTTATCCCTATTCTCCACCTGTTTTCGGTCAATCATTCTAAGCCACCTTTTGACCCCATCAGCCCTTGAAAGACACTAATCTTCTCTGATCCTTCCCTTCTAGTTTTTGAGGTTTGATACACTATTTACTTGCTTGCAGCTCTTTCTTATTAGTCTAATTAACTAATAAGTTGCAGGTGCAGTTAGGGATTCCCCCATAGAGTTGGCACCAACCCTAAGCAAGAGGGACAGTGGGAGTAGCATCTACAAATTGCACCAGGTCTCCAATGAGGAAGCAATGCAGGTTCGAGTGCAAACAGAGCCAAAGATACATTAAAAAAGAGTATGAAAACAGAACGAATTGCTAAAGCCTAGGATACATTCATGAAAATAAAACATGATGCCAACCCTGCATTCAATCTTGCAAGTCCAAGCATATTTTCTTACATACGAAAAAGAAATGCTACATTTTCCTGGGGTTTACAAAATGGTTACAAGAGGGTTTCCAGATGGTTGTCAATTAGAAAAAAACTTAATTTAAAATCTAAAGCCCTTTGTTGCAAGTCCAAGCATATTTTCTTACATACGAAAAAGAAATGCTACATTTTCCTGGGGTTTACAGAATGGTTACAAGAGGGTTTCCAGATGGTTGTCAATTAGAAAAAAACTTAATTTAAAATCTAAAGCCCTTTATAATTTATTGGGGCAACTATTATGAACAGACTCTCATTGGCAGAGACAGGGAGCAATCAAGACAATATTTCATGGGGAAAGGAACTGTAATAAACTTGCATAATGGAGGTATATTTCATAGTAGGCTGTTTAATGGAGGCAGCTTTTGTTTGGTCAGTGACATATGTTACAAGGAACGGGAAGTGTTCCTAGAAATGGTAAAACAGGAAAGAACAGGAAGTGTTCCTAGAAATGGTAAAACAGGAAAGAACGGGAAGCAGGAAATGGAATGGGAAACAGGGCTAGAGGTTTTCAGATGGTAAGAAACATGAACCCAACCCCCTGCCCTCCCTTCCACTGTACATTATGCATATAAGATCATTAGTAACGTACTATTGTAATCTCAAGACAAATGGAAATGAGAATGGGAACAGGCATGGAAAGAGAAAAAAGGTCAGACTTCCAAGGCCATGGTGAGAACGTGGGAGACTAATAAGCATGGAGTTATGTTTGAGCCCTAGGCTTTGCCAGCTCAAAATAGAAAAATCAGCTTAGAGAAAACTATATATGGTTGCCAAGGGATATGCTGTGTTGCCAAACCACTAAAGATACATTTCTCTTTCAGACAACATAAGTCAACTAAGAAAGATTAGCAACCTGTTCTCAGTTAAACAAAGCTACCACCAAACCAATCACCTCCTATGATACATGTCCCATATATTATAATCTTCTTCCAACTCGTAAAACCCAGTCATGAATCCAAATGTAAAACATCATGCTGAACACATCCCGTGTACATTATCATCCATAGGATTAACTGTCAAACACACTACAGCTGAACCTACTGCAGCAAATATATTGGAGAAACAACGAGAACAGTTATAAATAATCCAGCCTGGCCAGAAAATGATGAGATATAAAGGACTTATACATAATTATTTCATATAAAAAACCTGCAAAATATGGCTGAAATCATACACACCAACACAATCTGATCTGTATGCTTGAACAAAAGCAAGCTTCAACCTTGAAAGCAAATGAGTTATAAAAATAGGGATATATATATATATATATATATATATATATATATATATATATTCCATGGTCAATGACCTGCAAAATATGGGTCAAATCATACAAACACATAATCCATCTATATACTTCAATAAACCAACCCTTTTACCACCGCAAAACATATAAAACCGCTTAAACACCTCCCAAAGCCCATCTTTCCACCACCCTAAAACATATAAAACTGCTTAAACACCACCCCAGTAAGCCAATCATTCCACGACCCAAAAAAATATAAAACTGCTTGAACACCACCTAAATAAGCCAATCTTTTCACCACCCAAAGCATATAATACCGCTAGAACGCCACCCAAATAAGCCGATCTCTCCACCACCCAAAACATATAAAACTGCTTCAAAGCACCACCCAAGTTAGCCAATCTTTCCACTACCCAAAACACACTAAACAGCTTCAAAGCACCACCCAAATAAACCAAGCTTTACACATGCATAAAACACCACTCACATGCAGGAAACAACTAACACTGTAATTGAAATCATCTAATCATCTCAACTGCCATTATCATGGTCATATAAAAAGCACAGACAAAACATTAGCAGGCATGGGATTGCTCACCAGAAGCTCAACAACGTCAATGGCAGGAACAGAGGCCTTAAGAGCAGAGACACCCAAATTAATACAATGCAAGAGCAGGTCCTTGGCTTCCTGTTGGCGCTCCATTGGCAGGCATGGATCGATTCCTGCACCTCCATGCACAGCTATGGCCCATCCCATTGCTGAACTAGGAATCCTCCTTTTTATCTCTGTCGTTATTGATAAGAGCAGAACAATCCACTCTGCCCAAGCAACAACGACACACACAGCGAGTGCTGTGGGGCAGATTGTATGAACTCAAGTGGATGGAATGGAATGGCTATTTATAGAATTTGTTCGGAACCCAATACTTCACTTTGCTCAATTGCAATTTGTTGGGAAAGGAGGTACTGCAAGTGGGATCTAAGTTGGATTCCCTTATAGAAGATTCAAATCTTGGGAATACCTATCACGACCTTTCTGGCATAAAATTGATATTCACCCTTTAGTTGCCTAAGCTTTCCACGTCTTCTATGATGGCAACGTTGAAAATGGGAAGGTTGTTGGCTTATTCCCATGCTCAATGGCAAAATTCGACCATGAATCTAATGTTCCCCACATGTAGAAGTAGAAATAAGGGGATTTTTACACACCTATTTTCATTTGCATTTATTCGAGTACATTTGATCATATCTATGTTTTTTTAAACATACACCTATGTGTTTAAATTTATACTTTTCTAATCACATATTTGAAAGGTACTCTGTTGCTTCTGAACCATATACCCATATACAATTTGACTACGACTTTGCTCGGAAAAAATATGAAAGGTACTCTGTTGCTTTTGAACCATATACCCATATACAATTTGATTACGACTCTCCTCGGAAAAATTTTACTTTTTTTTTTTCTTCCAAAGAAAAAATTCGTAAATATTTTATTCACTTTCAGCATATGGCCCTCATAGTCCATTATACAAAAACCAACTAAAAAGTTGTCAATACAATCAGTTACTTGCCTCAAGGAAAGCACAATAACCATTATCAAAACAAATGTTTATACAATACTTATCAGCAGAAAAGTTCATATATGAACAGCTGTGCATCAAAAAATAAATTTTACTTGAAAGGTACTTTGTTGCTTCTAAACCATATACCTATAAACAATTTGACTACGGGAAAAAATTTCAATTTACTTTCCCAAAATTGATGAGAATATATCCTTAATTTATGGCAATTCATGAATATATCCCTCTTATATGTAATATAACAATTTGTCAATTGGATAGGTGCTTAGGATAAGGCATTGGAATAGTTAATATGCCATCATATACTCATTGAAATATGTGCAATTATATGTTTAAGTTAGAAAGGTTAACAATTATAAGTTAGAGAGGGATCACAAGATATGGTGTTGGAATTGTAATTGTAAGGGTATTACTTAGTATAGAATTGAAATAATGAATTACGTATTTACTAATGTTTTAAAGTTTAGGATTAAAGTGAATATAATTAGCATAGATTCATTTTAAACCTAGATCTATCAAGCACCTAGAGGGAACCAAATGGTAAAAAAATGTACATCTCAAGAAACTGGATCCCTCTCAGTACTTGATAGATTAGGGTTTAAAATGAACCTATGCTAGTTTAATTTTTTTTTTAAGTCGATATGTAATTTATATTTTTCATTTTTTTTTTATTTTTTTTTTTATGTCGGCTAGCATAACATGACTAACGTGACAAGAACTCTCCATACTGGGCTGGAGAGCACCTTGCTTCTCTCGATGCAATAAAAAAAGGTATTATAAAATTTTATGAAAAAAATTGTATTTTTAATGTGTAATAAATCATATTTTGTTAGATGATTGAGTAGGTTTAGTGGTTGTGAGGAAAGTTGTTTTAATCTCCACTTGGGTTCAAATCTTATTATGTGATATGTTATGTAACCCATGATTCCTCAATGGTAGAGAGGGTACTCATCATGAAGGGACATGTAGCTCAATGATAGAGGATATTGTTATTAAGAGCATACATAGCTAATCATAAGAACAATTCTTTTTATCAACATGTGTGATTTGTTAATGGGGTCATGGTTCATAGATTACAATAACAATGTAATAGGTCATCCAAAAATGGTTCGATTTTGTGAAGGTATGTTTTTAGTGGTTGGGGCTAAGTGAAAGTTTTGGATGATTTTGTTAGAATAATATCTCCCTATCACAAACACAAGTTTTGTTTTGTCCAAGAATATGAGATTTGTCTAATGTCAGATTTATCTAAGTGACGTTAATGGATTAGCAACTCCCTATCACAATAGCTTAGTTGGATGTGATCTCTGTGTTGTTCAAAAATGTGAGATATGTTTGGGAGACTTTGACATAACAATAATCTCTCATTGTTCAATAATGTGGAATTTGTCTAGGTGATTTTGACCAAATAATAACCCTTAGTGTTGTAACTTAGTTAGATGTGGGCTTTGCATTGAAGTGATATATGTTTCGGTGGGTTCATAACATGGATTGTTGTTCTTTGTCTTCAAAAAGTTGGGCACCAATTGTGAAATGGTCAAATATTTTTAGTGTTCTCCAATTTACATTTATACAAATTTATAAAATGTATTAAAAAAATGTTGAAATATGAAAGAAATCGGTACCTAATTAACAAGTTGTTAAGTTTAAAAATATACAAAAACTTACTAAGTTGAAAATGCCATAACAAAAAATTCTAATATTGTTGAATATTGATATTTTATATTTTCACTAATGTTGAAAAATAATAATTTTAATAATAAATTTTTAAAATTAGAATATATAATATATATTATAAATATTTAAATAATAATAATAATATAAAATTAATTAATTAATTAAACTTTAAACAATAATTATATAAATTCTAATTCGAAACTGATTAATTAAATTTTGATAAAAAAAATATTAAACTTTAAACAAAATCTAGAACCTAATAATCATAGATGATTTTAAGGAACCATACTTAATTAAAAATGTATAAATGTTGGCCAATATTACCAATTCTTAAAACGCCAACTATAAAATGATAGGCGATATTTTTCAAAAAATATTTTAATTTCCAAGGATTTTATATCATTTATATACTAATTTGGCAAAAATGCCAGTATGGGGGAGATGTTGTCACGTTTGTACGTGACTCTCTAATAAAATAATAATAAATTTTATACCCAACATGTCGGCCTACACAAAGTTAAAATTAAAAGTCATTTCGTTTTCATTCTAAATCGCTTATCATTTGTATAAATAAAACACATATATCATCAACATTAAAATGCAAATCAAATCTAGATTCCTCGGATAAAACCCAAGCAGCCCATGGTTTCTCCTAAACCACCATCAATTAAACTAATGGTATAATCAAATATTTATTTATTTTCAACACCAAAGGCAACCCATGGTTTCTCCCAAACCACCATCAATTAAACTAATGGTATAATCAAATATTTATATATTTTCAACACCCAAGGCAACCCATGGTTTATGGAAAACCACCATCAATTAAACTAATTGTGTATAATCAAATATTTATATATTTTCAACACCCAAAGCAGCCCATGGTTTCTGGAAAATCACTATCAATTAAACTTTGTTGGGAAATAATTGTTTATTTATTTGATTATTTAATTTTAAATGGTATAATCCAATAGTAATCTCCCCCATATCAAACTACTATATGTTCATCTTTCGAACCTAGAAATATTTTCTCATTACCACCCAATACAACCATTTTTTTTTTTGTTTTCTATAATTACAATTTGTTATACATCGGAAAAAAAATTAATGTTATATTGCCATGTTATTAGACACTAACGGATGTATCCAAGGAAATCCATAATGGTTATACAATGTGATTATGTGTTAGTAACAAGGAAAAAATGAATGATTTACATGTCAATTACAATTTGTTGTTCAATGATTTCTTATAGTGTAGGTCGCATTGTTTTCAGTGTTCTTGCATTGTGTTTAGTGTTGTTGCATTGTTTCCAGTGTTTTTGATTAAATTATATATTAATTACATGTCAAGAGAGGTTTGCACCTCAAGAAATTATTAATTAATTACATGTCAAGAGAAGTTTGCACCCCGAGAGATTAATCCCTCTAAATGCTTAACAAAACCTAGGATTTGGATCTAGACTAATGAAAGAAAGATTCATTACTATTATCATATATATAAAAACATACTTATATAAAAAAATATTTAAAGTACTAAGCAACATTATACTTAATATTTAAATGTTCATACATTAATATCATATACATATATATGCACGTAAAATCAATATTAAATTGTAAAACTTGATCTTTTATAGAAAGAATGAAAAACCAACTTTTTGCGAAGTTAGATAATTTCATTGGTTATTTAAATAATTATATTAATTGATTTTGATAAACTTTTAAATTATAATTATTATATTAAATTTAATTTAAAACTTTAATTTTTTTAAGATACTTTAAAAAATAATAATTAATTTATAAAGAAAATAAATAAGTTATAAAGTAAGAAAATTGTTATAAAGAGGATTTTGAATAAAAATTAAAAATTAATTTAAATATATAAAAGAATATTTAAAGTGCTAAGCAACATTATATCTAATATTTAAATGTTATTACAATAATATCATAGTGTATATTTTTTTTTAAGACAAAACTTATATTTTATTTAAATATATGTAAAGTGGTCCAGAATATATTGGAGTCCCAAAAATGAGTCAAACAGACCCCGAAAATAGGTAGAGGAGCAAGTAGACAGACAAGAGCCCCAAAGAAGAGGCAAATGCCAAGGTGGACAAAGAGATTAGTAGACAAAAAAATATGGAACTAAGGCAGCAATGCCGAAAAAGTGGAAGACAAAATAGGTTAGGACAATGGATCAATAGATGGTCTAGACACGACCAACAAAAAGGAGAGAACCATGTGATCCAGGAGGATATTGGTGGCCACCCACCTATTCCGCTTGGACCCCACCATTGTTCTGTCTGTTTTCCAGTTTCCTTAATTATAGCACAATTTACTATTTTTGGCAATTCTCGGGTCCTGAACTTCCGAAGCCGTTTTGAGGCCCTAAATGACGTTTTTTCGGCATCGAATGGTTGGGCAAATATGAGTCCATTTTGGACTTATATTTGCTAGTTATGGATGTAGTCCTTAAACAAATCTTTCTAACGATGTATCATGCATGTCAAATGGAGGTAGTAGGCTAAAGTTACGACCCTCGGAAATTGATGTACCAAGTTACCCAACGAGGCCCACATTCTGGCGTTTCACCTCCTAGGGTTAGGTTTTTGGATGTGTAGGGTTTCCCTTGTTTCTCAATAATATATAGGCCTTCGAGCCTCATTGTAACACAGAGTTCAGATGCATGTAGCCGCCACATCTCTTCTCAGAGATAAGCTACCAGCACTCTAGCTAGTTTATTTCCATTATGTATGTAAACAAGTTTCAGTTATTGATGAAGTGTTATTTCCGCTGCATATTTGTTTTTATGATTATTTGTGTATTCTGTTGCGTTCCTGCATACATTCAGATCAGTGGTATCAGAGCGATCTGCTCTTTCTCGATCCTTCTTTGCATGTCGCCAACGAGGGCGAGGTATAAAGAGTTAGGGCTCAATCTGGTTGAACCTTTGCAACATCAGCCTCGCAAATCTTGACGGCCACCCATGGGGAACGAAAAGAAAGACAAGGGTGCAGAAGATCCTATCAAAATGTTGCTCAAGGAGGCCCTTGAAAAACAAAGGAATGTGATGATGGATAACTTCACCCAGATCCTTCAACGACTTCCCACTGGCGGCACATCAGCATCTAGCAGCCACTCTGGAGGCGCAACCCCTTTTAAGGTACAAGTAAACTTCGACATTCCCATATTTGATGGTCGAATAGATGCAGACGTTGTAGATAGATGGTTGAATCTATTAGAAGGATATTTCTCGGTTCATGAATTTTCTGACCAGGAAAAGATTACTTTTTCTCTACTCAAAACCGCCCCCCATGTCAAGGACTGGTGGGAAACCTACTGTGAGAGAAAGGACGAGGAGGAACCCTCTCTGTTCTCAGCTGTACCCACTTGGAATTATTTCCGATATGCCATAAAGGGAAAATATTATCCAGTGGGGAGCTATGAGGACAAGTACATACAATGGACTACGTTGCGGCAACAAAGAGATCAAGATGTGCATGAGCTAACGAATCTGTTCCATACCCTGCGCACCAAGTTGGGTATCAAAGATTCAGAGAAACATTTGGTGTTGAAGTACCGCAGTTGTCTGCACAGATACATTCATGAGAAAATAGAGTTCCTCGACATCTCCTCGCTTGGTACGGCATATCAGTATGTTGCTAAAATTGAGCAAAAATTCAAACAGAAAAAGCGAGACTTTGGATCTGCGAATCAGAAGCAAGGGAAAGGTGCCCCCAAACCGCAGAACCAAGGACACAACCAAGGCATGGCGACTCAAGAAAACTTGCCAAAGCCGCAAGCAAAGAGAAACACTGCAAAGCCGAAGAAGGAATCGGGAAAGTGGTGCAAGTTCCATAAGACTCCCACTCACAACACAAGTGAGTGTCGGGCCAAGCAGTCACTAGTGGCCGAGATAAAGGCTTCTGATGCAGATGCATACTCTGACATTGAATCAGAACCTGAGAAGGGGAATGATAGAGGGAAGAAGATTATTGATGCAGAGCCCAACGGTACCGTTGGCACCACGAAGATCCAAAAGGAAGAACCAGAAGATTCAGAGGAGGAGGAGCGTCTTCTCCACTCCCAGATGTGGGTAAAGGGTTCCCCGCTACAGTTCATTGTCGACAGTGGGAGCCAAAAGAACTTGATTTCAGTAGAGGTCATGAAGCAGTTGGGCTTGTCGACCACAACACACTCGCAGCCATACACCATCGGGTGGCTTCACCAAGGACGGGATCTCCGCGTCAGCCAGCAGCGCCGCCTTCCCTACAGCATCAAGCCCTTCACCGATGAGGTATTATGTGATATTGCTCCTCTTGATTTTTGTGATGTATTATTAGGTCAACCATACTTATGGAAGCGACATACTGTGTATGAGTCCCGGCCTCGTGCTGTTATTCTTACGTTGGGAAATAATTTGTACAGGATACCAGAGGTACAACCTCCTGCCACTATCTCTTTGGTTACTACAAAACAATGCAGTAAGCTCATTTCCAAAACCAGGAAGTTTGTTTTCTTGATGATCCGCCCTCAGGGAAAGAAGAAGATTGTGGCCACAACCTCCAGACAGGGCCCCTCTGCACGACCACAACAAATGGACAAGGTTGTGAAGGAGTACCGAGACATATTCACCTCACCCACTGGGGTGCCTCTCCACTGTCAGGTCAAGCACCCCATCGATCTGACCCCAAGTGCGTCGCTGCCCAATGGACCGATCTATCAACGCTCTATTCTGGAGAATGATGAAATCAAGAGGCAAATTCAGGAGTTGCTACATAAGGGTCACATCCGGCCAACTTCATCGCCCTATGGGAGCCCGATCATGTTGGTACAGAAGAAGGATGGGACTTGGAGACTTGGAGACTCTGTATTGAATATCGGGCGCTGAACAAGATCACTGTCTGGAATAGGTACCCGATCCCACGGATTGATGACCTCCTAGACCAACTTAAAGGGGTGAAATATTTTAGCAAGATCAACTTAATGTCCGGGTATCACCAGGTACCGATCGATGTGTGGAAGACTGCCTTCAAATCCAAGGAGGGCCTTTTCGAATGGTTGGTCATGCCTTTCGGGCTGACGAATGCTCCTGCAACCTTCATGAGATTGACGGACGACATCTTGCGGCCATTCACCAACTCATTTGTAGTAGTGTACTTGGATGACATCCTGATCTTCAGTAAGACTTGGGAAGAGCACCTCCACCACATCTGACAGGTCCTCCAAACATTGCGGCAGCACAAGTTGTGTGCCAATTTGGACAAGTGCACTTTTGGTACGACTCAGGTTCAGTATCTGGGATACATTATTGATGAGTGTGGGGTACATGTGGATCCAACCAAGATCCAAGTCATTCGGGATTGGCCAACCCCAACTAATCTAACAGAGCTTCGCAACTTTCTGGGCCTTGCTAATTTCTACCGTAGGTTCATGTTGGGATTCTCTCATATCACTTGGCCCTTGAGTCAAGTCACCAAGGGAGGAGCGAAAGCAAAATTCTTTTGGTTGGAAACTCAGCAGAAGGCGTTTGCGGAATTGAAACATCGCCTCTGTTGTGCCCCAGTTCTCACATTACCAGACTTGCAACAACCATTTGAGATTGAGACAGATGCCTCTAACTATGCTATTGGGGCAGTCCTTACTCAACAAGGGCATCCAGTGCCATATCACAGTGAGACACTGTCTGACACAGTTCGCAAATATCCCACTTATGACAAAGAGATGTATTCCATTGTACAGGCTTGACGACAAT
Organism: Pseudotsuga menziesii; assembly: GCA_001517045.1. Lineage (NCBI taxonomy): Eukaryota > Viridiplantae > Streptophyta > Pinopsida > Pinales > Pinaceae > Pseudotsuga > Pseudotsuga menziesii. The sequence goes on along the minus strand of LPNX010163591.1, from coordinate 461,099 downwards.
GGAAGCATTACATTTTGGGGAAGGAAACTATCATCCACACAGACCACCGACCCCTGCAGTTCATGCAAACACAAGGGAAGTTACAGAACGATCGCCATAAGAAGTGGTCCACATATCTACAACAGTTTCATTTGAACATCAAGTACAAGAAGGGAAGCACCAATAATGTTGCAGGCTGCCTCAGCTGACCACCGATCGTGGCGATAACCACCGTGCTCAACTCTTGTGGGCACAAGACTTCTGATTGGCCGCTTCTCTACAAGAGCGATCTAGAATTCAGCCACACATACCAGACGCTCTTGGAGGGAAACCAAGTTCCAAAATTTCACCTCTAGGATGTACTACTATGTCACATGGGACACCTTTGTGTTCCTTCAAGCGAGCGTGCCAAGATGATTTGGGAAGCGCACTACAGTCGGGTCGCTAGGCATTTTGGGGTCGAGAAAATGGTGGCAGTACTGCAGAAGTATTTCTATTGGCCAAACCTTCGACAGGACATCGGGAAGTACATCTGATCCTGCACTGCCTGCGCCATTGCCAAACCATCCATCAAGAAGCAAGGCCTCTATACTTCATTGCCTACCCCTAGTCAACCTTGGGAATCCATCGCCATGGATTACATGTCGGGCCTTCCTTCTACTAAGCACGGCAACGACTATGTGTTTGTGGTCATTGACAGATTCTCAAAGATGGCCATAATGGCGGTCTGCAAGAAGAATATCACAGCAAAAGCCACTGCTAAACTCTTCTTTGAACGAGTGTGGGTACACTTTGGGATCCCACGGTCTATAATCTTAGACTAGGACAGTAGATTCCTTTGTACATTCTGGTCTAGCCTATGGTCAATGCTAGACACCAAGCTCACAAATTCCACAGCTTTCCATCCCCAAACTGATGGCCAGACAAAGGTCGTCAACAGGATGATCGTACACATTTTGCGCATGTACAACTCAAAGCATCCACGCACATGGGATGAGATCCTCCCCTATGTACAACACAGCTATAACCGGGCCCTCCATAACTCAACCAACCACAACCCCTTTCAAGTGGGCTTGGGATTCCAGCCACTATGTCCCATTGATGTAGCCATGCCATTTGCAGCTACTAAGGCTGATTCAGCTCATATCCAGTCTGAAATTTCCAAGGCAAACAACTTCATTGAGCACATTCAACACATTTTCCAACAGGTTCATGACATATTGGACAAATCCAATGCTAAGTACAAGCAACGACATGATCAACATCGGGTGCAACACAACTTCCAGGTGGGTGACAAAGTGTGGCTACATTTGCAGAAGGAGCGCTTTGCTGGACCCCACCGCAAGCTTTGCCCGCTCCGATATGGGCCATACACCATCACCAAGGTTGTCGGGGACAATGCCTTCGAGCTCAATATTCCACCATTCCTTGGTATGCATTTAGTGTTCAATGTGGACCGCCTTCGGCCCTACTTTCCACCTCTACTGGACACATCAGACGTGGCAGAACAACTCACACCAACAGAGTTAAACCCTGACTGCATGGAACAAGCCACAACTGATCGGATTATGGACACATAGATCAAGAACACCCACCAGCAGAAGATCCAGCTATATCAAGTTGTCAAAGCAGGCCAACTCCTTCACCAGGGAAAGTGGCTCACTAGGGACCAAGTTCAACAGAAGTTTCCTCATCTCATGGAGGAACTCAACGCAATGGGGACCATTGCTTCCTAAGGGGGGAGGAATGATCCAGGAGGATATTGGTGGCCACCCACCTATTCCTCTTGGACCCCCACCATTGTTTCTGTCTGTTTTCTAGTTTCCTTAATTATAGCACAATTTACTATTTTTGGCAATTTTCGGGTCCTAAACTTCCAGAGCCGTTTTGAGGCCCTAAACGACGTTTTTTCGGCATCGAATGGTTGGGCAAATATGAGACCGTTCCGGACTCATATTTGTTGTTTATGGATGTAGTCCTTAAACAGATATTTCTAACGATGTATCATGTGCGTCAAACGAATGTAGTAGGCTAAAGTTACGACCCCTGGAAATTGATGTACCAAGTTACCCAACGGGGTCCACATTCTAGCGTTTCACCTCCTAGGGTTAGGATTTTGGATGTGTAGGGTTTCCATTGTTTCTCAATAATATATAGGCCTTCGAGCCTCATTGTAATATAGAGTTCAGAGGCATGTAGCCGCCACATCTCTTCTCAGAGATAAGCTACCAGCACTCTAGCTAGTTTATTTCCATTCTGTATGTAAATAAGTTTAAGTTATTGATGAAGTGTTATTTCCACTGCATATTTGTTTCTATGGTTATTTGTGTATTATGTTGTGTTCCTGCATAAATCTGGATCACCATGTGACCAACATTCAAAGAAGAACCAACCCGGATCCGTCGACAAAGCCTACTTGGACAGAGAGTCGTCAACATCATTATGATCCCTGAAGATGTGCACAAAGGAAATGTTCTAAAAGCGGCCAATCATTAGCCTGGTTTTCCGGAGCCAAGCCGATATAAAAAAGATTGTTGATCTTGTGGCAAAGGTTCACCCAATCTATAATGACATGCAAGTCATCGAATACCTAGAAGTTGTCGAAGCCCAGTAACCAAGAGAAATATAAGAGGAGCTCCCCTCTAGTATTTGAAGCATGTCCGCAGCGCATCTAGATCAACTACCTTGTGTGTTGATCCAGCTGAATGTGAGCACCTGCGCCATAGAAATGGAGTTCTTTTGTGAAGAATTGTTGAAAAAACCCAAATGCCTGTCTGTAGGGAGAAGAACACATCCAATGTTGCATGGCACTTGTGCAGGTGCATTTGGAGCACCAATGCCACATAAAAACTGATGTGCAAACGGTCCTTTCAGACAAGTGGAAAGTGAGTTTGGGGGAATGTTCTCAAAGATCAGCAAGTTCCTACATCGCCAAAATTTCCAAAGGATAAAACATGGCAAGGACATCCTTTGTGGATCCAAAGATTTCCAAGTTAGAAAATAGTTCGAGAGAGTGTTGGTCGACCATCCAGGAGGACATTTCAGACAGGCGGCGATGTGGATCCAGACCAAACGAGTGAAAGGATAGGATACAAAGAGATGAAAGTGATTTTCTTCATGCTATCTGCAGAGTAAATAGATATTAGGACCGTATATCCCTCGCTTCGTGAGGTTGTCCCATGTCAAAAGGCAATTGTCCAACATAAGCTAGCAAAGGATGAGAAGTCTATAAGGAGCCTGCCATGACCACAACAAGTGCCACCATTGTTTATGATATGGAATATCATTGGATAATAGTTGATATGTGAGTTTAGCAGTGATATCACCAATTGCTTTGTCATATGCCCAAGATAGGGCATTCATGTCTTCATTGAGCAAAATAGAACCTTCCTAAAGGCCAGCGATGTAAACTGACCATTCCAAATGCATCTGACCATGAAGACCCAATTGGACAACCAAGATCCATTCTTGAGCAGAGATGTCATCTGGGTGGTGCATCGAAAGTTGGTGCAAGGAGAAGTATCCCTTGTTGTGAAGAAGGAACAATAGATCAATCGAGACCAAGTGTTGTTTGGGACCCCCGATGATAGGATCTGCCCCCACCCGTATTTCTCTTCCATTCCTTGGAAGCCAAGCAAGCCATTGCCCACATATTTTGAATGACTCTAGAAGGGCAGCCCAAATATTAGAAACACCATGCCGACACTTCAACTCGGATCGAATCCATTGAATCAAAGATAAACACCTGGAATATTTAGCCCAAATAACATGCAACCACAGACTGCCACGAGTTAAATCTGGCAATAAACTCTGAGCCCTTACAGCCAGGGATAAATGAAACATGTTTTTTAGCCCCCATCCACCCTTGTCAATGGGTCTGGCGATAGTGTCCCACTTAACAAGATGATATTTAGTCTTCTCCAGTTGACCCGGCTAGATGAATTCCATAGTTTTTTTTTTTCCGGATAGAGTTAATGATAGATTTCGAGACCTTGCACTGAGAAAACCAATAAACAACAAGGTTGGTAAGGACAGATCTAGCCAAGATCATCCTCCCATTGAGGGAAATCCAACGCCAACACCAATGTTTAATCCTTTTTTCATATCTTTTTAATAACCAGAGCCAATCCTCGACACAATATCCTTGGTTTGATGTAATATCCTAGGTATTTAGTACCGGTAGATATTGGATGAACCGAAACCTGAAAGAGCTCCTTGGTCTCAATCAATTCTAGCAATACAATATCAAATTCCAATATAATTGACTTAGATTATGGATAGACCTGAAGCATAGCAGAAATCCATAATCATATAGTGATATGCACACCACTCATTAGTCGATCCCAAATCGAAGATTAAGATATCATCGACAAAAAAATAGGTGAGTGGTCGAAAGGCTTTGTCCATATTGATACGTTAGATGAGCCCATTCGTTTTGTTGTTGTTGTTGTTGTTGATTTGTCTGCTAAGACCTTCAATAACTATCAATATATATGCACGTTAAATCAATATTCAACTGTAGAACTTCATATTTATGGAAAGAAACGAAAACCCAACTTTTTGCCAACTTGGATAATTTCATTGGTATATTAAAATAATTATATTAATTAGTTTTGGTAAATTTTTAAATAATAATAGTGATATTAAATTAAATTTAAAACTTTATTTTTCTCAAGTATATTTTAAAAAATAATTAATTTACAAATAATATAAATAAATTATATATTAAAATTTGAATAAAAATCAATAATTAATTGTTACAAAGAAAATAAAGTGAAAAAATATTATAAAGTGGAATTTGAATAAAAAATAAATCTTTCATTTTTAATCAATGAAGTGAAATTATGGTCAAATAATATAATGCAATTTTATTATAATATTATGTGATATATTTTATATGATTATTTTGGTCTTGAAAATAACTGTAAATCAGTTAATTTGGTCATGTGAGATAAAAAAAAGTTCCTATTTGAAACTCTTGTTATCTATGTTCTCTTGTATAGTTGTGAAGTATGGGGGAGCAACGTTTCTAGAGAATTTTGAAGGAAGATTGAGCAAATCCAAAAGTGGTTTATAACTTATAACCTCGAAATTAAAAGCAATATGTCTTATCTTATTCTCCTCATAGAAGTGGGTCCTTCCCCATTGAGAGCATGAATATGATTAGGTACCTGATGTACAAGCATAAGATAAATAACATGGGAAACGAGAGACTTCCTAAAATTGCTTTAAACCTAAGTCAAAAGCAACTACGCCTCAAGTTGTGTTGGTGTAAAGATACCATGGCTTGGTTAAACCATTGGGGCATTGATGAAAATGAAATTTTGCAGAACATTGATAATGTCAAAAATGTTATTACTTATAAGTTTAAAGAGAATTTTTGGTGTGAGGAAAATTTAGTGGTGAAGAGAAAATTAAGATACTATAGGGAGGTCATTAATCCTAACTTGGAAGATCATAAGTTTCTCTCGGTAGTAACTAGCTCATGGAAGAAAATTAATATTGCCAATATTAGAACGAACTCCCATGAACTCCATAGAGAAACAGGGCATTGGTTTATTCCTAAAACTTCATGGGCGGAAAGGGTTTTCCATCTGTGTGAGTCTATGAGTGTTGAGGATGAAAATCACTTTCTCTTATAGTGCCTCGCTAACACACACATTAGATGAGTTTCATAGTATTTGCTACAATACAAACCTTTATAACCTCTTAACTTGCCAAAATTATAATGAGCTTGGAAAGCTTCTTGGCAAGCTTTTTGAGCACAAGAACAAGATTTTAAAGTAAACCAAGTATTTTCCTTCTTAAAGCCCGATAGACAAAAGTTGGTCTCACCAAACGTTAATCATCATCATTATTAAATAGTTATTTATTTTTTAAATATATATTTCAATAAAATTTGTTTAATTTATTTTCAATTTAATACAAATAATTTAGATAATTTATTTATTTTTTAAATATATATTTGGAAGAAATTTACTTAACATTGTATTTTTTTTTTTTTTTTTAAGTTATACTCATTAAAAAAAATTATATGTTTTTTTTAACTAAATTTATTGGAAAAGATGGCACTCGCTATCTCAACACCTAAACTAAACATAATTAAAAAGTATTAATTTTATTATTTAAACAAAATGTTTATAATTTGCTTCTTAAAATATATATATATATATATTTTTAATAGGTACTGAGAAATTTTGAATTGATTAAAAAGGTTGTAGCCCAACCAAGCGTACAAAGGGGGAGTTCAGAAAACGAAGACTGATGACCTTTAACAGTGTTGCCAGCTTTCTTATGAATACTTTGAGAGGGGTGTCCCAATTGCTTCTAGGGTTTTTTCGAGAAAACGATTGCTTGCATGAGTAAACTCTCACGAATTAGTAGAGAAGAATATAGAAACAAAACATTAATTAGACGGGGAGGTGAGATGCCCCTTAATGAAAGGATCAATTTGCTTCTGAAAGCCCGAGCAAATATTTGAGGTTGCTTCCTTTTCTCTACGTTCTTTGTTTGTCTTTTGCCCTCTAGTGAGGGGAGGAGAAGGGGCTGAGAAGTCTTCAGAATCAGAGGTTCCCTCTGTCCCAGAGGAAGGGACTAAGGATGCCAATCCTGCATGGGTTGTAGTCTCGTAATCCAAATCTTTGGGGTCTTTCTTAGAACCTGAAGAAGCAAGATTTGGAGAAGCTTGTTCAGGAACTATCTCCAAGGAGTCGGGGGGACCCGAGGGTTCGCCCTGCATTGGAACATCCGCAGCTTTAGATTCTTGTGCTTCGACTTCCTGGAGAACTTCAAAGCTATTTTTGTTTTCCAGCATTGGAGATTCTGTGGGAGGAGAAGGAGCTTGAGGCGAGTCCTTATGCTGAGAAGCTTGAGGCTCCTTTCGTTGGGAAGGGCAGTGTCGATTAGTGACTGTCTGGAACTCTACTTCGTTTGGAGCAGAGGGATTTGTTGGTTTCTGTGATTCTTCGAGCTTGGGACAACTCTTGTCAAAGTGGTTGTATACATGAAAAAAGTTGCATTTGAATGGAATCTGCTCATAGTCCAGTTCTTGGATGTGACTCCAATCTCCTAAAGTGAGTTTTAGGGCCTCCGGAAGCCCTTTTTCTAGATTTATCTCTACGGAAATGCGGGCACATCTAAACTGGACCCCTTTTGGTTCTGCACTATCAAGATAGCGTCCTAGCTTATTACCGATGTCCACCAGAGTGCTTTTCCCCCAAAGATGAAGTGGGAGGTTAGGCGGTCAAGCCCATAAAGAAGGGACCCGACTAAAAGACTAAATCTCTTTCTTCTTTACTCAAAATAGGAAAACAAAAAACCCCCTTCCAACTACGAAGAGAGAGACATGTCCTTGCAGAATAGGGTTCCAGTGTTCTACAATCCAGAGCTCTACCACCTTAGGACTGGGCCACAATCTTGTAAACTTCCCTATAAGGGCTTTCTCTGAGAGGATAAGCGCTTTCTGGCATGGATCTGTAGGAGAGAGCTCCAGAGAAGCTATCTTGTCCATCTTTTTCATGAACTTAGAGGGTGAGTGAGAAGCTTCCTGAGGAACGACAGCTTGAACTAGGGCCTTGAAGGCCTTGAGCTGATCGAGAGAGCCCATGGCCTGGAAACCTATGAGAGAGGCAACGAAAAAACAAAAACCAGGAGCCGTAGCCAAATACAATGACGCCGCAGTGGATTGCTTCAACATTGAAGGAGCGTTGAGGTCCAGATGCCTTCGGCCCGAGGGCTGCGCAACAATGGAGGCAGTGGCTAGGGAAACCCTCGCCGCGTTTCGGAGAGAGTCGCTCCGTCATTTTTCGAGAGAGTGCTTCTTAAAATATAATTAAAAAGTATTAATTTTATTATTTAAATAAATGGTTTATAATCTGCTTCTTGAAATATAAATATATTGGTTTTTTTTTTTAACAGAAACTATAAAAATGTTTGATATTAAACAGGCTGTGCACAACCATACATTACAAAAAGCAGCATCTGAATAGTTCTTGCTGGTTTGAAATAGAAAAGACAAAACTAGGCCAAAGAATTGGCCTTAAAATGTCGAACATAGTTCTTACATAACTATTAAAGACAGAGGTAGTATATACTCAAATGTACTGCTGTTTAAGAAATAAGCAAAAAAACATAAGCTAATTATCAAACTCATTAAGGGTTGCCTGGATGCCCTAGGGGCTGTGTGACTGATTCCTCCTCCATGTGCTGAGCTACCCCTGGAAGGTTTTCATGTGCTTGACTTCCTTGATTCATTTGAACCAGACGCTGGAGGTCCTCTTGAATGCGGTCCACTTTCCCCATGATTTCCTTTAAATTCATTTCAGTATCATCAATCCTGGCATCATGGTTGCTAATCTGATAGGATGTGTAACCAACCACATCAACAAGATTTTTAATTTCTTTGGATGTCTCTCTATTGTCCGTGATTCCAATAGCCAACATTTCATAAAGACGCCGAAGGTTTGCCTTCAGGTCTGCAAGACCTGCGTTTTCACCTGCATGGTCCATTCTTTCGTGGCTAGAACTGAGATTAGCAAGGTTAAGGCTTGAAAAACTGCTGAGAAAATCCCTATCAGAACCTATAAACTCGTGAACCTGCCCAAAGCAAATAAACCTAAGACTGAAAGGTAGATTACCGAAAGCTGAGATGAGAGTGGTAATTTCTTGCTGAAGAATGTCGCAATCCTTCCTACTACGGTAAGAGAGTGTTCCAATCGCTCCTTCCTTCCAACCAGAACAGTTACAACCAAAGGTTAGTGTGTTACCTCCAAGGAGAAAATGCTCAACTGTAAGTACATTGGACGCAGAGCCTAAGACTAAACACCACGAATGACCAACAACTCGTGAAGAGCAGATGCAATTCAAGAACGCAGTGAGAGCTAGCCTTTCCTTAACAAAGGCCCTGATCAGAGGCAAGGACTCCCATCGGATCCCCTGAGCATAGCCTTCGTCGACTCCTGAGATAACAGCGAGCATAGCTTTTTCCGGAAAGACTTCATAAGAATGAGGAAGGTTTGGACTATCATATGGAGCAGGGGGGTGAATGAAACTTCGGGAAGAAGCCATTGCACAGAGTAGGATAAGACCTGAAGCGTATCTTCTGAATGAGCAATTAATCCGGAGGGGATGGTTCATTAAGGCAAGCAAAATCAAGAAGGAGATGGAGGTGAGTGGAAAACACGTGTCGCCAAGGCAAGGAGCATGCTTGAAACCATAGTCCAAAGGAATTATTGCAACGAGATTTGAGGTGGGTGGGTTAGTAGGGGGGTGTAACCTTAGAAACATTAGGGTATGGGTTTGAGGCTTTTGTCTAAGCCATTGAAACAATAGTGACCTTGGGGAAGGGAGGCCCCTATGTTAGCCAAGGCATCTGCAGGGGCATTATTTGCTCGAAGGATGTGATAAAACTCATAATTGTTTGAGGGGAGAGGAGTGATTATGTCATACAGCCTTCTACACTTGATGGATCCTGAGGTGTAGCCATTGATCATTTTGTATATGACTTGCCTTGAGTCGCTAAAAACTGCTATCCTGGAGGAATCTATAATGTCCAAAAGTTCTAATCCTTGCAGGAGAGCCATCCACTCAGCTTCATTGTTCGTCTTGTGGCCCAGATCCTAAGCAAAGGTTTTTTCAGTTTGTCATCCGGGATCCAATAAGATCCCCGCACCTGCCACCCCTAAAATATATTGTTAGTGTAAACATTAAACTATTATAAAGTTGTCAAATACAATTATCATTGTTATTAAACCTAAATTTTAAAAAAAAAATCTAATTTTTAGATATATATATAGTTTTGTAGGTTAATCTTGTGACTATCATCTCCTTTTTATTGATTACACTGTGTATATATATATAATCTTTTGTAGGTTGATCTTGTCACTGCCATCTCCTTTCTCCTTTTTATTGATTAAACACTTCAGCTAATGTAGAGACTTAAACAAATATTTGGTGATCAATTGTAATTATTTTTGGGTCTTATTTCTATGATGTGGTGCCTATGCTGAAGGGTAATCTAGTTTAGTGGCATGTTGGCAAGTACCGGGGTATTGCCTTCCTAGGGAAGGGTACAAATTTATTATATATGATGTGCCGCATGATGTGTTTTTGTAAATCCCCAATGCCCATGTGTGATTTGATGCCTTTTAAGTTTTATCATTTCCAAGTTCAGGAGTTTAAGGGTTCTTATGGTTTTATACCTTGTAAGTTTTCTTTCTTTCTAAGATAAGACAAAACAAAACATCTTATCCCTCGCGATGTATGATTTGAAATGTTTTATCATTCCTTAGCCATTTTTGACACGTTTTTGACTTAGATGCCATTGTCTATTCGACAAGTTGCCCTTCTTCAACTTAACTTTTGGTCACCATTGCACATTTATAATATTATATTATATTATATTATAATTCTATTTTTATTAAATATTTTAACGTCCTTTTTTGCGTTAGTGCTTTGATTTGAATACGTCATGGGCATTAATATATTTGGTGGAGTGGAATATGTATGTATTGGTTATTTAATATTTAAAATATGTATATATTGTTTTAAAAAAAAGTTGTTTTATTAAAGAGTAATTTCAAAAAAGTTGTTACATTATTATTTTTTTAACATTTTAACTCATCGTAACTAGGGTGATTTAGGAATGCTTTTCTTAATATTTTATGAGTATCAAAGAAAACTTCTGAAAAAAACAAGTAACTTTATTCTTTTTTAAGATGTAGTAGACCAAAATTGATCTTAATAAACATCAATAACTATCATCATTATAAAAAATGTTAATTTTATTTTTTATAAAAATATAATAATATCATTCATAAAATACTATTTAAAGTTTTATAAATAGTATTTGAAGTTTTATTATAGATGAATAGTTATAAATTTTGAATATGGTTTTTTTAACAAATGTATAATAGTTTATAGTTACTTTTATTAAATTAAGATATTAAAGTTAGTATGGTATAATTATACATAAATCATAGATAACATTAATAATGGGTTATGTTGGTATTAAAATTGTAGGTGATGTTAGTCATAAAAAGTTAGTATGGTGAAATGTAAGTACTGAAGTGAAATAAGATGCTATAAAATGGTATAAGATATGAAATAAGATGCTATAAAATGGTACTAATCTTGTAATTGTATCATATGAAATAAGATGCTATAAAATGGTATTAATCTTGTTGATGTTGGTAGTAAAAGTTTATATGGCATAATGTAAGTATTGAATTGAATTAAGTTGTTCCAAAATGGTATTGAAATTGTAGGTGATCTTAGTACTAAAGTTAGAATGTCATATTGTAAGTACTAAAGTGATATAAGATATTATAAAAGGAACTTTACTTTTGATAATAGTAAAGAAAGATGCTAAGATATTATAAAAAGAACTTCACCTTTGATAATAGTAAAGAAAGATGCTAAAAATTAACAATAAACTTCACCTTTAGTATGAATGATGCCCTCATAATCCACCACTGTTTCATTATTATTAAAGTTTTGTCTATTACATACAAATTGTATGTATTTTATATGGACATTTTGATAGTTTATAAACAAACTATTGTGAATATGGTGTATGCCACTTCTTAGTATATGACACTTATTTTAGAATAGTAGTTTATATTCCAAGGTTGAGTTGTCACATAGGTTTGGTAGCAAGAGACATGCAACTCAAAAACATTATAGTTTTTCTATTTTTATCATGGTATTTGAGTTACACTACAAGGAAAAGGCTCTTTAGCAGAGGTTATAGTGGAAGCCCATTAAGGAAAAGGCAGAAAATCTGTTTATTGAGGTTACTAGTGGAGACGAGCGGGCAGAGGGTTCAAATATTTTTTAATTGGTGTGTTTACTTCGGAAACGCACCAGTGTGTTACATACAATGTCGCACCAATGTAGGATAAATGATATTGCACCGAAATCGAGGAAAATATAAATCAACTAAAAATTAATTTAAAAACTTTTTATATTTACAAAACTGTTAAGCGATGTGTTTACATGTATTATATGCACCGGTGCGCTTGATGAATCACCACCCGGTGTGTTTAATACTCTTAAACACATTGTTATTTCAATTTATATTTTACTAAGAAATCCAATATCGGTGCATATGATCACACAAAAACTGCACATGTGCGTGTTTAATAAATAAACGCGACACTTTCTACTATACACAATTTCATTGCAAAATTCGTTTAAAATTTAATTACAAAAATCCGATTAACGGTGTGTTTTTTATAATATAAGCACCGATGTGTTTTCCTTTTTCCAATGCACCGATAATAAACATTAAAAAATCACTGGAAAACCCTTCAAGTTAAAAAAAAAACCTATCTCAATTTATATTTTAACATGGAATCTAATATCGGTGCACATTATAACCAGAAATGCACAGGTGATTGTTCAATAAATAAACGCGTCGTACTCTGCTATACAAAATTTCATCACAAAATTCATTTAAATTGAATTTGAAAACCCTACTTAACGGTGCGTCTTTATAATAAAAGCACAGGTGTGTTTGTAGTATACAAACGAACCGTGTTTTAACATTAAAAAAATCGTCGGAATACCTGTCAAGTTTTTAAAAACCCTAATTTACATTGCGTCAAGTTTTTAAGCACGCACTAGTGCGCTTCATCCAAAACGCATCGAAACAAGGTTTAATAAAAAACAACATGCACTGTAAAATTCATTTTTACCATATCTCAGTGCCTTTTTCGCCCAAGAGCACCAATGTGAAATCTTAGCCACTTGGACGCCCTGACATCCGTGGTCCATGTGGAAACAATATTCATTAGTATTGGTTGCTACTATTGGTTTGAATTATTAATCTGTCATAGTGATCTAGGGACTACAAACACGGTCTCACAAAGATTTCAGACAATTAAGCATAAAATTGGCATTATGGTGCTGCAATGGAAGTAGCAACTCTGTGTAATCAATAAAGAATGAATAATACAATACAATGATCATGGAAGGTGCATGAATGCCAAGACAATTCAAATTCCCAAGGAGTTCATTCGAATTGAATGAATGGTTGTAGCTTAAATGACTGTAAGCCAGTATACACACTTAGTTAACCAACTGATCAAGTCCTGATTAACTTAATTGAGTCCTAACTGAAGTCAGAGTGCAATGGATGACTGAGTCTAACTGAAAGTAGCTCAGACACATGTCACTGCATGCCAACCAACAAGTGGTAGTGCATCATTAACTCCAATCAACCCCGATGAGGTTAACTGAAGTCAAATTGGTCATCAGAGGTGGTTGGAGGTGCCTTAGTTGACTCTAGTTCATATATATTAATAAAAATAATCAATATAATGAGTGTAGGCGCCTTCACCACTTAGCTTAATTGACTGTAACCATCAGTTAGCAATTAGTTGCTTTTATGACACTCAGATCACCCCCAGAGTGCTCCTTGTTTGAAGGAGGAAGCCCAGTTAGCCTCCTCGAATGAAGCAGAAGGCTTAGTTGGCCTCCTTGACTGAAGGTAGGCATGGGTGTGCTCATGTTGATGTCATAGTGTGCTCATCTGATGCCGATTAAGTCAATAAAACTTAGGATAGTGGTTTTAAAAGGCCAAATTGACCAAATTAAGTGTGCATGGTGGGTAAATGTCTCCAACACCCCCCCTTAAGCTATACTCAAGAGAAGTAGAAACATAAAGTGCATGAAATGCTGGGGCCCTGGCAACAAAGGCCATAGGTCACCCTGTACAATAATGTAACTCAAACAATGCTCAAAAATAAATCTAAGTGAGGAAAAGAGGGAAATGCCCCCCCCCTCCCCTTAAGTTGAACAATGAAAGTAGTCTGATCACCCTGATGAACTCACCCCCAACAGTGAACGAAGGTAAGTGAACTTCTTTTCTAAAAATCTCTTAGTGAAGATGTCCGCAATCTGGTCATTAGTAGGGAAATATTATAGAATGATGATCCTGTTATGCACTAATTCCCTGATATAGTGCATGTGTATCTCTACATGCTTGGTCCTCTTCCTGGTAACTGGATCTGTGGATATATTAATAGCACTTTGATTGTCACAAAAGAGGATAGTGTACAAAGTACTACCAAGATAAACTCTAAAAGAATTCCTTGCAACCAAACAGCTTGGATGCATGGCATTCACCACTCCTCGGTACTCGGCCTTTGCTGAAGACAGTGATATGGCGGCCTGCATTTTGCTAGACCAGCAAATGGGGCCACCACCAAACATGAATACATATCTGGAAGTAGATTTTCGATCAATAGAATCACCCACCCAATCGAAATCTGTGTAACCAACCAACTCTAGCTAAGAGTTTGCAACATAGTGAATGTTGTAGGTCCTGGTTCCCTGAATATAGTGGAGGATCCTCTTGGCTGCCTTCCAATGAGATCATGAGGCTTCTGCATGTATCTTGACACAACATTCATGTCATAATAGATATCAAGCCGAGAATGAGTCAAGTAGAGCAAGCTACCTATCAGTTGTCGATAAATAGTGTAGTCCATGGGAGGTGTGCTTTTTCCTTCTTCAAGGCTGATCCCTGAAAGGAAAGGGAATGGAGCAGCCTTACATTCAGCCATGTTAAACTTCACTAACAGGTCTGATATGTATTTGGACCGAGTGACCATTATCCCATAAAAAATTTGCTCAATTTCGAGCCCCAAAAATTGCTTCAAAAGCCCCAAATCGCTCATTTCAAATGCATTGTGGAGAGCAGTTTTGATGACTGAAATAGAAGTAACCGTGCTATTTGTAATCAGTAAGTCATCAACATATAAAACAATAATAATCAAATGACCATCATACTGCTGTATATACACATTCGGATCTGATTTACACCTTTGGAAGTTTTGTGAGAGAAGGAAGGCATCTATCTTGGAATACCACTCTCTTGGGGCCTGTTTTAACCCGTATAGTGACTTCTTTAGTTTAAAAACCAAATATGGACCAGAAATGTATCCCTTAGGCTACTTCATGTATATCTCCTCATGAATATCTCCATGCAGAAAGGCAGACTTAACATCCATATGATGCACTTCCCAGTGCTTAGATGCAAAAATTGCCAAAACTAGGCTAATGGAGTCCATTTTGAAACCGGTGCAAAAGTCTCATGGTAGTCCACACCTTGGACCTGGGAGAAACCTTTTGCTACCAGCCTTGCCTTATATTTGTAGGTGCTTCCATCAGCAACAACCTTAGTCCAAAACACCCACTTGCATTAGAGGAAATTTCAACTCAAAATGGGCCTCCTAAGGAAAATTAATAAAATAATAGTTAAAATAATAAAATAATATTTATTAATTTTGAAGGAAGAAAAGAAAAAACTGCTTTTATGTTCATATTTTCGACATATTTCCCTGTGTTTTTGCTCAAATTTCGATCAGGAGAGCTCGTTGGATGCAGAATTAAATTCCGCATCCAACGAGTACCCACTTGGCATACTTTTGACGGGCCCCGCTACCCCAAAAACAAGAAACACTTGAAAAAACGTGATGATGACAACGAGCTCTCCCGATCGAAATTTGAGCAAAAACACAGGGAGATATGTTGAAAATACAAACAAAAAAAGTAGTTTTTTTATGATACCTATCCCCAAATTTATATTAAAAATTTGTTTAAGAGGTGCTCCCTTTTTGAATTTGAAAGCATTTTGGTTGGCTAGTACATGATGACATGGAATTTTTATTATTTTTGGAAGGTCCATTTTAAATTGAAATTTCCTCTAATGCATTGAACCAATTTCCTCCCCGGAGGAAGAGAAACTAGCTCCAACTAGTGTTTTTCTGAAGAGAATTAATCTCTTCATCCATGGCAACTTGCCATCTTGGATCCTTTAGAGCATGGTAGTAAGACTTAGGTTCTGAACTTATCATTAAATAACAAGATTCATACAACAAATAATTAGGACAAGAGAGCGCAATACCTTCTCTTTGGAAGTCAGGCCGGGTTCTCCTTGGATCATCCGGATTTCCAATGTTATCACTTGCGGAGGAGAGTGTCTGTCGGGCCCAAGTTGGGAGATGATTTTGTACTTTAGGTTATGATTCAAAATTTGATGTTTTCCGTTCACTAATATCAGAAATCAAAGGATCCAAATCAGGGTCATCACCCCCAATTACATCATCTAAATATTCAGTAGAATAGGAAGGAAATTCAGTAATTTTTCCCTTCACTAGTTCTACCTCCTGAAGAGGCTCATCGAACATGACACTCCTTTCAATGATTACCTCTTTTGTTTTGATATCCAGTAGCTTGAAACCTTTATATTCATCAGGATATCTAATAAACAAACATTCGATGCTTTGCGGTTGCAAAGCCCTCCTTTTCTCAAGTGAAATTCGGGCCCATGTAGTGGACCCAAACACCCTCAGATTCGACACATTTGGCTTGTGTCTGAAATATGCTTCGAAAGGGGTCTTCCCTTTCACGGATGAGTGTGGCACTCTGTTCTGAATATATGCTGCAGCATGCATGGCTTCAGCCCACAAATTTGAAGCCAACTTCTTTGATTCCAGCATACAAGTGGTCATCTCCTTGAGAGACCGATTCTTCCTCTCCGCTACACCGCTCTGCTGGGGAGTGTAGGGGACTGAATGCTAGATCTGAATACCAATTTGGGAACATATATGTAGTAACTCGTTACTGACATACTCCATCTCAAAATATTGATCTTTTTTCCAGATGCATTCTCAATCAAGGCCTTTAATTCAGTGAATTTTTCCAAGACTTTCGACTTCTTTTTGATAAAAAAGACCCATGTGTATCTAGAAAAGTCATCAATGAAAGTAAGAACGTACCTTGATCCATTCATGGATGTGATAGGCATGGGATCGCTGATATCAGAATGTATCATTCCCAATATGCATGATGGTCGGCTTGCCTTCCCCTGATCGAACTTATGCTCAGGGTGCTTTCCAACAACACAGCCCTTGCAAATTCCAGTGGTAGCTTTGATGACCAGGAGGCCTTCAACCGTAGAATTCTTCTGTAATTGTTGCAAGTATTTAAAGTTCAGGTGGCCGAACCTCTCATGCCACAGTCTACTAACTTCATTTGCATGAGTCAACAATGCGGCGGGCTTTGCATCCGCCACAAAATGGGAGAACTTGTAGGCTTTTGCATGATGGTTTGCAAGGCTTTTTGCTACAAGTTTTCCGGATGCAAGTTCTGTGATCTCTACATCATTTGGGCTAAAGGAGACTCTCTTGGGCACTCCCGTATGTGTCATTTGATAAACAATTAGGATGTTTGATGCAAGAGATGGTACATACAGAACGTTGGAAAAATAACCATGCTCAAAATCTACAGTACAGTGTCCTTCAGATATGATTGTGGAGTCATCTCCCATGTGGACAGGAATGGATTTGTCGGTCTCCAAAGATGAGAAAGAGTCTCTTTCATCCATCATGTGATTCGAAGCTCCAGAATCTATCAAAAGAGCTTTGGACTTAGAAAACATTTTATATATTGATAATCTCTTATGAAAGTTTTAGTTTTACTATTTGTAACCTAAATGTGTATCCATCATTAAAAAGTGAGCTCACTAATATTTTTGAAGTCTCCTAATTTAGATTATTTACTGTTATTTACCGTTATAAGGAAATAAAATATACGACGAACAATATTCAACTTGTTGCAAGCCATTTAATGCGGCGACAACAGGATTGATGCTCATTGGAGCTCAAGTTCCTTGGGATCCAATGGGCATCAAGCCTATTGCAACTACATTAAATGGCCCGCAACAGGATGAATATTGCTCACCAAAATATCTCATGTTTACACTCGTATTGTATGTGCATGACTTTTAAGGTGACAAATTGTCATTGAATTTTAGATAGAATAATCTTGATTGGATGCTTGCATACTTGAGAAGCAAGTTGTTATTGCTATGAGTCAATGCATCCGAGACTTTTGGCTTTGTTTGTCTTTGTGAGGTTGAGAGGCATGATGCTCACAATTACCTTACTATCAAACTTATAAAAATTGTAATTAGATAAATGAATTTTATGTTAATTTTGACAAAACACTATGTAAACAATAGAAATTAATATAAAATATTAAAATTTAAAATAGAAATTAATATAAAATATTAAAATTTAAAAAGTTGAATTTATTTTATTAATAGTAATAATAATAGTTTAATTTTAAAATAAATTAATATAAAAAATATTAATTATTATAAAGAAATTTATTTTCCAATCATTCCAATTTCAAATTTATAAAAATATACCAATCTATCCTATTTAATAAAAAATAATTATAAACAAATCTTATTTTATCCCATTCAAACAATAAAGCTAAGTTTGTCATTAATAAACAATTATCACATATCCTAATAAAATAATCATGAAAATTTAGTGATAATTAAGCATAAAAACTTCTTGTTTTAACCAAACGCCAACACCAAAACCAAATTTGACACTAAGATATGCGATATCATTCCCAAGGGTTATCTAGTTTGTCATTAGGATATGTGGTATGATGTGGTTCCTAATCCAAAGGCCTATCTAGTTCATCGGTAGAATAGCATGTTGGCATGTCCCCGCCTTCCCCAAAGATTAGGGATGGGTGCAAATTTATTATTATAATATAAGATGTGCCATGTGATGTGCTTTTGTAAATCCCTATATGTGATTTGATGTCTTTTATCATTCCCAAGTTATAGGAGTTACGATTCTTTCGTGTTTAGGTATCGATAAGATCAACACATTTGATGTTAGCCAGTCTCCCTCGCGATGTATGATTTGAGTCAAAGGTCATTATCTAATTAGACATATGCACATTAATGATATTTATAATGAAAGTTATTATAATATTTTTGGTTTTCATTTAAATTAAATTTAATATAATTAAATTATATATATATATATATATATTTATTTATTTATTTATTTATTTATTTATTTAGGTAAGGAGAGGTGTGAGTGTTGTGATTTGATTAGAATAGTGTCCCAGTCAAAGCATTTATGTACTTTGTATATGCATGTATTTGTGTACTTTCTGTCCTAAGTATATGCATGTATTTGTGTACTTTTTGTCTTAGTCAAAGTTTTTATGTACATTGTATTTGTTGTATGATGCCAAAGGTTTTTTAAACGGGGTGTGACTTTTATTTATTTATTTTCTTTTATCATCATGAAATGTGGGTTTGTACAGCATGAGTGGGCCTAATGGTTAAGAGCATGTGTTTCCTCTTAGGAGGTCACGGGTTCAAATCCAGAGGGGGTAGTGTATGTACACCTCTGTAGACTTTAGCAGTTAAATCGCTGCGCAGAGGGGGGCCCCTTGTCCCACAAACAAGGGGGTCTCATACACCAATTTGGTGTCTCGCTTGGCGGTGACCTTAAAAATAGATTATTATTATTATTATTATTATTAGAAACTTTAAAGGTGTTGATATTTTTAAAAAAATTATGGGAATATTAGTGATATATTTTAAACGTAAAATTTAAATATGATTTTTTTAAAAGTTTATAGTTATTTTTTTATATCTGGAATGAGATATATTTTTATACTTGGTTTTAAATTTAGATTTTTATAATTTATTCTTAACTTCATTTGCATACAAGATTTTGTTCAACTTCATTTGCATTTACAAAAAGGTTATTTAGTTGCTTCCATTAAACCACATTATTCATGAGTAATTTGACCATGATTTTTTCATAGAGTCATGAGCAAATTATTAACTTGTCTATAAATCCTCTTAAATCCTCTTAGAGTAGGATGAAGTATTATTGTTTAGTGATATCCATCTAATGCCATTCTAGTTGTATCGAGAGTAGCGAGGTGCTTACAACTTAGTATGGGGGAGATGTGTAACGTTACACGTAACAAACTAACATTATGTTCATTGAGAATAGCAAGATGCTTGCAACCCAGTATGGGGAAGATGTGTAACATTACACATAACGAACTCACGTTATGTACCAAAAATAGAAAGCAATTTTTTTTATGTCGACTCATAAAATAAAACAGAAAACCAGATAAAAAGCAATTAAAAAAATCCATATTCGCTCATAAAATAAAAATGTAAATCCAAATAAAATGTCATTAAAAAAATAACACCTCAAGAAATTGGATGCTTCTCGATGCTTGATAGATCCATGTTTAGGATGGATTTATGTTAGTATAGCTTGCATTACATGCATTAGAATTTAAAAGTGAGGGCACATCTGAACGAAGGGACAAATGCCCAAAACATAATAATCTTAGTTAACTATGAAAACATGTTTACACATGGGAGATTCCAGTCACCATAGAACACAACGCATGCCAACCCTGACCAAAAAAATCACTGACATTTGTAACTTGTTGCCCAATTATCAACTGGGTTTCATAAACCACCAATCTACCAAAATCCAACAGATCTATTTAGCCTCGATCTACTCAAAATATGAGGAGGATACGTTATGTACAGGAGAGAACCACATAGCAACAATCATCAATGTTGGAGAGTATTAATTTAATGTCCATCTTGGCTTAAATGCATATCTTCATACAAATTTATATTCAATGATGTTGAGGTTGGAAATTAAGTCCAATACTCCCACTTAATTTTCAACCCATTACTATTTCATCATTTACCAGTAATGCTGCGACGTATACAAAATTTATAAACATACTAATAGACTTACAAAACATTAGATCTCAAAATACGTTTAACAAACTTTCCTACTAGTCTCAGTCTCAGTCTCAGCGACGCTTACAAAAACTTTAAAAGCTTTTCAAAAATACATGTTCAGTTGGGAATTCAAATCTGATTGGTTCATTTCCATATTTTTTTAGTTGCCAAACTTTGTACCAACAATATTTTGTCTTGTTCATGTTGACTTTTCTTGTCACCCTTGATATTTGCTCAGGTTCCTTCGGTCTCATTCTTTCATTAATATCTTCAAAATTTTAGTGGCCTTTTTCCAACTGTATTCATAATCTTTCAAAGTGTAAAACTGTGCCCTTCATTCTTTGAGCTCTTTCAAATTATATGTGGGCACAATAAAATCCCACATGTTATATTCAACTGTCCTACATGCTTCAACCTGTTCAGTGGTTTGATGCCACAAAATCAACTCAAGCAATACCTGATTTCTTTAGGACTTAAAAAAGAAGAACGTTCTCAATAGGTTCTTCTTCAAATTCTATTTGTGCAAAAATACTTATGACATCTTCTTTAATATCCGCAGATTCAGTGATGCCATACATATCACCATGAACATTCACTGTTGCTTCAATTTCTTGTATTATATTTATTACCATTAAAATGATGTTATCTTGTTCTACCTTCGTTGTTTTTCTTTTCAAGATTTTTTTTGTTGATTTCAATTTTATTCAATTTTTAAAAATTTATTCAATCATATCTTCAAGGAATCCATCATCATTATAAAGTTTTTCAAACTGTTGCCGATTCTAAAATTTTCTATTATGAATTCTCTTCCATCTTCTCTATAGGTTTAACTACTGTCCAAGTTTCACTGCTTCAATCATCATCATTACAAAGTTTTTCATCAACTCCCGTTAATTCTAAAATTTTCTATTTTAAATCTCTTCAATCTCCTCTCTAGCTTCAACTAATGGCCAATTTCCATTGCTTAGATAACATCTATGACATTGCCTTCTTCATTACATTGAATAGAAAGTGAACCTTCTTCACCATTAATCATTCTAAAAATCAATTTCATTTCTTTCTCAACTGCAATCTGTTCAACTTCACTAAGATTCTTCATCATATTTTGACTCTTTTCCAATTTCAATATTATATTGTGTTGCAACATCAACATAGTTTCTATCTTTCATCAAAAACTTTTCTTCATTATTGTCCTATTTTTCTTCATGTGAATTCACATAGTAAATTAATATCAATATGTTCCCTTTTTTAATTTTGCACTCCTTCAGGACAACCTTCTTAAGGTTTTCTTTAAACCAAGTTTAGGGTTGTTTTCACTTCCTCTTCAATAAACTTCAACTCAAAAATGATAACTCTGTATACATGACTGCAGATCTAGAGTATATATAGCAGTTTCGGATATATATGAGTACAATGTCCATGAATAGGCATAATGGACATATGTCATAAGTGGTCACAACCATGTACAATACACAGTGGATTTCGGTTTCCATATTGTGAAGACATTTGGTACATGAAAAGGTACATTGCTATGGTATGAGAACTGAAATTCCATAGGTATTGTCGCGATCAATGAAGTAGCATATATGGAATGCCACCATACTCTGAGGTCTTCTACATAAAACTTTGATGGTACATGTCCCATCGTGTGAATAAACATGTTGAGGTTGAACGTGATGAAACATCATCTGATTAACCGTTAACAACCGTGAGACAAACCACCAAATGATGAAAATGGGTGTCAAGATACCAAGTGCAATCAACAAGTGCGAATAAAGGTGTTGAGGTCGAACACTTGAAGAATCCATCATGAAGGGGACATTGATGTATTACCAATCTGTCGATGGCGAGAGAACTTGCCACTGATGATTGCAAGTCTCAAGGCACTCAACTGACTCTAGATCCCAATTCTAGAATAAATGATATGAACTCGATGGAATGGAATGCACTGGAAGGAGGGAATTAAGGCATCCCCCATCAACCAACACGAGGTACTCAACAAGGATGTATGATTTGGAAGAAATCAGATGAACAAGATGTACACAAACCGGTAACCATGTGCGTCTCTCGCGCATACTAGATGCAAGTAGCATGCAAAAGAGACCTTCTAAATAACATCCAATGATGAAAACTATTGATAAAGGTTAGGAAACCACTAATAGGGTCTAA
Organism: Pseudotsuga menziesii; assembly: GCA_001517045.1. Classification (NCBI taxonomy): domain Eukaryota; kingdom Viridiplantae; phylum Streptophyta; class Pinopsida; order Pinales; family Pinaceae; genus Pseudotsuga; species Pseudotsuga menziesii. The sequence continues at coordinate 438,343 of LPNX010163591.1, read as the reverse complement.
TGGAATCCAAGAAACGACACAAATCCCAATGTGTGAATAGATTTATTACCGTCGAACACAAGGGAAAGCACTCAGGCAACGACCAATGATGAGATGTCATCCATTGAGTTCAAGGTCACCTACCAATGATGAAAGTAGGCTTAGGGTGCCAAGTAGGACCAAAACTCTATAATGTACTAGGAATGGCTGACATGTAGAGTCGAGATAACTGAGGAATGGTCAACTCGGGTTAGATTTCCTTTGAACAAGAGCATAAGGAAGATGGAGACACTTAGGTAGCATAGACTCAAATATGCAAACTAGGACAACTTTGTGACATAGGAGGCATCAACAAAGGCTCTATAGGGACTGAAAGCTTAACCAATATGTGAAGAAAAATATGAATAACGAGTACAACTCCTAAGGACATACTAAAAACCCGAC